>JAOXNO010000013.1:75519772-75537953 GCA_028565335.1 Limnodromus scolopaceus | reverse complement strand
AGTATCCCAGAAACTACTGGTTTTGTTGGTGGGTGCTTTTTTTTTTTTTTTTTTGTGTGTGTGTGGTTCTTTTGTTGTTTGTTTGTTTTTGTGATTTTTTGTTTTTGATTTTTTTAATGTGGTTGGACTCGATCTCAAAGGTCCCTTCCAACCACTAAGATTCTGTGATTCTGTGATTCTGTAATAATAATTTGCAAACCAAAAAAAGTATTAAGACCATTTGTTACAAAGAAACAAATCGCTATACATTTCTACAGAGTTTTAATGATTACCTCTAGCAGTGTTTACAGAGGCTGCGATGATAATGTGTGATGGAAGCTGATTTTATTCAGTAGCCTAAGTAGGTGTAACTGCAGCCAAGGAGGCTTGTGTACCAGTACTTAGTACCGTGATAGTGGTTATTGTTTGCATTGCAAAGTTGCCTAGCTTTTTTAAAACTGGAGATTACAATCCCACTGTGCTAAACAGTGTGCAAACTGTCTAAAACAGCATCCTTACCAAGTGAACCTGTGGCTTTCTAAAGCCAGATACAGCCAAACACAAGGGAATAAAAAGAGTGTATTTGTCCATAGGATCATCTGGCGCCACAGCTACTACATGTTTAGCCATTGCTAAGGTTCTTATAAGCTTCATATCAAGAAATGTTTTCATGGAGAGGTTTGAAGGTGGACTGAGAAATGGCTACATGGAAAGGTCTTTTGAGAGTGAGAGCATAGGTAAAGATAGAAAATCAAATATTAAAAAATGTAACGAATAGATAATGAGGGCTGAAATCACTGGCTGATTAGAAATGGAAATCACCATGATGGGACACTATCTAAGCACTTAGTACTCAGATGGACCAGCATTTTTTTAGTACAATGCTGTTATTCATCTGTCCTATACTTTTACAGTAATCATCAACCTCTGAGGATAAGGTGGGATGTTAGATTATTCCTTCTTCTCCTCTCTCTGTTTGACACTTATTACTTCTTTCCCCTTCTCTTCTTTGATAATCTGTCACTAAAGATTCTTGGGTAATATTCCTTTGGGGCCATGAAAACGATTCATCTCTGATATGAATAATATCTGCAGTATTTCATATATTGTGGGATGATGGTTGTTATCTGTCTATTTGTTCTCAGAGAAATGCTTTTACTTTTAAAAAAGAGTGTCTGAGTTAGGTGAAACCCTGGTGGGAGGGAGAGACTGATTTGAGAGCAGCTGAGGCTCTCTGGGCAGAGACTAGGTTTCAGTCTGAGGGGGTGCTGGTAAGAGGTGGGAAAAGTCACAGTGATGAACTCTAATGCTGCAACTTGATTAGAATCATAAAATGGTGTGGGTTGGAAGGGACCTTTAAAGGTCATCTAGTCAAACACTCCATGATCGATCAAGTTGTTCAGAGCCCCATCCAACTTGACCTTGAATGTTTTCAGGGATGGAGCCTGTACCATCTCTCTGGGCAATCTGTTCCAGTATTTCACCAGTTTCATTGTAAAAAATTTCTTCCTTATTTCTAGTCTAAACCTACCCCCTTTTAGTTTAAAACCATTAGCCCTTGTCTTATTGCTACAAGTCCTAAAACAATCTGTTTCCATCTTTCGCATAAGTTCCCTTTAAGTATTGAAAGACAGCAACAAGTTTTCCCCAGAGCCAACTTTTTTTCAGGCTGAATAACCACAATTCTCTCAGCCTGTCCTAATAGGAGAGGTGTTCCATCCCTCTGATAATTTTTGTGGCCCTCCTCTGGACCCACTCCAACAGGTCTGTGTTTTTCTTGTACTGAAGGCTCCAGATCTGGATGCAGTACTCCAGGTGGGGTTACTCGAGAGCAGAGTAGAGGAGTGGAGTCATCTCCCTTGACCTGCTGGTCAGGCTTCTTTTGATGCAGCCAAGGATATGGTTGGCCTTCTGGACTGCAAGCACACATTGCCAGCTCATGTCCAGCTTGTCATCCACCAGTACCCCCAAGTCCTTGCCCACAGGGACGCTCTCAATCCCTTCCTCCCCTAGCCTGTATTCTTATGCGGGTTTGCACTGACCCAGATGCAGGATCTTACACTTGGCCTTGTTGAACCACATGAAGTTCACAGGGACCACTTCTTGAGCTTCTCCAGGTCCCTCTGGATGGCATCCCATTCCTCAGGTGTGTCAACTGCACCACTTAGCTCAGTGTCGCGATGAGCTTCCTGAGAATGGGCTTGGTCCCATTGTCTGTGTTTTTGGTGAAGGTATTAAAATCTACTGATCCCAATACAGATTCCTAAGGGACATCACTCTTCACTTTTCTTTATCTGGACATTAAGCCATTGACCACTACCTTCTGGATGCTACCATGCAGACAATTCCTTATATACCAAACACTCCATCAATTAAATCCATCTCTCTCCAATTTGGAGAGAAAGATGTTGTGGAGGACCGTGTCAAAGGCCTTACATAAGTCCAGATAGATGACATCATAGGTAGATTTTTTGGACTCCATGATCTTAAAGGTCTTTTCCAACCTAAATGATGCTATAACTCCCTTGTCCACTGATGCAGTCACTCCATCATAGAAGGTCACTAGGTTAGGCAGTACTCACACTTGGTGAATCCATGCTGGCTGTCTCAAATTGCCTCCCTACCCTCCATGTGTCTTAGCATAGGGTCTAGGAGGATCTGTTCCATGATCTCCCCAGGCACAGAGATAAGGCTGAGAGATCAGTAGTTTACAGGGTCCTCCTTTGTATCCTATTTTAAAAATGGGTGCAATGTTTCCCTTTGTCCAGTCATTGAGGACTTCGCCTGAGTGCCATGACTTTTTGAACCTCAGGGACAGTGGCTTGGCAACTACAGAAGCCAGTTCCATCAGGACTCTGGGATACATCTTGTCAGTTCCCATAGACTTATGTATGTTCGGGTTCCTCAGGTGTTCTCAAACCTGATCTTCTCTTATAGTGGGAGGGACTTTGCTCCCACAGGCCCCAACTTGTGGTCTATCCACTAAAGAGGTGTGAGAAGAGAGGTGTCCAGTGATGACTGAGGCAAGAGTTGTTGAGCTCCTTGTGCATTGTTACCAGTATGCCAGCCTTGCTCCTCTGGTGGGATTACAGTTTCTTTGAACTTCCTTTTCTGGCTGACATACCTATAGAAGCCCTTCTTATTATTCTTTGTGTCCCTTGCCAAATTCAGATCCACCCATGCCTTGGCCTTTTTGACCCCATCCCTACACAACTGGGCAGCATCCCTATACTTTTCCCAGGACACCTATCCCTGCTTCCACTGCCTGTGCCTTTCCTTCTTGCCCTTTAGTTTGACCAGCAGGTCTCAAGTCAGCTATATCAGTCTCTTGCCTTCCTTTCCTCATTTCTTACACCTGGGGATCGAGAGCTTTTATGGTCTATGGGAAGTGTCCTTAAAGATCTGCCATCCCTGTTCTGCTCCTTTGTCCCCGAGGGCCATTTCCCAGGGCATCCTATTGACTAACTCCTTGAAGAGTTGGAAGTTTTCTCTCTGACATTCAGGTTCCTGACTTTACTCTTCGAGTGTCCCATATCCCTCATACTGTTAACTCCACCAGTGCACGATCATTGCAACCCAGCCTGCCTTCAGTCTTGACATCACCGATTAGCTTTCTTGCGTTGATGACCAACAGGTCCAGTACCATATCCCATCTGGTAGGGCTGTCTATAACCTGTCTTAAGAAGTTATCCTTGATGCACTCCAGGAGTCTCCTGGATTGACTAGAGAGTCTCAGAGATTGTAGAGAAGAGCAAAGTTTCAGGGGGCACAGAGAGAAAAAGTTACAATAAATCAGGAACTGGGCAGAGTTAGTTGAAGGAAGTGCCATGTTTTCTGCTGCAATGTCTTGAATCCTTTTGTTAAGGTGTTTTTCAGTGACTTGCGCAAGGTAGCACACAAATGTTTATAACAAGGTTAGAAGCCATATTGAAGAATATTTTTATTGTGAGTTGGATAGTGGGTAGAAATCTTCAAGGTAGCAGAGATCAGAGGTGGCATGTCCACATGATGCAATAGACTTAGAAGTTTTGATCCAAAGCAATGCTAATGTGGGCACGGTGCCATGTGTTTCACCCACACTGGATAGGCTTTAGCTGGCTGCCTGGTAAGCAGCTGTCTCAGGTGACTGCATGTATTCTTCACTGTTTCTTCTTCAACAGCATGGGTGGATGCAAGCAAGCCAAGCTTCTTTATGTGTTTGCCTTTCTGGTCTTGGATTGTAAATTAATTCCTTAACAATCACTGTAACCCAAGATTTTCCAAATATTTGGACTGCAACCTGCTTATTCCTCTAGATCCTTTTTAGCAAAGTTCTCTTTCATAGTACTCTGTTTTTAAAAGCTGGAAGGATTGCATAGTTCCGTGCCAAGAGCTAACACTTGTTAATGAGTCAGAAAGCAGTATTACATAGGAATGAAATAGAATATAGAAATTATTTTTCTTTAAAATCATTCAAGCGAGAATGTAATTAGAGGGTCATGAGTCCCATGAAGAGGAATGCTTTAATATAACCTTAACTGTTCCTAATTATGTATCACATTATTAAGCCTGACCTACAAAGCCTGCCTCCTGATTACAGCACACTTCCTCAATGCTTGTTAAAATTGTCTACGTATTCCTAGAGACTGCTGGAGACACTATATAGTAGAATGCCTCCCTGCCTATGTATGCTCCATTTTCCAGCAACCAGGCCCCATTTTAGCCACAATCCTTACTGGTAGCGGGAAAAGCTGGTTCTCTTGGATACAAAGGAGAATATGTCATAGTGTCTTCCTAGGCTTGTCAGGAAAGTGTTTAAAGAGGTTCTCGGAAAGTGGAGTTTGTCTGGGATTGACTGTGTTCCAGAGCAAATTTTGTGTTATTAACCACTTTAACTCTGGACTTCGCACCATCTGCTACAATCCATGAGGTGATCAGATCTGGGAGGAGCAATGCCATCTCTTTTTGGAAGATGCTAAGACATCATCTCCTCCCTATTCAAGATATCAGGCTTAACCTGACATCACACCACTTGTTTCTTAGTAATGCATTTGTAAGTTCATTGAAATAAATGGAGTCAGAACATTTTTGAGAATTTGAGCAAGCAGAAAAGGGTGGGAGGGAGAGCAATATACCTAAGTGGTGACAACCTTTTCAAATATGTGATTGTAAGGAGGGGAGAAAAGGCAGAGCTTTAATGTCTGAAATGTGAAGTCTGTTGGAGTGACATACTTTGAAAAGACTTCAAAATGAGCCCCAGGTAAGTTTTGCTGCAAATGAGTAACGGTTTAAGATTTTCCTCTTGATGCTGGTGTGAAAGGCTCATGCCTGTAGATATGTCAGGAGGCTCTGAATGTTCCCTGCCTACAAAGCAAAAGATTCAAACATCCTTCCACTTTCTATCTTCTCCTTTCAAATCCTACATTTTCCTTCTAGGAGTCTTAATGTGCTGTGAGGAAGCGATCCTCCCCAGGAAATTTCCTAATGCTCTGGTCTTGGAAGCTCTGTACAGAGTGTTTCAGAGACCCGGGACAGCTGCTCAGGTGCTTGTAACACAGCTATAGCCCTTAGCTGTAAGTAGAGCTAGATTTTGTACTTCTTTTTGTTGTTGTTGGTTTCACCCCCTCCTGATCATATTCTGTCAGGTCTTTTTCTACTATCTTAAATTTTTAAAACCCGTGACTTTTTTCTATGGTCTCTCCCCCTTTTTTCACCATTCTTTTTTTTACAATAATAAAATAAAACAGGCCACAGTTGGCTTTTCAGACATAGGCATGGGTGTGTTAGTCATAAATGGAAAAAGGCACAACTGAGAAACTTTTGGTGATATCGTGTGCAATTCTAGAGGCCTAATACATTACTCATTCCTCTAGTGTTTGAATGTATTCTGTAAGTGACAAGAAATTATCAAATGGCATTTTTCTATTTCCTCTTGACTCACATGCTTTTCTCTCAGTTTTAGGGTCTAAAACTGCTGCTGTGCAGGGCCTTTTAAGAGTAAATGTAAACTTTTTATGGCAGTGATGATATTACTGGGTGGGGGAGAAGGAACAGAGCTCTGATGATCTCTCTTCCCGTGTCCCACTTTACCTTGCATTTAGATTACACCATCTGTGACAGAAATCTTTGGTCTTTTCTATAAAAGTTTTAATGCTTAATGTTTGTGGCTGAATGCTGAATATTTTGAAGTTTTTTGGTTTTTTTCTTCCTTGTGTTTTTGAAAGGATGAGTATCCCTTTGCTATAGAGAATACCTTTTAGTTGTGTTGCAGATTAGGAACTAAAATCATTAATCCATTAGGACTCTTATTCTCATACATTTGTAGTGCATGTCTGGTGTTCTTTAAATAGAGCAGTTTTCTCATTACTACTAATGACAGTGGTGTTAGCATGATAATGTAATTGCTGTGGATTCTAAAAACATGAGTAGAGTTAAGGCTTGGCTTCTTTTGGTTCTTTCACCGTCTTGATTTTGCTGTCATGTATTTCCATTTTGCTCAGTATTCAGTGGGATATTTTTATTGGTGAAAATCCTTTCCCAAATATAATGCCATGTGATTTTGCAAGTAAGCAGTTAAGGCAGAAGAAACAGTTAAGGAGGAAAAAAAAAAGAAAAGTTAAGAAAAATCTTTCTACCCTTTAGCTTTCCCTCTTTTCCAATATGTTCTGTTATTCTTTTTGACTAGATTTTGATACAGCTAAGAATGCCACGGGGTAAATTATGAGGAAACATATGCAGAATGGATGTGCACTGCTTCCTCTGTAACAATTGCAAGAGTTGTTATTAGTGGGTTAGCACTTATTAGGAAACGTGAATAAGCAGCATTGGACCCCGAGGGTATGTCTACAGTGTGCAGCAGAGCACAGCACAAACAGTCCCCAGCTAGCTCCAAGTGGGCTGAAGCATCAGCATGGCACAGTGCAGCAGCATACGAATGCCGACAGCAAAATGGCTGTGCTGGCATGGTGGTTCTCAGCAGTACTAATGAGCGCCAGTGACACAGTTAGACTATTTCTCTTCAAACTTTGTTTTACTGTCTTTGCCTTTTTTTTCTTTTCCTTGTCTTTTTTTTTTTTTTTTACATAGTAGATACAACAGTTCTGTAGGCTTCATCCAGGCAAGTTTATTTCACATTGCAGGACGACAGAACAACACTGGCTTATATATATTTAATGCATTCATATATTTAACATATGTATATATTTAATGCAGAATGATAAATATCAAGTGACGCAGACTTTATTCCCTGCAAAAGCTCATCTTGAAAGCAATGTAATGTATTAAAGAAACAAAAAAAAAACCTTTGTTAATGCAGAGCATGTACATGGGACTGCAAACAGCCTCAACTTGGTTACACATAGTTGTTTCTATTGCAACATATAACTTCTCTGTGATTTGTTCTTTTATGCAAGACTTCAGTAGCCACTGGTGATACATAAGCAGTTGTTTATTGCTGTTGTGCATTGATTTATATTTTGGTGGTTTGGACCCTTTGCAATATCCATGAGTGATGACTTTTAGCTGGTGCGCATACATCAAGGTCTCTGACACTCATGCTAACTGTTCACCAGTTGTGGCTCCAGCTGCATTCTGTGCACATTACATCAGCCTGCTGAGCTGAGCAGACTCGTTCACCATCCCCTGTTTCTTAACACTCTTGCATAGCAGGGGGAACAGAACTTCTTTCTTGGGAAAAGCAAAAGTTACCTGCATCATGCTCATCCCAGAGAAAAATGAAGGAAAAGAAGCGTCCCAAAAGGATGTTTGTATTAATACAATGTGCACCAAATAAATGTTCCAGAAAAGAGGAAATGTAATAATCAAATACCCAAACTAAATAAAAAAAAGGTAAACAAAACATTTAAAAATATGGTAGTTTAAACACCTACTCATACACATTTGGGGACATTTTTCATGTATATTTTAGTGGTGGGTTTGCCTTAGCTGGCTGCCAGATGACCACCCAGTTGCTTTTTCACCCCCACCTCTTCAAGGGCACTTAGGGGTAAATAAGATAGAAAAGCTCGAGATAAAGAGATAAAGACAGGGAGATACCTTACCAATTACCACCACAGGAAAACACTCTTGACCTGGGGAAAATTAATTTAATTTATTGCCATGTAAAATGAAGTTGGACAGTGAGAAACAGCTCTGTTTCACAGGTCCTTTTCCTGCTATAATCTGACATTCCCATTTGCTTGCTAAAGGGCATGGCACAACTGCTGGTGTGCCGCGTTTCCCTTTGTACCTGGCATTTTAGCATTTACTAATCCCATCTCTGGTGTTGCAGTTTGATGGAGCACTCCAGCATTCAGTGCTGACTAGCAGTTAAAAGCAATAGTGATGTATGTGGCACATGACCATTTTCATGTTCTGGTCAAAGTGGAAAAGGTTACTTGTAAGCACTGTTGTTAATTGCTTGCTTTCAGGCAGCTAGAGAGTTTTGTTATGTTCCCTTATATCTGCCTGGTCTAGGAACATAGATTCAGTCATGTCTAGGATTTTGCACAAAAGTGGATGATCATGTCTCTGATATATTTCATGGCAGTCCTCCTCAAGCTATTGCACGTTATTACATTTCTTTAACTTAGTAGTCTGGGTGCAGTGCTGACTCCTCCGTAATCAACTGCAAAATACCTTACCTGTTCCAGAGGGCTGGAATTGTAGCAACCAGTTTCTGTTAGTATTGATGGCTACAGCCTCACTCTTTCTACATACGAAAGAAAGATCAAGAAATAAGGTAAGAAATAAGATCAAGAAAAAGAGATTGGGTGGGGAGAGGTGATGAGGGGAACGGGCCTCAAGATTATTAAAATTTCTTGTTAGAAGAATGTGGAGGACTCAGTTTGAGATCTTTAGAAATCAATAATTGCACAGTGGTTATGTTTGTCTCTTTTTGCATTCATCATCTCTGTCCTTCTTA
The DNA here is from genome assembly GCA_028565335.1 of Limnodromus scolopaceus. Taxonomy (NCBI): domain Eukaryota; kingdom Metazoa; phylum Chordata; class Aves; order Charadriiformes; family Scolopacidae; genus Limnodromus; species Limnodromus scolopaceus. The sequence goes on along the minus strand of JAOXNO010000013.1, from coordinate 75,529,072 downwards.
TTTCCCTCACGACAGTCATGTTGTTAAAATGTATTTAGGTAAAACTAAAAAGTGTTAAAGTGTGCGGTGTGTGTAAGTAGGCACAAACAAATGCATGAGGTCTAAAACACCTAGCTAAAATATTGAAGAGTAAAATGATACCTTACAGAGAAATACTAGTGGTTTTTTACAGCTACATTTAAATTATGAGAATGACTTCAATTTTAATTTTCTAAAATGACAGAAATTCAGTGCAGTCTGCCAAATCATTTCAACATGAAAGTATTAATCAGAGATTCTGAGGTGACATTGAATTTCTCAAATAATTTAGAACAATGATTATCTGAGTTCCAAAAAGGTATTAATTCATCAGAAGCACTCTTTCTTCACAGGAACTGAAATTACCACATACTTTCTTCTGTCTAGTGATACAAATACTATCTGCCATTACATGTCTCTCACTGCATCCTGCTTTGGCTAAGTTTTGCATGCAACTCCATAAAGACACACTGCTCAAAAAAGTCTTTCCCCATATAAATTTCTGGTGTATAATCTACTGCCACTTGTTACATACAACTGCTGTCAAAGCTAGTGTTGGAGAAATGCTGAAAAATTCTTCTGGTCCTTCAGTTCACAAAATTTTACGGTGGTGTGTTAAACTAAAAAGACAGGCTTTGTCAAATGACTTGCTTTGGGATCCAGGCTGTAACTTTTAAATGAGGAAGAATAAGTGTGCAGGCAGCCTGAATATTCAAAAATACATACACAGTGGAGGTGTTTTTGTTCTCTTTTTAGATGAGCAAATTTGTCCTGGCTACAGTCATAGCATGCTGTTTCATTTTGAACCAGAAGCAGCCTCCTCACATTTTTTATTTGCATTTCTCTTATGCTCATACAGTGTTTTCTGCCATTTTATTTTGGGCACAAACTGCTATGTGTATCAATAACAGGATAATTCACGTTCTAGGTGTATATATTTCTGATAACATTTTTAATATGTGCATACATCGAATGTTCAGGTTTCTTTTTACTGCCTAATCCTTTTGAATACAAAGTCATAGATTTTCATGCAGTTTTTGTTTACTGATAGGTCAGCCTAATCTTACCTTGTGTTTCAAAAGTGATCGTAACTTAAATGCTTGTCTTGTTGTCATGAATGGGTTACTGGATCTTGATTATGAAATAATAGATTAGTTACTTTTCTATAGAAAAAAGTAACTGTACTTTTTTATATATTAGTTCTATAGAACTAATCTTCAAGAAACATTACTAGAACTTTGTCATCTTGGTACTACGTTGTATCACTGTGTGCAGAACCAGATGGGAAGGGAAATGAGAAAACTCCCTTGGTACAAATACTATCTGACAAGAAGAAATAAAACCACCTGTTATGCTGTGTAAAGGCAGAGTTGTCTTCTTAAGATAGATGAAATTTTTCACTTTTTTTTCTTTGTTTGGGCCCACGTAGATGTATTCTTTCTTTCTTACATTTTATTTAAATTATTAATTGTGTTGCTGAGGCCACAGCCCAAAATGCACAGTTTATCCAGTGGCGAAATCTTTCCTTTCTTTGAGTAATTAACAGTTCTTGCACCTTTTTATGCTCTCCTTCCTTCCCTATACGTACTCATTATCATGGTTTGTCAATTATCTTCCAAACTGTATTAAAAAAAGATAACTCTCTAACATTAGCAATTGCTCAGAAGTTGCTAATAGCTCTCATGAGAGCACTTGTCTCACCCCATATCTCCCACCTTATCAAAAGGTCACATTAATTACAGGACCCTTGCTGGGAATAAATCAATGTGTCAATCAGAGACCCACAATTGTGCTGCAGATGGAAAGTAAAAATTCCAGAACAAGGCTATATTTAGGGCCTAATTTATTTATTTTTTTTAATACCGTATTTGTGAGTTAACCTAGGAACAAAGAATAATGGCAGCATATTGAAGATCAAGGTGTACGTATATTTTTAAATGAACATTTTTATTAGTACTTTTATTATCAATTATTCATCTACTTGGAATTATTTACTTGTAATATGTCTAAAATCATTGCCTTCAGTTTAAAAGAAAACTATTGAATTTATATCTTTAGTCTTTTATCTAAACATTTTAATGCTGGATCATAAAACAATCAGAGATGTAATAACAAACTTTTCTTTCTGTAGTGTCTTTAGGTTTAGGTACGTTTACAGTCTACAAGACTGTTCAGGGTAATCTTAACTTTTGTAGGGCTGTTAGTTTTGTTGCTGCTGTTTTGTTTCGTGCAACAAATCAGTTAGTTTCTAACTGAAATGGCAGTAGATGAGAAACTGCATGAACGAATAAGAAAGGAAAAATGTTTAATTTATCCAATGCCTAACTCATTTTCCCTCCTGGTCTGGTTTTATTATATTAAGCTGGTTTCCAGTGGTGATAGGCTGCCTACAAGCTCATTCACAGACTGCTGTTAAATCCCAAGATTTAGATCAAATTCTCATATATTGCTATTACCACCAGCCTAATTCTTCAAGATCTTAATTGTGTGCTAACTACTCAAGCAGGTTAACATAAAATTTAATTTGTGCTCATCAGCTTGAGGCTACAGAATTGTGTAATAAACTTGATTTATAAACTTCTGAATTTGCTGGCCATTAAATAAAAAATAATCTGTGTGTGCATATGTTAATATTGCAGTGGAAGCAGTCTAATAGCTTTCAAAATACAGTTGGATTGGTTTCATTACATCCATTTAACATGGTGTCTGAGTCATTGTTTTAGATCCAGACAACCTCAAGTCTGATTCTGGTAATGTTTAGAGGCAAGAGTGGAAAGCTTCCAGCTTTAAATTATCCAGGTGAGGATTCAGGTAAGAGGAAAAATGAACAAAAGATATCGGAGAAGATCTTTAGGATACCAAGTCAAGTGGAGAAAATAGCAGATTTCTTTTATTTTTTTTTCCTTTTTTTAAGATTTTTTTTTTCTTTTAACGAAAACAGAATATTAGTTCCAGTGCAAGTCAGCTATTGCTGTTTCCTTTTTATTGCTCAAACAGAAGCAAAAGCAATGCTTGTGAAGAAAACTGGAGTATGTGAAATGTTCTTAGTAATATGGTACATTTCTAATTTAGGCTTGTAAAAAAAACATGCTGTTGATATTAGGTAAATTTTATATGAATTTGAGACTAGATTAAAAAAAGAGACTTTTTTCTACCTGCCATAGCATGCTGATGCAGAAATCAGAATGACATGAATAGATTGCAAAAATGTAAACCAGTCTGTATTGTGTGATCTATTACGATAAGAGAGCCTGAATGGAAAGTCCTGAAAGGACTAAGTAGTTAAGTACAGGGGATTTTTAGTCTTGACTCCAAACCCTGTGGAGTTTGCCCTTCTGGTCAGTTTGCTGCTCCAGTCTGTGAAGAATACTGTGTCACACCAGTGGCCCCTTGAGTCCAAGAGCAGCCAATGCTGTTTAACTTGTCCAGTGCTTTATTTGCATTGAACCTGATGTGGGAGGAGGAGCTAAGAAAAAAAAAAAGAAAGGAAAATCTTCCCTGTTACTTTTGTTTCGTGTAGAAAAATTGGTATCTGTGGAACAGTGTACATAGCTCAGCTGGCCATTACAGAATGAAGCATCCTTACTGATCTTTCTGATGTTGACTGGTTTATGAGCTGAAGTAAGATTGTATGTGTATTTTTAAAAGTGGTTAGAGTAAACAAAAATCCCAAATTCCTCCATGCTATGCTATGTATATATAAATAAAGTCTCCTTTTATCAGCCAAGGAGAAATCAAGTTTCAGTATCTGGAAAAAAAACATTGCAGACATCTCTAAATTTCTGCAACCTCTGAATCACCTGATTCTGTTTTATTCTTTGGAAACTGGAGTGCTCAAGCACACTTATTAATGATATATTTTTACGTAAAACCAAATGAGGTTCAGGGTGCTAGGATGCTTCAGACTGCCTTGTTGCAATTTTGTCCATGCTTAGAAGCCTTTAGACTTTTTTTTACAATAGCTGAAACTACGCAAAATACCACAACAAAATGTATATATGCCAAAATGACTTATCACATAGAATAAACATTAGGTGTTGATACCTAACTGGTCCAGTTTTGAGACACTATTTTTGAAACTTTTTCCTCTGAGGGAAGTTTCAAATTTTCCGTAATAGTACTGAACATCGCAGGAATTATTTGTTCAATTTTGGAATTTTCTGTGATGGTCTGTTCTAATAAAAGGTAAATTTGTAGCATAAATCACTTTATTAAATATGATACCTGTAGGCATATAAGTAAAACCTAAATCTCAGGTTTTGGATTGTATGTGACAAACTAGTCCATTGAACAGATTCTGAGAAATGAGCTACTTCAAGTAGAGAATAACAAATCTGACTTGCAAGACTGTACCTGATTATTTATTTACTTATTTTTAAATTTTTGCAAGTCATTTGTGTCTGAAGATGTTTTAAAACTAGCATGTCTACTCAACCCTCATCCATTTCTGATTGCAGCTGAACACCATCGTTACCTCCTTTTCATTTCTTCCATTTACTCTTTTTTTTTCTCCATTATTTCATTTAGATAAAGTGATATTTAGATAAAGTAACCAGAAGACAAAACCTGGGTACTGCAATTCATGAATAGTTGTATCATTAGTTTCATTATCCTTTCCTCCTCAGAAGTGTTATGCAAGAAAGTGTGACGGCATCTAGTACTGGTAATTAGATGTATACTATTGCAATTTCCAAAATATGTGTTGTAACAGTTATAACTCAGATAACACAGCATATCCAGTACTGTATGAAACAAGAAGTAATTCCCATGAATAATTTCAAAATAACAGCGGAATTCACATGTAGTGCACACGTGTACCTTGATTTCACTTAAGCAAGAGTAACGTGTTTGTTGAGATGGCTAAGAAATGCCCTCATGAGTGTGCCCGATTGTAGATGGCTACTAGATTAGTCAGACACAATTTGCCCTTGGCTAATCCATGTTGGTTGTTGACATTTTACACTGCATCTGGAGTTACCTGTATTTAGAGTTTCCCCCCAAAGGTCTTCTTTCTTGCTTGAAACCTCTGCTCAGATGTATTCAAGGAAATAATGAGATTTCTGCATAAACTGCATAGCTGTACAGAGCATGGTAAATTGGAGGCATTCAGAATACATTGAACATGTTACTCACAAGTAAAATAGCATGTGAAGTGCTGCAAAGCATAAAGCCTATGGAAGGTATAGTATGTTGTTATGGTTCATGATTTATCACAAAAAGGTGTTTCCTAGATGCACTTGATTTATTCAGCATGCACAGAAGCTACGTTTATGCCCATAGTATTAATTCAGAGTGTCAGGCTCACTATTTCTGTCAGGCAAATCTTAGGTGGAAATATGACAACCTTTTCCAGATCTGAAAAAAGTTTAGTAATTTGTTAATATCTATGAAATGGTCATATGCAGTGACAATAAGATGAATATTAATAGAAAAACTTTGGATGAACAATGTAATGTTCATTGTGAGGCCACAAGGTGATTTATAACTTTTTTAAATTAAATCAACATTTTAGAATTTGATCATGAACAACAAGGTCAGATGTCCTTTGACATGCTGGAATATTATGCTAGATAAGGCGTCAGAACTATTGTGATCTTATTTTCTTTCTCTATTTTTTGAATTCCTATCATTACAGTAACATAGGCACAAAAAGAAGAGATCCATCTTAGCTACATTCCAATTTGAAAACTATACTGACTGTTCAGTCTTGCAAAGTACAAAGTATTGTGGTTTCTGTTTCCCAAGGCCCTCTAGCATCTCTTTGAGTCCAGGTACAATACACAGTAAACTTCTGCTTCTAAATAGCCTTACTCGCATGTTTAAAAAGAAAGATAAATTTCAGTGCTTTGTTGAACATGAGCTTTACACTCAGCATCCTGTTGGTAAAATGTGATCTAAGGCTTTTCAAGTTGGGCTACAGTTGAGTGTGATTTGTAGAGGATGATGGGTTGTGTTCTGCTGCAGTCCAATGAGTAGCCTCCTTTCATACCTCTGACTGATTCCAAAAACAAAGAAAAAGTCGTGCAGAGAGTGGGACAAAAAATGCAAAGCTGCAACTACATTTACTGAAGAATGTATCTACTTGCTAAAGCTCTAAACAAATTGGTCTTGTACACAAATGGTTGCAAAGCTACTTGAACCACATATGCCTTAGGAAAATGTTATTAACCCTTATTATCAGAGGCATTATAATCACACATCAATTGAAAATTGGGCTATGTTGTAACACTTCATATTATTGCTCAATTACAAGTTCAGTAGAAAGGTAGCTATTCCCTCCTAAACATTTTCAAGCAATACTTTCCTTATCTGCTACTTATCAAGATGATCAAGGAAAGAATAGTGTACGTTTCAGTGCAGTGATCATTCTGTGCTGTTTTAGTATTTTAAGGTATGATGCTGGTATGTCATTCCACACAAAATATTTTAGTTTGTTAATTTCAGGCAGTATTTAAAGCACTTTAATTTGTGTTCCTCTGGATAAATTTATTATATTTTTAAAATCTTTGTGGTAATTGTTTATAAAATATAAACTTTTTGGCAATAGCACAATAATAGCCATGCTTTTTCCTTCAATTAAGGAACAAAGGACAACCTAAAAAAACCCTTTTCTTCATAATTTTTCCTTTTGCAGATCTGATTGATTGACTGGTTTTATTCATTAACCGGAAAACTAATTTACATATGAACAGCACGTTCTTTCTTCGGAAATTGTAATCATTATTAAAGAATACCTCATTAGCTACATTGATTTTTTTGACAATAACTAATCATGAATCAACTAAAATATAGAAAAATAATACCTTAATGTTTTATAGCTTGTATTAATTTTGCCCATGTCCCCTGACGCGTAATGCTCTTTGAAATGCAAATCTTTGAACATTTCAGGTAGTCAAAGCTAAGTTCTCTATTTAGATTGTTTGAAAATGCTGCAAGTTTTGGAAAAGGCTTCTGGTTTTCAATGATGGTTCCCTTTCCTGTATCACATTAAGCTCTCATCTGGCTAAAGGAGGCAGAGGCAAAAGCCATAGACCCCGATATTTCTGCACTTGGCAATTCATAAGATGCTACTTCTTGCTGTTTGTCTGACAAAAGGCTGTATTAGGCTGGGGCATGGGGCTGCTGGTCCCTGGAAAAAGTGTTGTAAATCTTATTTCTAGAGTTAAGAGCTTTGGGCCCTGTGAAAAAGTTATAATTGTCTACGTTCTTGATAATAGCTCTTCAGTCAAAGAATGCAGAAAGGCAATTTTAAGCCTTAACTGTTTTTAGAGCTTTCTAAGTCTGCCTTCCATGCATATTTTTAAATATAACTTTAAATAAATACATTAAGGTCTTTCTTCCAAATGAAGGAGTAGATAGAACTTTTTCAGACCACTTGCAGAAAGTATGAGCTCTTAATTTTTATGCCAGACTGTTTTCCGAGGCAAAAGAACAGGGACCATTAAAGTAGTTTCATGTTCTGCCAAGGTATTTCTAATGCAAGTCAAAAGGAAAAAAAAAAAAGACTATCATAAAATAGAAGTGCCCATCAAAACTTCATGAGAATATTTGACAGGCAATTTACCTGTCTAGCAGTAGAGTATTTATTGCAGGCAGAGAGGACATGTGTCTTTAAAATTTTTGGATTCCTTTTGTGTGAAGATAGACACTGTAATTAAATTTAACTGTGTTATTGTATTGTAATATAATTGTATGGAATGAAATAGAGGTAATTTAAAAACTTCCTCTATATAGTATTTTAAAGTATCTCAGTATTCCTGCAATAATGTTAGCTTGAATCAGTAGTTTTAACATAGGTATATTAATCATATGTAAGAAGATAAGAACTAAACTAAGTTTACATATCTAATATCAAATAGTTATGGGGGGTTTTATTTTTATTAAACTTTTTTTTTAAAAGCTGGAAAATTATTTGTCATAGCGTTTTGTCTTTATATCTCTGTATCTTCCATGGTCAGGACCCATCATGAAAGGCTGCTCTTACTATATTCTTGGCCCAGCTCTGAAACAACTAAGTTTCCACAAAGAATGATTTTCTTGCAATTTTGTAATTCTTGACTGTTAGACATCGATGTTTTGGAGACAGGGAAAGTTTTATTACTAAAAATATCAGGACTATCAGAGGAAAACACTCTGGTAGTATTTTCACAATGTATCCCATTTAAAAGTGTTGATTTTTAAAGTAAACAATTAAGCCATTCATTTATTAATGGTTAACCAAAACAGGTGTTTAAGTAATTTAACCTAAGAATATCTGCTTATGCTTTGAATATTTTATACACCTCTTAAATTATGTTCATGCACCATGACTGAAAAAGGAATGTTTTTGCAGGTTACCATGTTATTTCTACGCTCTGTCCTTTTTAAAGATAATTTTTTTTTTCCTAAAAGAAAACTTTAAAGCTCTCTGTCACTCTTGGGGTCTAACTCTGGCTTTAGTGACTTGCTCAAGAAGGTAGTTAGGGAATAAACTAATAACTTCTTTCAAATATTTTTGAGAATATGCCTGAAATTCCTATTCTCCTGGATCATGACCCTCATCAGTTTTGGGTCAGTTGGTGAAATCAGAATTCTGGGTGAAATCAGCACAGAGGTGAACAGCGGCAGGAGACTCGAGTGTGTCTTTGCTGCACAGGAAATTAGAGACATGGAAACTCTTCTACTGTTGGACAAGGAATTAGGATTCCAGGTAGGATGCTGTAGCTGCAGGAAGGAAAAATGTAACCTGATTCTGGAAGCTACTACCGCAAAGGATAGCTGTCTTCAGAACCTTACAGTAAGCAATGCATACATTTACTACAGTGTGCAATTATAGAGGTCAATCTGAGCCTACTTTTAGAAACAGACAGACCTAGGACATGTCTGTTAGGGTTAAATTACATGAATTAATGCAACTTTTAGCCAGTCTTGCAATGGCTTTTTTTTTTTTTTTCAGTGTAATAGAATCAGTTTGTCTATCTACAGTAAAAAAAAAAAGAGAAAAAAATGCCTGATTTTCTGCCATTATATTTTATAGCTTGTATAAGGTGAAAAATGTTTCATTTGTAAAGCAGAGGGAAATACAGTGGTGCTAACAAAGCAAACACAAATTATTTTTCTGTAAAATCTATTGCCACCATATACCACAGCTCACAATTAATAGTTGGTTACAGTTTATTGTATTTAGCATTAAATACATCACAACTTCATATTGTATTTACAAATGTGTTTCATGTAATTTAATTTGTGGCTGTTGCAATGTCATACATTTTATAAAGGAAGGAGTGATACACTACTGTGCTA
>JAOXNO010000013.1:75456637-75519672 GCA_028565335.1 Limnodromus scolopaceus | reverse complement strand
TGTTTCATGTAATTTAATTTGTGGCTGTTGCAATGTCATACATTTTATAAAGGAAGGAGTGATACACTACTGTGCTACATAAAAGTTCTTTAAAATATAGTTCATGCCAGGGTCAAAAGAATGTTTAATTCTCTTGGTTCTTGAAATGATTTTTCATCCAAGATGGGTAATTCAAAAATAATTAAATCCCTTTTAGATTGCCTGCAGGCAACTTTATTATTTAACTTTATTATTTTTCTAACTGCATGGATTCTAAACCAGCATGATAGATCTGTAATTGTTTTCATTTCTTTATCTGCCACGTTTAGTTTTTCCTCTCCCCTCTTTACAGCAGGCATTGTCTTCATTTTGTATTTTTGCTCCAAACATGCTGTTGGTACACAACAAAAAATAAGTACTAATCACAGTCATCAACCACATTCTATAATCCTTAGGGCTTGATGTAAAACACGCCGGAGCTGAGAGATATCTTTCACATGTAGCACGATAGTTAGAGCTTCGTAGTCAGTTAGGATGCTGTGATTCTTACCATGTTTTTAGGATTGACCTACTGCCTGAATTTGTGCAGGCCTCTTTGCCTTTTTTTACTGTATGAAAATTTTAATGCTTTTCTATAGGTAATTTTCACGTGTTTTGGTATTTTAAAATAGTCATGCTTGGTTTTACTGTTCTGTCATTTTAAGCATACTTTTAACCAAAAGTGCAATATGTTAGAAATATTTTATTCAACTATGTACCTTTATTTCAGGGAGACTTATTTCTATATACACTGGATTGATACTCATTCTCTTGAGAAACCTCCTCCCTATTTTTTTTTTTTTTTCAGATGTCCTCTTATTAAAAATCTATGGCCAGATTTTGGAAATCTGGGTATGAGTTCAAAATTCACAGTGTCCTTCCTCAGCCAGAGGCTAGAAAAGAATATGGAACAATCTGATAGAAACCTTTTTCTACATCACATTTGTAGCCTATTTTTCCCATTTCTCTTTGGGTCTAGGAAAAAAAGGATGCTTTTCTTTCTAAAAGTTAGATATCATCAGGAAGTAGGTATCAGAAAGCAGCAAATGTTATTAAATAATTCCATCCAATTCAAATGGATAACTTTGTTGCTTAAAAATGTGTATTCATGAAATTCGTGGTGTAACACATCTTCTAATAAGGGGGTCTGCATGCCAACAGAAAATCTACAGTGATCAGTTATAGTATAAATATACATTCAGCTTTTTTATTATAATACTGCAACTTGCTGAGTGTTAACATTTGGGAATACAACTGTCTGTTAATGTTCTTCTTTAGGTAAAGTCTTCCTCCAAACACTGTGTTGACTTAACAATTGAAATGGCAGTGCAGGGAAAGCAGCATTATTGTCCCATTTGAAAGAGGAATCACCTGATTTTGTTAAAAAGTGAAGTGTATGTAGCAAAGCCAACTTGACTTTCATTTTTCAGGAGGCACCGTACTGCTGCAGAAAATCAAGGAAGTGTGAAATTTGGAGGCTTTAATTCAGTTGTTAGCATCTTTCTCAGAAGAATACCCTAACTGAAATAGATTTCTTTTCTTAGTACAGAAATCATAGGTAAAGACAGTTTACTGTCCCTGTATCATGTAGGGATCAGTACTGGATCCCAAAATACTGATTCAAAACTTTTTTTCTCCTCCACATCTCAGGTAGCTTTCCAGAGTGCTACAGGCTTCCAGGGGAACTGCCCCCAGATGACTCCTGCGTTGCCTGGACCCAGTCAGCTTCCAGCTGTCAGCTCTGGAGCTGATGGTTGCAGCCCTATATTTGAGCAGCTGCAGTACCAGGAAAATTGACTTACAGAGTGAAAGGACACCCAGGCTTCTGGCAGACCCGCCAGTTGGCCTCACCGGAGGTGGGCACAAGATTTCAGCTCTGCAACTCAGGAATAGTCTGTTTTGCCAGAGCAACAACTCTTCAGTTGCTGCAATCACTTTGCTTTTAATGAAGGTTTGGCTCCTGTCAACAGCCAGCATAGAAGCCCTGAGGACACAGCCGGACAGTTTTCTAGATAGCACTCATATGAAACTGAAATCAGCCTGTGATCTGAAATACTGCAGAGTCCTTTCTAAACCTATGCTCCCACTGTGGGCAATGTTGCAATATATATTTAATGCAGAAACATCTTCTTCACTTACCTTGTCTCAAAAAGCTTCCAAACTGCCCACGTGAATGTAGGGCTAGAATGAAAGATCAAACTCTGTGAGGCAGAAATCTGTGAGGCAAATTTCTCTACTGAAACTCAGGGAAGTGTCCTAACAAGCTTGGTTATGGAGTTCAGTTTAGTTCCCAGAGACATTTGAAGTGGGAGAGAGATGTTATTTTATGAAAAAATACCGATTTTCAAGAATTCAACTCTCGTTATTCAAAAGGAGGAAAAAAATCTAACATTCTTGACACCTTTTCTGTAGAAGGTGTGTAACTCAATGCAAACTGATGAAATATCAAAGATGGCAGATGCAGCTTGAAACGCAGTCTGCTTAGTTTCATCTTACATCTGAACTACTAAATTAGACTGCCTTCAATTGGGAGCAACCCAAGTAACTAGTTGAGTCAAAATATTGCACCTAAAATAAAAAGTTTTAATTCTGAAATGTGAAATTCCATAGTATTAGCAATACATCACAAAAAGATGTTCCACAGTCATCTTACTCTGAGTATTGTGAGGAAATCAGAAGAAAACAACCATATTACCATGTCAGAGTAATAAAAAAAATATTCTTTGAAAATTTTCAGCACTTCTCAAAATGTTTTTTGGTATTTCCATTTTGAAAAATATTCACATTTCACTTTTATACACTATTTTGAAATTATTACAGAACACATTTTCCTGTGGGACAATTGCTATACTTTTCCTCTCACCTCTTGTTCATGGTATGTTTTGCCTAACAAAGATTTCCATAATCTGCACGTAAACTTGGAGTTTCTGTGTGTGAGGAAATTTAACGTATTAAATATTTTGGGTTTGGGATGAGAAACAATTATGATAGCTCACTAATGTTTTTGGTTGTTGCTAAGCAGTCAAGGCCTTTTCTGCTCCTCACACTGCCCTGCCAATGAGCAGGCTGGGGCTGCAGAAGAAGTTGGGAAGGGACACAGCCAAGAGAGCTGACCCCAGTTGACCAAAGAGATATTCCATACCGTGTGATGTCATGCTCAGGATATAAAGCCAGGGTAAGAGTAAGGAAAGGGAGGACATTCAGAGTTACGGTGTTTGTCTTCCCAAGTAACTGTTATGCTTGATGGTACCCTGCTTTCCTGGAGATGGCTGAACAGCTGCCTGCTGGTGAGAAGTAGTGAATGTGCAAAACACAGAGACTATTTATTTGAAAGGGGAAAGAGAAATGCATTGGTAAAATGAAGTGTTCTGGGGGATTTTTACTTTGAATTTTGTATTTGAAAAATATTTATCCAAACATACTAAAGTTAATCAAAACTGTATGTGAAGTTTGAGAACATTTTCATAGCTTCTCTTTGAAATCCTTTATGTCTGTCTTCCTTTGTCAGAGTATTACTAGTTATTACACTGCAAGAGGAAAATCTTGCACAGTCTTTCTTTATAAACTATCATGCAAGAAATTATTTTCTACTTCTAGTTGATACTATAACCTCTTTACATTTCTAAAGCTAGCCATATTTCAGTTCTTAGAAATGCCATTACCACATACTGCATTGCAACCAATTTTCTATATATGTTGTCTTGAGGAAAAAAATATCGTGAACAATTATTACACATACAGGCTAGGCTTAGTGAATTCAGTCCTGCCATTTGGAATGGTTTCAAGAGAAATTCCCTTTCCCATATATATGAGGATGAATTTATATATAGATATAAAATGCAGTGAATAATAATATTTCTGTGTCATTCCAAGAATCAACATCAGTGGCTTATTAATATATGTTTTCATAAATCATGGATGCTTTTTTCTTTGGAGTTTTTATGGTCGGTTGGTTTTGGATTGGGTTTGGTTTTGGTTTTTTGTTTAGTGGAGTTTTTTTGAGGAGGAGTTTAGATGAAGAATAAAACATGTTTTGAGCCTTGACAACTATAGTGAATCACAAGATTCAGGATTATGAAAGTTGTTGGTACTTATTCTTAACATAAACTGTATGTTTGTACAAATATGATATGATGCATTGATGTGATATGTAGGTATAAAATATAAACCTGTGCTCAAACTTTATACTTGGTGAAATACGTGAAATAAGGATACTAATTCTCTCCACCACTTCTTCCCTATTTTCTCTCCTTCTGTTGAAGGAGGCTACTTGATGTACCTGAAGTAGGGAATGTGTTAAAAAATGAAATTAAAATTGAGAAAATGCAAATTATTTTGTTTTGTTATACCTTTTTTAGAGATAAGAGTAGATAGAAGCAAGTTTGTTCACACAAGTCCACATTGTTTACAGTAACGAAAATATAAATATATTATTTGCTTCAGAGAATAGCTATAGGGAGGCACTTGAGCATTACACTTTTTTCTGATGTGGTCAAAGGTAGTCTTCAGTTGGATAGTGACATAGCTTACAGTGAAAAATAAAAGGTTTCTGAACTCAGCTTTGTGGGAACATTAATGTTAATCAGACAATAATGTTACAGAGTTCTCATGTTTCCATTTTCCAGCTTCCAGTTTCTTTGCTGAGAAATGCAATTTCTTGTCTTATTTCTGTATGCAGGTGGGTTTGGGGGCTCACATATCTGCAATAGGTATAAAGCTTCTAGAAACCAGTCGTGATGCTCTTTGGTCTAATGTATTTCAGCAGAAAATGTTAATGCAAACCGGCATCCATAAGTGTTCTGTGAAAGATGCTGCTGTGTTTACTCATCTTTTTTTGAAGAACAAAGGCACCAGTCCCTCTTTCACTTAAAATTCCATGCAATTGCTGTGAAAATAGCATGCAAATTCAATTTTTTGATTGAAAAATATGAACACGATTAATTTGTGATTCTAACTAAGGCAGGTTATTTGAAAGACTTAAATTTGGTGAAATTTCTTAAGCTGAACATTGAGTTAGATCCACAGCTTACACTGCTTTTATAATGTTGAGACTTAGTTATCATAGACTTCCAAATATAGACTCCTTATTCATAGGTCTTCTAGCCATGGTTCAATGTAAGAGTATTGTGCAATATCCCTTCTTACATCCTACTATTATATAGTCCTGTACATAAAGGATGAGAGATTTCAATTTTATATGTTATATGTTTTCTGTGTGCTTTTATTCACAGTCAAGAGGACAGTTTCATTTCTACAGAGGAACTGTTTCCTGTTTAAATTCACTCCAAACATTTTCCCTGATAAGGCTCTGAATTGTTTCATACAAATTGTTTTCAGATAAATTCTCCTCAATTCTGAAATTTGTTTGCTTGTCCAATTCGGCCACGGGTTATGTCTTCAAGAATAAGGGTGATTTCTTAAATAAGTTTGTTATAGTGAGCTCTGGTTTTGTTGGAGCTTAAAAGCAGTCAGGAACCCTCACACACTATGCTGATCTTTTTGAGGACATATTGTAACGCTGAACTCCCTGGTCACTTTAGGGAACAGAACCTTTCTATGAGATAATAACTAAGGCTTTTATGAACAAAAATACAAGAAGTGTAAAAAAACCCTCTGAATTTTCCCTTCATGACAGCTTACATGTTATACATGCCTTTATCAAAAGAAGAATGAGAAATACATGCAGGGATCTACAATAGTTATTAATTTTAGTGAGAAGGAAACCAGGAATACAAAACTGAGAAGGAACTTTAAAGAATTCACTTCAGATTTTAAGAAGATAATGCAGGGTGACACGCTCCTTACTGAGTAAATGAATCTGTGCTGACTTGAAGGAGAAATTTCATCCCCATCCTCGTTCCATCCATACAAACTTGCATCTGTCTAGGGGAAAGAAAACGGAACCGAACTCCTGCTTGCATTGGGGCTGGTGGAAAGCTTCAGTTTGTGCGGAGGCTAAACAACCCCACACTTCCTTCCTTCTGCAAAACCACCACTACCATTAGATCATGAAATGAACTCCCTGGACCTCTTTTTGAATCGCCAACAAAATTGCATATTGGAATATGCATTATGCAATATGGATATCTAGAAAATGGGATACTGTGAGTGATGGCTTCCATTAAATGTCTACAGATTTTGTGTTTCCTCTACTATACTTATATTTTATATGAAATTAAATTGTCTTGACTAAATGAGGCATAACCATACCCGAGCATTTTCCTTTGTGAGGGACTGTAGTGCTTTTCCCCAAAGCTATGTTTCCCTGCCACTTAGCATTTTTTCTTCCAAAGAGAAGCCTTGAGCAAAGGTTACCATCATCTCCATTTCATTGTGAATTGAATTATAATTGTATTCAGAATTCCATATAACAGTGAATGTCTTCAGATATTAGTCCAGAAGAAAGAGGTGGGTTTTTTGTGGGGTTTTGGGTTTTGGTTTGGTTTTTTTGTGTTTGTTTGTTTGTTTTGGTTGTTTTGTTTGTTTTTCTCTTCAGAATTGTATTTTTTTTTCATTAGGAATACTTTTAAAAAGTTATAAAGGTGTTACTGTTTTACACCTACTTACATGCTGAGTTACCACTGCCTACCTCATACTATTTTGTTAACCTCATACAATGACAGAGAAAGACTTTTTTTTTCTCTTCTCTTAACAAAAGTATATTTTTTCTAGAATCAACTTTCCAAACATATCAGTTGTACTTTTCTGATACAGCTTACCATTTTAAGAACACTTCAGTTGCTCTGCAACATCCAATTAAATTAAGTTGGCATCAAGAAATATGTTGTGCTCCTGCAAAAGGAAACACTCTCACAACTTACGGAGAAATCTTAATGTCAACGATCACTTTGCTTACGTATTTATCCTAATTATAAAGCATTTTCTTTTAAGTGAATCTTACATAATATTCAAAGTGTCTATTTTACATATCAAATCGAAAGCTTCTCTTCAATCTGGTTCTTAAACTATAATATGCAAAAACATAAAAGGATTCTACTTATGGAATTGTAGATATGTATTTTGAATTCCCTTTTCTTTCCTTTAAATATTTGACCTTAATATATATAAAGTGGTATTCTCTTGCATAAAGGATGTATGTCTTAACTGGGTGCAACTTAAAATGTTCTGTCTTTATTGTTCTCTTTGTTTCTACTGTAGTTTACAGAGTTTAGGACATCAGTGTAGGAAGAATTTAGAATGTTCTCTTAATCAAGTTGTGATAGTTGACAGGGCAGATAAACTAGCAAATAGAATTATTGTAAAAATATGGATGATGAACTAGATGAGTAAACTGCATTTAAGAGAAAAATGGAATGAAGAAAAAAACAGAAAACAATTGTTATTTTTTCACTTGCCTAACTATAAAATTTTCATTTTTAATGTAAGATATAAACAACTGTTTACTAAATGATGTTCTATCACACTAGAATGATACCCTATTCATTAGAATCTGCATTAAAAATAAGTATGCCTTTCCGAATTTTACTACATTGTACAAGTTTCAGATTACATTTAATGGATCCCACAAGCATATTCTAAAGATCAAAAGATCACACTAGTCTGGACCATTTCTTCTGTTAATATGAAAGCTAGGATAATTACAAAGCTCAAAGAAGTAGGCTTTGAAAAAAGCCAGTAATAAAACTCTTATATAATCCACAAAGTTTGCAGTAGCTAATGGGAGTGAAGTTCATCCAGCTTTTTTAGAACAAAGACAGATTTCATTTAAGGAAGATCTTTCATCCTAACAACAGCTGTTTCAAAATGAGCCCCATAAAGGTATAACCTTTGGATTACAGAAAGAAACATTAGGGATGCCTGTATGTTTCAGAAGATCAGAAATTTAGGGGGCAAGTCAAAGGGTTTGAAGATCTAGCATCTTTAATATTTTATCTTCAGCATCCCTTCTGTGGGGGAAGGCCTTATTCCCAGTTTGTTGCTGTCTAGGCCGGTCCAATGTTGAATCCTTTCTGACCTCTCTAGTCCCAGAGTTCCAGAAGAGTATAGGGCATAATACATCCATGAGCACACTACGGATATTTGTTTTATCAGCTTTGGTTGTAGTTTTCAGCATCACAGTCCTGGAAATTCTATTTTGTTTAACTACCTCTGGGTTATCTGAAGCATATATTCAAAGAGAATAGGTGTGAAAAGTGCCCTAGGAAGTAATTTAACTCATTCTATTCCCCTAACATTTCACAAGAGGAATAGAAGTCCACTCTGTTTTGGTTTTTTTTTCCTGAAACGGTTACTGGTCAAACTATTGTAGACCTTTACATATTTTTAGTTTCTAAATGACTTGACACACATTATTCTGAATGATGAAAATAATGGCTGTACCAAGTAAAAGTCTGTAGGGAATCTGTCTTAGATCCAATAATATTGAGTAATTTTGTTAAGGAACTGAATGATGGAATAGATGGTATGTTTATTAAATTCAAGGAAACAGAAAGATGGTTGGTATCATCAAGTATGTTGAAGCCTGGATTAAAATTCAAAATAAACTTGCATTTCTTTTTTTTAAGGTCTCTTCTCTAATTTGTCAGTTCCATAAATAAGAACACTTTTTTAAGAAAAAGATGGAAAAGCTACAAAGGAACACAAGATGTATATGACCTAACAATGTCATGCCAATGTTTGCTGTATATGTAGAAGGCAATACTTCCATCTATTAAAGAAACGCAGTAATCCTTTTACTTGTCTCAGCACTGGTCAGGCTGTGTTCTAGTAAATTAAATATGCCAGGGACTCTGTCATGAAAAACAACTGGCAGAGAGTGACTCATACCACACCATTATACCAATTCTTACCTTTCAGAAAAGGATGATTTGATCTAGAATAATTAATGAGTATTATCAAATGCTCCATAATGCTATTCTTTATTTTTTTTCCCCAAAACCTACTGTATATTCTGTATATTCATATGTGTACTAATATGTGTTCTTTAAATTTCCTATGTGCAGAAATACAAATTTTGCCAGTTTCCTGAATTTTTCTTTATTGCTTTGTTTCAAGGTTTCTTTTCTAAGGGTAGAAATTCATATTCAATGTAGATGGTGGAAGACCCAAAGTCTAGTATTTTTACTTTGGTTTTGTACAAAAGTCTCGTTTTTATATTTTATATATATTTTTATAAATATTTATGTTTATTACATTTAGTGGGAGTCCCTGTACTTATATTTATAAGTGAAAGTATTGCATTTGCATTCATCAATAATATTTTTTAAAGTATATTCTGAGTTTCAATCCCTTTAGAATTTTTATGTACGGTCAATTTATAGGCTTGTCAGTCTTGAAACTTTTAGCTTCTGCTCTTCGGGAATTACTTGCAGGTGAATTTTACTTTCCAGGAAACTTAATTCCCTTTTTGTTAGGACAAGAAAATTTTCTTTGAGAAAATCAAGCTGAAATTATATCATAGTTTCTATTATTTCCCCGTTTTTTCCATTATTTTTAAGGCTGTAGTTTGTTATACGTATAATGAAAGAAATGAGTAAAACCTCAAAATTCATACTCGTGAAAAATTAGTATGTATAGCCATTGGATATTCAAATAGCCTTATTAATAAAGTGAAAAAAATAGAACACACAAGCTGGTTTTACTTCAATAAACACACAGAAATCCCTTGTATTATGCTTTATAATGGCATTATTCATGTTAATAAGGTGATGTCTTGGTTTTCATTTCATTTATTTATTTCACTTCAGTCATTTTATAGTTGTCAGTCTGGCAGACTTCCAGTGTTTCAGTTTAGCTATTTTTTTCTCCCAGTTACTCACGAATCACAATAATCAGATATTCCACTGAGATATAGACTTACCTACCTTTAAAATGGCAGCTTTATAGGGTGAATGTAATGCAGCAGAATGCCACACAATAATCCCACCTGAAAGATAAGTACTGGTGGATCTCTATGTTGTCTTTTCTGCTAAGCTCTCTATACTACTAGAGCTGTAATTTTAAGGACATCAATAAAGACATGGATATCTGTAGTAGTTCAACACAACCTGTTTGGAAAATACGGCAGAGCAGACAGAACTTTAGATGCATGAGAAGGAGAAAAAATACAAGATACTACTTTTTAACCAATGAAATCTTTTCAATTGTAAAGAAGGAAATTTAGGTGAACTCTTTACAGCTTGAGGAATTTTGTGTTTAACCTCAGGGGAATCAACTTTAGCACATTAAAAAAATGGTGTTATACATAATTTTGTATGTGTGTTGATTGAAATACAATGAGCTGCATGTGCTTACATATAACAGAAAGCTTTTGAGCAGATTGAAGGGCCAACAAGGTCATCAATAAAATTATTTCATAACTTTGTTATTCACTTTTACCTCTAATTTCTCTGAATGCAAGATTTTTAACTGTTTATGTATGTTACATTCCAGGAAAAAAAAAATCAACTGTGTAGACAGAAAGCCAGTGAACAGCCTTTTTTATATATGTGTGTTTCTATTTGTGTAAACACTACTGTAAAACAAAAAATTATGTATTACATTTTAAAGACATAGCTTTCTACATGCAACGAAAACATCAACAAAATGTGAAAGGTTGATGGGGAGCACCGAAGACACAGTTAATTGCCAGGGGAAGTCATATTTAGCACCATGATTTTCTGTGGCCTGTTCATTTGGTTAAACAGCACTGCAGAATCCCCTCTGCCCATTCAAGTGGAATGTGTGCTGGCTGTTGGAAGCATGAATGGTAATTAACCCAGTGTGATTCTGAAAGCAGATCAATCAGCACACAGTACAAAATCACTGTGTAGGAGAAGGAAAACAAGCAAGTTAGACTTGTGAGCCAGATTAAAATGCACCCTTTTTGAAGATGATTGTAAATGTTGACAGAAAAAAAAATACGGGATGGGGGGGAGTCTAAGAATTCTTAGTATAATTTCACATCCAATGCAGAATGCAGTAATGCTATCTTTTTATTTAGCAGTCCTGACAATACTGCCTATAGGAACAAGGATTTCTGAAGCCCATGGAAATGCATTGAGAGCCATGAAGCACAGGAAAGAACATTCTCCAACTGGAGCCAAATGAGAAAGATAAGTGTATTAAAATAATTTAGAAAAGTTCAGGTGGGGTTTTGAATTTGTTAATGTCCATGTAATCTTAATCCAGCCCCTGAGTGCCTCTGTCCTTCAATCTCAGTCAAGTGGAGCTCTGTTTGTGAGTAAATATATGTGTAAGTAGGAAGTGTGTAGAATGGGACTGTGGGGTTTAAGACTGTATCATCCTTCATGACACTACAACGTCAAGTTAATGATCAGTGGTAAAATGGCACCTGCTTATTTGCCTGCTATCTAAATAGCAAACTCTGTTCAATAACTATAGAACTATTTTTTCTATTTTTACAATAAAAAACATGCCTCTGATGCATGCCTTGTTGGCATTTCCAAAAAAAGGAAAAGTTCCTTTCTATCCTGAAGCATTTTTCCTTACCAAATTTTGAACTCCTGATATGAACTGTGGAAGTTTGAATTCTGAGTTAAAGTGCAAAAGAATTTAAATAATCATCCTGTAAATTTTTCATAAGTTACATGACATCACATGTGATTTTGAACTAAATAAAAGCGTTTGAAAGCCCATATTCATCAAATAACTGACTGCAATTATGGCAGTATTAATCCTGTAGAAAGGGCAGTCACTAGGAGAACAACAAGATAACATGGAAATCCAAACTGTTCTCCAAATTATTATGCAATTGTATTATGTATTGTATTGCAGACTGGGAGTCGATCTTCTTGTACTTTGAAATGCAGTTTCCTCTTACATTGACAGGTGTTACCAGGCACTAGTGCAAGGTTCATGCCATTAGCTTGGCTTTTTAGACCTACACGTCAAAGGTCTTAATAGACATTTCACAAGTTTTCAAATATTATTTAGTCTTTTTTTTCTTTTTTTAATATCAAGAAACTTGTTCTCCATTTTTCCACATAGAATTCATCCCAGATTATTTTGGTATTGCCAAATTTATTTTGTTATTTTTAGTAGAGCTATATTTAATTATTACTCACTGATACTTTTGTTAGGTAGAAATTGTCAAACATCTCCTCAGGAGACCCGTATACATTTCTTCTATATATATACACACACAATAACAACTTGATTTTGCTGAAAATTGTATTCAGCTTTGTAAAAACATAAAATATGCAAGATATGAACAATTAGAAGCTTTCTTCTCAAGTGGGAGAGCTTTTGAGAAAGGGTTGAATAATGCCTTTCATTTTCCCCATATTCCCTGCCATTCATTCCACCCCACACACACACTTCAGATGACACCTTATCTATAAATAATGGGTTTCTGTTGTGATCTCTCCTAATACTGTCCTCACAGATGCAAAACTGTGCCAAGATTTAAATAATTCTCACTTCCTGGAAGTGATTAACATAAGTCAACTGATTTACTTCCATCTGTCAGGTGGCAAAAGATTAACCAACAGTGCTAAAGCATGTAATTTGTGGTGGTTCACTGTCATGAGAGACAAACAAGTCTCCTAATTGGAAATTGACAGCTCTGGCACTCATTTGAGCTAAGCTTTTGCTTGCATTAGCTCTTGAGTCACTTTGCTCAATCTATAGCTAGTCATTAAAACACCATGAAAGTTCTCTCTGCAGGTACGTAAAGCCAGATCCTTGCCTGTGGCAGACTTAATTAAGATAACAGCTGGATATTCAATCTTCACATAAAAAGAGAAAAATGCAAGTGATGTTAATGCTTCTCAAAGCACCATGAAAGGAAAGGATTGCATGAGCAGGGAATGATCTTGTCATGATGGTATTATCATATAAATAGTAAAAAAGAAAATTTACATTTTAGAGGAGTAAAAAAAGACTCATTTGTGTCAGACATCAACTCAAACAATGACTTAACTATAACAACATATGTAAACTGATCACACTATATGGGCAAATGGCTTCATTTCAAAGCTAAACATCTGCAGGCTTGAAATGTTAGGATATGGTTCTGAATTTAAATGAGCTAAAGATTTTTGTAATGTAATTTCATTCTAGGAAATTTTTACTTATGGAGATTCTTTTCTGCAAACAGAATTGCAAAGAACAAACTTGTGACAGATGCACTATGTATATAGGATGTATATCCTATAATTTTTTACCATAATATGTTTAGAAGACTATGTGGATATGTGATCAGGACACGTTCCTTGAAGTGGAAATGGAAGAAGGAGAAAGGTATAAACAATTTTTGTTTATTTTGTATCTACTAGTTCTTGTACAATGACTGGGTATCATTGTTTTTCTGTTCAAGTGGCCTTTAAACAATACTGTTTGTGGTGTCTGTACCATGGACATTGCTCTTGCAACCATGTCTCAAAAACCTTCCCATTAAATGATCAAGCTCTATTTCTGAAGTGGTGGTATAGTTCACAGCATCACAGAATCATTGAATACCAGGTTGGAAGGGACCCCAAGGATCATCTGGCCAACCTTTCTTGGCAAAAGCATGGTGAAGACAAGAAGGCCCAGCACCCTGTCCAACTGAATCTTAAAAGTGTCCAGTGATGTGGAATACACAACTTCCCTGGGGAGATTATTCCGACAGCTGATTGTTCTCATTGTGAAAAATTTTCCTCGTGTGTCTCCAATCAAAATCTCCCCAGGAGTAACTTGTACCTATTACCCCTTGTCTTTTCTGTGAGACTCCTCATAAAAAGGGAGTCTCTGTCTTCTTTGTAGCCACCCTTTAAATAGTGGAACATGGTGATAAGGTTTCCCCTAAACCTTCTTTTCTCAAGGCTGAACAAACCTGGTTCTCCCAGTCTTTCCTCATACTGCAGTCTTCCCAGTCCTTGGATCATCTTTGTGACCCTTCTCTGGAACCTCTCCAGCCTGTCCACATCTTTTATGTATAGTGGAGACCAAAACTGAACACAGTATTCCAGGTGTGGTCTGACAAGCACTGAGTAGAGGGGAATAATGACTTCTTTATCTCTGTTGTTGGTGCCCTTGTTGATACTGTTTATTTTTACTTGCTATTCGAAGACTTTGGAATAATCCTATGTTTCCACTGGCTGGAAGCTTCTTTTTCATTGTCGGCTGAAACACAAGAGTGGAATAGAGAACAGAAAGGTTTGTATTTATGCTTCAATTACATTGCTTATTTTCAGTTGTACCCAGAATATTGTATTTAATTTTAGTATTCTTGTTATCAGTATTTTCTTTCTCTAATTGTGGGGAGTCAGAAAAAGGCAAAAGATTTTGTCATGAAGTTATGAAAAGATAAATTGCTTCACTTATTTAGCTACTTTAACATAGCAGCAAATGTGAAAAAGAAACTACTAAATTCCGGACAGCAGTGAGTTGTCTGTTTAGGGATGATTCATGCTGAGGCAGCGTTGTGTAGATGGATCACTGGTAGATTCCCATAAGGATTCATCTTTCAGGGCTAATAGTCACAGTAGGCTAAAACATAATGACACACTTAAAAAACCAAATCTTTAAAAAGCACTAAAAGCAAGTTCTTTGTGTTACAATAGCTGAGTCTCTGATGTAACCTCAGTGAAGTTAATAAAGCTGCAGTAAAGATAAAGCTGTCCTAATCTCTGTCAGTCTTAAATATACATTTTTCAAATCCATGTCATCAGCTTTTCTCCAGACTTTACTTTGGTTTTACATGTTGTAATCTTTTATTGCATCCCACTCAGTGCCATAAAGGGACTTCTTTTCATCCTTATTAGGCTTACTTATTCAGAATTCTCACAGCAGCTCTTCTGCTTGCATGAAAACAGTGGGAAAGATGTGAAAAAATATACAGGTGGAGGTATGGGACTGAGGTAAATGAAGTGTGTGAAAGTGTGTGAAGCACTGAAATACTAACAGAAAATTCAGTTTTCAGGTGTACAGCTTGGTAGAAACAATATTATGACTTCCTCAGAAAGCCATTGGCTCAGAGAGAATGCTGTAGAATAGCGAGGACAAAATTTCTCAGTTTTGAATGACTGGACTTGCACAGCTTAACATTTTACTTTCTCCTTTCTTATTTCTGATGCTAATATATAATCAAAACTGCAAGGAATTAAAATGTGAAATCTATGACCATTTAATACTCTTCAACCTTTTTTTTTTTATGAAATGCATTTCAGTTGAGGTCTTATATTTGGCTAGTTGATATTTCAAATACTTCAAGGTTCCTTTTTATCTGTTTCAAAGACTTTTCAAAAAATATATTTTCATGACAATTTAAAAAAAATATTTCACTGAGATACTAGATTTCTAGTGACAAACTTCTGAGACATCTGAATGGGCTGTCATATATGACAAACAGCTTGCACCATTTTGGAATAACTGAAGGCCAGGTAGGTTATTCTGCAGTGGTGCAAGACACATGTATTCAGGCAGCTGAATTTTACACAATCTTCTTCGTTTTTTTTTTTTTTCTTTTTAAAGAAAAAGAAGATATTTCTTCTTGAAAATATAGTTCTTGTAAGTCCAATGTGAACATGTTAAATTACATTAGGGTGTTTAAAAACGCACTTGGGTATTACTGTTCAGGCAACTGAATCCCACCAATGTTACCTCAAAAGAGAATGTCACCTGTTCAGCAGGTGCTGAAAATGCTCTTAAATTAATTGGGGTGACAGTTTTTTTTTGATGACATTTTTTGTTGTTATAAAAGTGCATTTTTGTTGAATAAAAGTTCATACCAGTTGCCGTAACAGTAAACATTAACAATTTGCTTCTCTTTGTTAGGCTCTTATCCCAAACTGCATGGTATCTGAAGCCATAGAAGGAGGAACAAGAAAGTTTGTGTAAGACAGTGCTGGAACTTGGACGTTGGCTCTTGCCTTGAAACATGAATGACATCTAATGTATTTTTATAGTGAATTTTATTACCAGTGGAAATTACCTTTAATTTTCATGAGCAACAGGCACTTCAGATGAACAATAAATCCAGAAAATGGTTTAGTCTTTCATGGACTATAAAGACTGTCATTACCAAAACAGGTGTAGAAAAATCTTATGCATGACCTTGGGGAAGAAAGACAAACTACTTCAGAAGAAATGCACCTTTTTCCTGTTCTGATTGTAGAAGGAGTGTCTGACATATTTGGTATGCCTTTAACTGAACTTTATTCACCTCATTGGTAACAACTTTAGAATGTATTAAGTATCTGGAACTCTTGGGTCAAATTCCTTGAATGGTATTTGCCAAACAGATTTGGTTCCAAATATTTAATACTATGTGGAGTGGCAGATGGTTGATGGAAACTATTGTTGAGATATTTATTTTAGAAGAACGTCCAGAAATTTCCTCTTATTTTTTAAACGATTTATACCTTATGAACAATTTCAGGTTATATTTTTTTACTTTTTAGGCTTTTCAGTATGTGCTTCATTTACACACACACATTTGCAAAAACAAATAATGAAAAAAGAAGCCCTATTTGTGTGTGTGTGTGTAATAATTTCTTTACCTGCAGCCTACTCAAGAAGCCTTGAGAGTCAGTAGTACCAGTCTTGCAGATCCCTTCTCAATGTATGAGTTTTTTCATTAAACAGAATAACATGAATATAACATGAGACAATCTTGTTTCTCATTATGTTAGTTGGGATTGTTAAAGTTTCAACGTTATAGCTAGCTTCATCCATGTTAAATGAAGGCTAGAAACCATTCAGCTACCCAACTCTCTAGCGATTCAACCACCTCACTTATTAAATGTGTTTTCTTCTGATCTTTTTAAAGATTTCTAAATCATAGGGTCATTTGCATTGCTTTTCATGAGTAGATATTTTTTTTTTTTGCTGTCCAGGGTCAGTAGTTGCATGTATTTTGTATTTATAAAGACAGTGATCAAAATAAATCAATGAATGACTCTGGTAAGAAAAATCACAGTGGGGAAAAAGCTTTCATTAGTATAAGATAATAATATTTTCTATGCTCAATATTGCTGTGTGTACGTGGTGAAAATGTTGCTTTATTAGTGTTTTTAGAAAAAATGGAAACTTCAAAAATAAGTGAATAGCAATTAGTTACATAGATGATGGGTGAAGTTAAAAGCATTGAAAGCTCTATTTTACCATTCACTGAAAAATCAGGTACCTGTTGGTATTTTGACATTGTGCATTCTCTGAGCACGATAACACTGAAAAAGGAGAAAGAAAGTGTGATGAAGATTATTTTGGTTTGGACTGGTAGAAATTAAAGAGAAAACTGATACCAATAGATGGAAGTAAGAAAAAAACCCCAAACCAACTTTAAATAGCTAATGGCCTGACATTCTTACACTACAACATTATGTTTGACACCTGAAATGATTGCCAGACACCAAAAATGACTGCCAAACAGTAGTCCATCTGCTGTTTGTGACCAGGGAATACGGCTGAGCAGGTTCTTGGGAATATGCATTTGCAATTTACTTGTTCTTAAAAGGCTGATGAAGATGTGTTTTGTCACAGGTTCTCAGGGTCATTACCTGACATTAGGATTTTCAGGGAAATGAAAAGACTCTATTGACTTTTTATAGAGCCCTTTTTTTTCATGGTTTGAGTTAAAACAGAAGCAATTTGCTGTTCGGTATTTTACTTTTCAGTTAAGCGTCTTCTAACTCTCTGAAATTAATGACGTATTTTTAAGACAGCAGTCCACTTCCAGAGTGATAAGATTTGATGTTTATAATTTATACCAAGGAATGGTATGCATATAGGCTCTTGCTTATACTTATTAACCTACCTAACAACCAAGGTCACCTAACTTTGTTATATGCCCTGTTGTGGGGTTGGGAGCAGAAAGGTATAGAGGGGTCACACCTGTGGAGAGGAGCGGACAGGACAGGTGACCCAGAACTTACCAATAGGATATTCCATCCCATGCTTAGTATAAAAGCCGAGGGATCCAAGGGTCAGCCATTTTTCTCCAATGGCTGATGTCCGAGAAGGACTCTGTTCATCTGCCTTTGATCCTGATCTGTACATTCTAGAATCCAGATCTGGAATCCAGTTCCTGTCCTGCACTGAGTCCAGTCTGGGATTTTCCCAGTGATGGCCGATGATGTGATCGTCATCCTGGGAGCTCAAAACCATTTTATATATATTGTATGTATTCCATTATTTTCTTATTAATATAATTTTATTAATAATATTTCATTAAAGTAGTTGCATTTCTTTTAAACTCAAAATAATCTTTTTCTCTCATTCTTCTCTCACTTGGGAAAGAAGTTAGAAAGCACCTGTCATTCATTTTAGTGGCCAGCCCAGCACAAACCACAACAAAAGCTTTAATTAATATTCTGACACTGTGATATATGTCACATTCTTCTGTTGTGTTGAGCGCTACAATTTTCTTTGGTTCCAGGTTGTGGCCTGTTTATTATTAATGATGTGTTATGCGGAGTTTAGTGTACAAAGATAGTATCAATCAGGGCAGAGAAGGAAAAATTATTAAATGCAGTGTGACTGATATGAGAATTTAGAAGAAACTCCAGAAATGAGAGCTGGGTTTCATAATACAGAATCCATCACAACTTGATAAAAACTGAGAATAGATTTACCATTGGTAATTGAAAGAACAGTAATTTTCAACAAAATATGCAGTAATTAATTTTGTCCGTGGAAGCAATTTTGTTCTGGGTGCTTTATGGGTTTACAGGTTGTAGTATTATGTCTTTCCCTTCCTTCCTTGCAGCCTCTCGGCTGGAGCTATGTTTTGTTGTTCTGTACCTGTATTTTTTTTGGTCAGAACGGTAACTACCTTTTTCTTGAACTTCAGGTGACAAGGTCAATGTCTATTGTACCACTCTGCAATGCTGATTGATTAATCATTCAAATAATTTGCTTTGCGCTTGACAGTTCACCAGCTTTTCAGGAAGCATCCAGGAATCTTCATGTAGCTGTGAGTTTATCAGATACTATGAAGTCAAGTAACTTTCTGGTATTTCTAGACCTAATCTCAGTGAAACAGTAGAATGACTTTCATGAATTTTAATATACTAGAAGAGGATGGTGTGAGGAACAGCTGGGTTGAAGGTTACCTTTA
This sequence comes from Limnodromus scolopaceus, assembly GCA_028565335.1. Lineage (NCBI taxonomy): Eukaryota > Metazoa > Chordata > Aves > Charadriiformes > Scolopacidae > Limnodromus > Limnodromus scolopaceus. The sequence goes on along the minus strand of JAOXNO010000013.1, from coordinate 75,500,651 downwards.
TTTATTTCCAGGTAACTTCCAGCAATCTCAAATAAAGTTGCTTATATGCATAAAGACAATTTTATTTCTATTGTGGCTTAATTTCTTTAATGACATGGATTTTTTAAGTAGTCCACACAGCTACCAAGTGATTAGTTAACTGGGATGAGTAGTAAACCTGGACTACCAGAGATATACTTAATAGTTATAATTTACTTTTAAAATAAAATAAAGTGAACAAGTGTAGCCCTAACTTACTCTGATTAGAAGATATGAGTGAGTAATGTTGTACATATTAGAGTAATATACATGCATTATTAATATTGCATATATAATAAACTTACATATAATATACTAATGGTATATGTACCACACTAATAATGTGCATATGATGAGAGTTCAAAACTATGAAATGCAACTCAAAAGTAAAATAATTGGTTTTTAAAACAAACCAAATAATCCTTAATTTAAAATACTTTTTTGGATAAAAAGGCAAGAGAAATCAGAATATTTTTTACATGTTTTACCCAGTGCTCTTATGAGCAGTGATTTGGTTATAATAGTGATTGATCACTAATTATTCTAATCTTTGATTAAAAGTGGTGATTCATAAAGCAGAAGATAAGTAGAAGGTACAAAATTAGGGCAGCTTGTGGTTTGGGTTTTTTTCATGAGAGCTACCATAGTTACTATCCCTCCTTCCAAGATTCCTATACTTGTCTCCAAACTTCTTTAAAGACGTGATCGGTTTGGGAGTATTCTTACTGTCATTGTCAGATGATGAACTTGTGTTTGATTCTCACTGCGTATCTTTGTCCTGTAAGGATTTTTGGATGTGAGAGAGGAGGAAAAACTTGCTAACTTGCTAACACACCACTTCCAAGCAACAGTTCCTGGAGGATCACAGAAAGGCTAGATCCAGAGATTAGCTGCATTTCCTCAGCTCATGCATTAAGTGCAGCAGAAGTGAGTCAGCAAGAAAGCATATTGTCACAGAGTATGTTCAGCTTGGGGAAAGGAGAATTAATCATTGATTTTATTAGTATATTGAGATTGTGAAAATGTGTTAATTGGTATTAAATATATGGGGTTTTTTCAGCTGTATGGTATCTGGAGGTCTAGCAACAGTATGATTTTTCATTGGGGGACAATACTGGACAAATAATTCATTTGATTGTGCTCCGGTTTACCTTATTTTCCTTTTCCTTTCTCCCTAACCTTTTTTCACCTTCTGATCATGAGAAGCAATTTGAATGAGCTGCTTTTTAAAAAAAAATTATTATTATTTTAATAGTGTGAATCCTTGTAACATCACTGGCTGATCAAAGGTATTTTGGAGCTTGCTTCTGGCCAGGATCTCTTAGAATCATAGAATCATAGAATCATCTAGGTTGGAAGGGACCTTCAAGATCGTCTAGTCCAACCATCTCTTGCTGAGATATGCAGAATATATGGGGACTATTTGTTTCTAATTACATAAAGGATTCCTCCCTACAAGTCTTGACAGTCATTGCTGGCATTTCTTACTGTGTTTCAGTACTGCTTGTTTTCTAGTCAAATGTTAATTTGTGCCTCTAAATACGCTCCAGCTCTGCATTTGCTTCTATGACATTGTGATTTTTCCATTATTTGTATTATTACCCTAGGAGAGGTAATGTGTATGGCTGAATGGAGGCATGATATTTAAATGATTTCAAGAGTATAACAGGACTCTTCTATCCTTATTACTATATTGAATGACTTGGAAAACAATCTCTGTGGAGACCTTTCCGTGTCCCTTATTTTCTGCTTCCCATCTGGAAAGTATTAAACATACAGACTGGGATTCTAATTCTACACAAATAGCTTAGATATGGTGTGGTCTCCTTGGAAGGAATTTGTTCATAGTGACTGAAAATTAACAGTCTGGATTTAAAATTGAACCTAGTTGTCTAGGGTTCATAAAAAAAATGAGATTTTATCTGTTTAAAACATAATAAGTGTTAGCAGTTAAGAAAATATTACTTTAAAAGCACTGAACCATGACTATTATCAGAACTGTTCTCAGACTTTTGAATGCTGACCTGTTTTCAAGAGAGCAAGTTATGGTACACCTTCAGTCATTATCCCTGCCTTCTTATTACAAAAACATGCTGTATGATTTCACTTACACATGCCAGCAGTTGAGAAATTTTGCTTTAAAGTTTTTTGATATATTAATATCCATTTCAAGAATTTCAAGAATATATTGGTATGTTTTCATGCTCATTTGTAATATTTTGTTGCTTATTCTGGATATGCTGGTTTTAAGGGAAGAAAATAAGTTAAAATCTTGGTCTGAGAAACAAGGAGTGACGGGCAGGACAATGTAAAGGGGGTGATGGCTTGTGTGTAATAGTCAAACAGAATTAGATAGCTTATCAGAACTGAGTAATGTAATATAATGCTCATTTGCTTTTTACAGAAATCTCAGTTGGAACAGGCTTTAAAGTAATATTATTGGTACTGCACAGTACACTGCAGAAGGGAAGTATTGACAAACTACAGCTTTGAGCATTTGCCATAATGCAATGGAGATAGATAATTTTTGTGAGTTTTGGGGTTTTTTAATTATTATTAGGTCTTCTTACCACCTACTTTAAAAGACTTTTTGTTGTTGTTGTTGTTTTTTACTCTGTTTGCTGTAATTGCTTTAGGATTTTGACCTACAATCTCAGTAGAGAAGCAAAACAGTCAGCTGGGAATAGTTACCCTGATTTGATCTGCAGCTATTGCTCTGACTTAATTTTCTGTTGTGTATAGGCTGCAGTATTAGTAATATAGTACTCATATGTTCCACTGTGTCACAATTAACAATAGGAAATTAATCTCCCACCTATCGTTAATGTATTGTTACGAGGAAAATATTTTCTGTTGTCCATGAATATTGTCAAGTTTCACTCAAATCTGCATCAACTTGCATCAAATATTCATCAGTTTACAGGAATGGACTCCCAAAATAATTATCTTGCCACAGGGTAAGCTATGTGTGGAGACAAAGATATATTTGATAATTTTTCTAAAGTTAAGTTGCAAGAGTGTTCTCCTAATGGATGGCAAATATATGTGGGATACCAGTTTGATAAACACACTGCAAATAATATCTAGCAGCTGTCTACGCTTTAATAAATGGTCTTTTTTTATATTTTCTACATTTTAAAGGGGTTTTGTAATCCCCTGTAAACAAGAATATTGAATGCAAGCAGGTTTTGTTAGATTAAAAAAGCAAGAAATGAAAAATTGTTTTGTGGGTTTATTTTTTGTTTTACATTGGTATGTAGGAATATTCAGTGTCATTTTGAACTGCTTTTCTTGTCTCTTGTCAGTTTAACTCAGACCTTTAATCTTATTGAAATGTCTGCTTTGTGCTGCCTCCATTTCTGATCTGTAATAAAATTAATAGAAATGTCCCTGTGTTGCTCTTGAGTAAGGAAAAATATCAACATTTTTGAAAACTATAAGCCAATAATTTTTTCTCCATGCAAGAGACAAGGATTGATGGCATTTCTATGTGTACTTAGAACAATTTCTGTATTATGGAAGGAAAATATTATTATTCTCTGATTAACTTTCATTTTCTACTTAGGATGCTAGCGTCACTGCATCCCTTGTGTGTTATTTCTCTTTGCACTGTTCAATCTAGGTCATACTTTCTCTACCTTTCTGCCTGGCACAGTAAAAATTAGACAAGATTAGAATTAGTGATAGGCTAAAATACCTAGAAATAATTTTAATAGTTATTGAGCTTAAAGCCATGAATATCCCACAAGGATTTACATTTGGACTCTGATGTTAGGCTCAGTTCTACAGCACATTAACTCATTTGCAACCCTTAATACTTTAATGTACTTTAATGCAATATTTCTATCCTGTGCTTGCTAACATTATATTAGATAATATTTGCATATAAGAATGATTGTGAGCTGTTGGGATTTCTTTTTCACTTTTTCCTAATCCCAAGCAATGAAAAGAATGGAAAATAAGATAAATTTGTGTACAGGTTATTTAAAAGGTCACAATTTTGAAAAAAAACCTCAAGTAATATTTCATTAAAGTTTCCATTTGTTTCCCAGTCATTAAAAAGTTCACAGTTATTTCGGAATGCAGAGCCTTCATAAACCACCTTTGACTGTCTACATTATATGCAGATAAAACTAACAAGCAAGTTCTGCTACAGGAAAACATCCCTTTGCAAGGTTCTAACATCAAAGACAAAAGGGTGAGTTAACAAAGAAATCCAATTATTGCATTGAACAATTACTAAATTTAGGGCAGAATTCCACAGCAGTACTTATGTGCTCAATTCCCAATGACTTCAGTGAACGTGTTGGGGGAGGAAAGCACTAAGCACTGTGTCTTTTATGATAGCTGTCTCCATAGAGAGAATTGTGAGCTTTTTTATTTTAATCATCTAGTTCCAGTACCCATCAGGAAAGGCAGAATGAAGGGGTTTTCTTAGCTTGAAGGAGAGACAGCAAGAGGATATTATAAAATGTATTCAAAACTGATCAAGAAGAAGAAGAGAATAATTGTGCCCATAGTTGATTGGAAAAGAAATAATAGGCTTAAACAGCCATGAGAAAACTTTAAGTTAGGCACAAGGAATACAACAGCTTCCTTACAGTCAAGGCATTGATCAAGTAAGGTTTTTAAGATTAAGTCATGATGCTTCTGATCATCAGTGTGATAACAGGTATAGTCGATGCTAACTTAAAACAGCTTTGTGATCTAGATTACTTTTGAAGTTTCTTGTAGCCATGGCAGTTTAGCTATTATTGAAAAGTCAAAACAAAACCCACCACCACAAAGAACTTAGTTAACCAGGATGATAGCAAATATTGGCTCTTTTAATATCACAGGGAGGTTTAGGCTGGAAGGGACCTTTGGAGATCATCTAGCATAATCTTCCATTGAAAGCAGGACCTTAGATTAGGATATCCAGGGACTTGTCAAGCCAAGTCTTGAATGTTTTCAGCAGGGAAGCTTACATCACTCCTATAGGTTACACATCCCAATGTTTAATTGTTCTCATGGTGAAGATTTTATTTTTTTATATGCAAACAGAGTATCCCCTGAGTCAACCTGTACACATTGACTCTTGTCCTGTCAGTGAACATTCTTGTGGGAAGGGAATCTCCATCTTCTCTGTAACTACTTTTCACATTTTGGAAGTGGAGTGGGGAGATTTCTGTTGTTGTCAATGTTTGCACTTCTAGTGAAGAGAGAAAAACAACCAAAGTTATGACATGACTTTCCCCGGAGATTTCTTGCTAATTTGGCCTTATTCTCAAAGCAAAAACAAACAAACCTGGAACTCCAAACAAACAAAGAAACCCAGAAAACCGAAACCACTTTGGAGCATATGGGGCACGCATACAAGTGTGCCTGTTCCTATCTTCCCCAAAGGCCAGGAGACTTATCTACAAAACTGGGAGATGGAGATGTTTTCAAGTTTTTCGATATGGTCAGAGTCTTGACTTTACTCTTCAGATTCTCTCCCCCATCCCTCTGAGGGGGGAGTGAGTGAAGGGCTGTGTGGTCCTAGTTGCCAGCTGGGGCTTAACCATGACAGATGCTACTATTAATAATGAGAGAGAGGTATTATAACCTACAGTCAGGACTCCAAGCCAGCTTTCACAGAAGCGTGGCAGAGAGTAAGCTTCCAATAGATTCAACTACTTTTAATAATTAAATAATAGTTTTAAATGTGGACAATATTGTGCTTTGATATTCTTTTTTTTTTAATGTTCTATATTTGTTTATATGAAAACAAGAAAACAAGGGAGCAGAGAGAGAAGTCCTTATCCATGATTACTATTCACAGATCAAATGGAATACAGTAAGGCTATCCTAAAGTACCTTTAAGATTTCTTAAAGCGTGATTGTAATACAATAGTGTAGTCATAATTTCAATTGAATATCTTGCGTTTTATGCCACTATCAGAGGGACTTGTAAAAACATTTTGGTGGTAGTATTCACTTATATCATGTATTTTGTAAGAATTGAAAAAAATGTAACAGACAATTTTTTACTGGATCATTTAAAACACCTAAAACTAGTTGCTTGCTCCTGATATTTTTCTGCTCTAATATACCACTTCAGTACTTAAGAACTGAATTTCTCTCAGCTCCAGTATGACCATATGGTGTTGATATATAAACTGATTCTACAAAATGAATATGTTTAAGAATAATTCCTAGCCTTCAATATTGAGAAATCAGTGAACACAAGTGACTTGAAATTTGTTTTCATTAACTGTTGCAATTGTTTTCAACTTCTTGAAGGCTTCTTAGGCCTCCTCCTGTAGGTAGGAGGAACTAGCTAAAATCTGTTCTGTAGCTGGAAAGCCAAACTTCCCTCATCTCACTTTAACTGTAGCTGAACTGCCACAACCCTTGACATTTCAAATGCATTGAATATTTTATCATTCCATTCCTATGGATATGTTTTGTTTAGACATAATCCAAAGCAGCAGATCCAGAAATAGAAGAGTTTTGTTTTATTTTAAAGTTGACTTACTGTGTCACACCTCATTTGTCATGCCATTCTGTGTCTTGTAAACAACCAAATACAATGATATGCTCCATAAAATATAGTTATACCTCCAAGATTCCATACAGGTTGTTTCCATTTCTAATGGAAATACATGTACATTGTCCTTTTGATATTCAGCTGTTGGATCTTTGCTTATCATTTCTGGAAACAGGTAAGTGGTGAATGGTAATTAATATTTGTGACACGCATTCTGTCTCTTGCAGATATATATAGTAACTTGTCAGTTTAAACTCTTGGATTTTATTGCTCGGTTGGTTGGTTTGTTTGTTTAGGGGTTTATGGTGACCAAATTGTAAGTCACTTTAAAACTACCATGATTTTCAGAAAGTGGGTACTCAGCATTCCTAAAAGACAAGCTACTTGTATCACAAATAGTTTACTCAAATTTGCTACTTGCTTATGGTAATCTGGGGCACTTGTACATATACACAACTTTGACAGGAAAGCCATCATGCAACACACTGGTTAGTTGAAAACAAATTTTTGTCTTTGCAAACAAGTCATCTACAGCACAAATCCTTCTTTTCATGCAGTCTACTTTCAGTTGCATCAGAAATCAGTATAATAATGTGGTTTCAGAAATGCTGTCAGCTGCTTAGTCTTCGAGCTGACAGTATGCAGAATTGGAACCTATGAAGGAAGGAACTTATTGCTTTGAATAAAAAAAAAAAAAAAAAGTACTTTCTTAGGTACCAGAGCAGACTAAACAAGAAAACAGTCTGACTCTAATTCGAAGTTCATTGATGCCAATAAATTTCTTACCCTTACTTAAATACTATAGATTACATTATTGTCTGACATTCAAGCCATAATTACATAAATATGCTCCATGTATTTGCTGTCATTTTTATAGATATTTAATTCACTTAGAAAACAAACAAACCCACTGTGTTCTGTTTGGTTTAGTATGCAAGAGATTTGAGTGCTTAAGAAGTGTATTTACATTCATCGTTGCCTCTAAAGATGCCATTTGTGTGCAAACTCAGTGAGAGGTATGATAAAGCCAACAAGTTCTCAGATGATAAGAAAATATCATTCCTAAATCTGTTTCATGAGCTACTTTAAAATAAACAAACAGAAAAACCTGAGAAAGAAGGGAGGTGATGATACTAGATTGCAGATTCCTGGAGGCAAAGTAATATATGGACTGAGCAAAGCCATGGGGAAGATAATTCCAATCAGACAGTTATAATGAGATAAGCTGGATGGATATGATTTAGCTTTAGGAAATTAAAAAGGAAAAAGCAGAAAATTAGGAAGGTGTTAGAAGTATATAATTTAAAGCCCTTATGAAAAAGAGAAGAACTAGAAATAGGAGTAGCAACTGTTGGAGAGTTAAGGAAAAGCAGTGTTTCCTGTAGCTTTATTCCAGCAGTCTATTTGACTCCTCCAGCTTTTTTTCTTTTTTGTTTAAAACTGCCTTTTTATTTAAAAGACAGTTACAGCAAATCTAGAAAGTATAGTTCTCAGTCACTCCAGGTTGCTAAGGGTTCAGTGTGCATTTTTATTTGACTGTTTTGTTTTCTGAGCTGTGCATATGATGATTTGGCTCTGTGATGAAAAATTTATGGGTTTGATTGGGCAGGTGGAAAAGGAGGGAGGAGCAGAGATACTGGATTCTCTTTCCGTGACACAAACAGAAAATATAGATAAATTAATGCCATTTTTGTGACGTTTGAGGATTTTTTAGTCATAAGGGATGTTTTCTATGGGTAAGTAACATTGTAATTCTCACTATGCATTTCTTGAGGTGACCAACAGGTTGAAGATCCTACCTAGCATCTCTGAGTATACTGTATTCATAGCAAATTATATACTTGCAAAAGGGGTTTCCTTGTAACTGCAACTTGCTAGATTTTAGACTACTTCCCTTATTTCAAAACCTAACTTTGAAGTTGAGACATAAAGGCATGTAATATGAAAGTTCAGAAGAAATCTTCTTGCTCATAACACCCATGTTTGGTCCCTAGCATTTCTGACTATGGAGCAGCACTACAACAGTCCAGATGAAAACAGTTTCAGAAAACCTTCAAACAAACAAATCTAAAGCAATGTAGATAAACCAATTTCTGCACAACCATATCCCAGTATCATTACTTTATCTAACTGCACCATCCCTCCCTTGGGTATTAGGGCCATCTGAAGATAGTGAGGTGCCTGCACTTGTTCCTCCTCTTAGCCAGTTGCAGGAGCTCAGGCCCTAGAACTAGGCTGTGTGCAGGAGGCAGCTTTCAATGAATGCCATGGATGACTTAAACATCTGCTCTCTGTGTTTCCTGAAGAGAAGGGAATATACTTACAAGAGAGAAATCTTCTCTGTCTGAATTTGATCTATAAGCCACCAGTTATGCCCCACTGAACACTATGGAGTTCCTAAAACAAGTATAGATTATGTAATGAGTATTTCTTTCTCTGATCTTTAAGGGAACAAACATGACTTCTTCAGTTCTGCACTGTGGGTTTGCAGTTTTGTTCTTTTCCCATATTACTCTGGCACTTTTTCTTTTAATGGCTATTTATAGGGAAGGAGTTTTTATACCTTCTTTTTTTGGCTTTTGGAAGTATATGCAGCTTGAGAAAACTTTGCTGTGTTTTTTGGTTTTAGGGTTTTTTTCATGACTTTTTTGCAAGGTGTTGTCTAGGCAAATCTCCAACTTCCCAGAAATTGTCCTGGTAGATCTTCTAACAGAGTGCACTCCTCTTAAGTTCAGTAATAAAATGTTTTGGCAGCATTTTTATTGCATTTCTGATCAAAAAGTTATGCTGTAGGTGTAACTAACAACTTTGGCAATGGATCATTTCATTGAACGTTCCATTTATAATTCCAAAAACTGCAGCATGAGTTTAATCCTCTACTTCTGTTGTTTGAAAGCCTTTGGGATTAACAGTGTTAATAAAAAGTAAAAATGGTCTTTTTTCTTTTTTCCCTGGTTTAACCCCAGACAAAGAAGAGATTTGTATAAAAGCAGTATATGAAGGTGGATGTATAGAGTCAACTTCATTAAACTTTATTCCAAATGACATGTGTGCAATATTGTCACATAAGTGTAAGACCAACAAAAGATGTTCCAAAAATCAGTTTTAACAGTGTCACAAAAAAGACAGAATGGTAAAATTTAACAGGAATCTCATACTACACACACTTTGGCAGATACAACTTTTTACAGGTTCAGGATGTCAGTTGGGAACTGATACTACACTGTGTGTACTAAATCTAAGCTTAGAATAATGATTCAAAACACGCAAACCATTCACCTAAAAGGCGAGGGCACTCAGTCACTGGGGGAAAGTTTCCTTGGGTGATGTCTCAACCCAAAGGGAGGGCTTCCAATCACAGATCTGCTTCTCTGAGGAGAACAACTCAAAAGGGGTCTCCAGCAGGAACCCCATTTTATAGCCTAGTTGGATCTGACCTGTGGTCATCTGTTGGTTGTGGTCATGTAGTTTTCATTAGTCTAGGGGGGTCTCCTAGGTAGACTCATTGGCTGAGGTGGTCTCTAGGGCTTGGGTGTCTGGGGTATGTGGCTGGGGATTGTTTGTGTATGTGACTGGCTTCCCACCAAATGAGCCACCACACCATCAGACCCACAGGGAGTAGCAGGGGTGTGCTCCTGCCACAAATATTAAAAAAAAATTAATAATACATGAGTAAAATACTCTGAATGAACTAATTATCTAGCTGTAGCTAAAGAGTGATTATAAACGCAGGATTATTCTGCATATCTTAATGGTCATATTATCCTTCTGGACAAAAAAAAAAATTATATTATGTTTGATAAAACATAATCACCTTATCATTATGACTGACTTTATATGAGTATATGTAAAATTAGCTGGACAAAATTCAAAACCTAAGCATGGATATCATTACAAGTTAAATCTACAACTAACTTTGCTAAATGATCACTGGCAGCTGCTCATATTAATTGCTATCTTTAGGTTTTGGATTAGTCTGTGTGAGAATAGAAGTGGGCCTTCAAATTGTTAAACTACAGTGATTACAACTTCATCTCAAGAGGCAGTTACAAAAGTACAAAAGACATGTACTCTTGGGGTAGGCAAGCAGTCTTAAATTGTTGATCAGGAGAAGCAAATGTCAGTGACCTACCCCAACACTAATGTGTACACCTTTGTTTGGCTCAACACTGAGCAGCATCTGCTAACCCAAGCTTAGATCTGCAAGTTGAAAATCGTAAAGTTTTTGAAAAATTCAAGTTAGCTATCAAAATGATGGAAGAAGATTATACCCCAGCTAACTACAAAATTAGCATAAGGCTCCTTTTATTGCTTTTAAAAATGTCCCTCATTCCCTAGCCTATCTCATCAAAAATTTCTCTGATGTTTACAAATACCTGTGAAATTACTTACACTGCTAGAAAAAGTGGCCAAGACTTGTCTTGCTGGTCATTATTAATCTACTATTTCTATGTTAGTTACTGTCATCTCATAGGCTCATATTGTCTCTTGCCTTATGTTTAAATGCTAAATTGTGTGGGACATGGGCCTTCCTTTTGGTCTCGGTACATAGAGTCTGGTACAATTGAGTCTTTGACTGAAACTTGTTATCAGTAATGGAAATGTGTCTTGTAGGTATATGAGAAGAATAGTTGCAATAGAGCATTTATGTATAGGATAACCTTCTCAAGTATTTTCAGAACTAAAGATAAGCTATTTATGTCATTAAACAGAGATTAAAGTTGTCACATATGTGCCTCTGACTAGGAAAATCACTCTGATTAAATCCTAGCTCAGATATTAAACATAATATATATGAAAATTACAGAACTTAGCTTTTCTTATTTTTATGAAAGCATAAGAAAAATTTTTATGAAAGCATAAGCTTCCACTTCAGTCTCAAAAGTTTACAAAGTATGTGGACACATGGGTGAGAGCTAGAGTGCATAAAATACTCTCTGTAGACTTACAAATCTGTGCCATGTTTCATGGGGGAAAAAAAAGGTACAATACATGTGTGCAAAGACAATTGACGTTAAATCAAGTTTTTGTTGTTTTTCCTTAATTATGGGCAGAGAAGCTCCTGTATATTAAAAAACCTGTTTCAACTCTTGTTTACATGTATTGTGCAACTGAAATTTGGTGGACTTAAATTATGATTTATAATGGTAAAATACCATAATATTTTAGAGATTGTTAGTGCCCAATTCCTGCAGCCTTTATTGCATGAATATAGCATGATTCTTCCATGTGTATTAAACATTTCCATTAACAGAAGAAAAAATACTGCTTATGCTGTTTCAATTAAATTAAAATTACCTGTTTAGCTCTACACAAAGCCATCTAAGTGAAACATTTGGCATTAAATGCTTCAGTTCTGTTGTTAACAATCTTACATGTTACATTTGCTAAAATGTGGCCATATGTGTGTCCTTACTATACAAGTTAAAGAGCTGTCTCATCTGAGTCTTGTAAAGGATAGCATTACTTAAGAGCTAAGTATAACAGTATTAAATGAACAGGGTATCAATTTATAAGTGCAACTAGAAAAAAAAGAGAATAATTTTTGCAGACTGCTTTATTGTAACACCTGACATCTACCATTTGTAACAAAGGATAAAAGGAGCATTGGGAAGAAAACATGAATGTAACAACTCAGTGTTAAAGGCTACATGGAGACTTGTGGCAGTTTATGCAGGAAAAAAAATAAAATACCCAAAGAAAAAACAAACCTTGTTTTAGAAAAATACAGCTGGTGTTTTTACAGATCTGTTTCTAACTCCTTGTGCAAAAACCTGAAAATAGTGTGAGAAACACTTATAGAGAAATCATACTGAAACCTTCACTATCAGTGTGAAACATCTGAAAAGGAATAGCAATGTATATTAGGGGAGAAAAAAAAGTAATTTCAGCAGAATTTTAGGAAGATGGAATTGAAAGCCTTTAGAGAGGATAACAATGCTTAAATGAAATAACCTTTATGATGTAAATTACCTGATGTGAATGCACTTTTTGTTGGTTGGGATTTTTTTTTAAGGTATAGAAATGTTATTTCAGCACGGGTTATCTGAGAAGAACAAATTTCCTGCTATAGTTTAGGTTTTTTACTTTGCAGTAGGTAACCTGATTGGGGACATACAAGAGAATGTAAGGCCGAGTTTTTTGAGATAAGTCTGAGAGTACGTTGTCATTGAAAATACCATTGATGGAATGTTCAAGGCATCTTTCTAAAAATGACAAAGTTGCACAAATGCAGTTTGTTTAAAAATCTTTTTTTCACCAATTCCAGATTTGTCCTTATGTAATTCCCTGTCTATCCATGCTCTGGACATATATTTTTTTGCAGCATGAAAAAACCCTGCATTCTTACCATCAATTCAAAAATGGTTAACTAAAATAATTTACCATATTTATGAAAGATATTATCTTGCAATTAAAAAAAAAGTTACTCCCCTGCTGAAAGGGCCACTAACTGGGTCCATGCATTATATGTGCTTATTTATCATTTTGTAACATAGTTACCAACTTGGGTAGATGGACAAACTTTCTGTTGTTCTGTGATATTATTTTTCTGGAGACTTTATGGGCTCTGATAATGCTATTTGTATTTTTTCTTCCTTTATTCCAAGCAATGTACTTTTGGGAACATGATCTATGTTCCGTAATATTGAGATCACAAGGAGTGTTCAGTGCTTGAAAATTTCCTTTTGTCCAGAATCAAGCCAAACAGCTAAAATATTCACAAAGTAGAAACAGTAATAAAAGATCCAATTAAGATATGTCAAAAGGCCAGCACCATAAAGTTCATCTTTTACAAAGTTCCTGCACATTTTATTGATGAGAAAATATCTAATAATCCTATTTAAAAAAAAAAAATCATTAACATTCACTATTTTATTCACATAAACATTTGACCTGAAATTGAAGTCAAAATCCAGTGGAGTTAAAAAGATAAAAGAAATATTTCTTGTAGATCTTGAAGCTCTGAAAAATCACAGTTTCCACCGAAGATTTTAATTTTTATAGCACTGTCAGTTCTGATGAAAATTTGAACATTTTGATCATCTTTTAGTCATCAGCAGTTGCAGGTTTATTCAGTAAACAAGCAGTGCAAACAGATGTCACTAGCAGACATGGCGGTTTGCGCAGCAGTTTGTGGGCTCTGCTTCCGGATCTGGTAACTTCTGGGAGCCTCAGGGCGCATGTTGGTGCTGCTGGTGCATACTGGTGCATGTTGGTGCATGGCTCCTAGAGGCTTTTGCTTCTGTTAGCAAAGTTGCAGTTTCTAATACTGTCTGTCAGCTATTGCTGATCAAACAGTACTTAAACCTTCTGTCTTCAGCTGACTTCTGAAGAAGCAATGATAAGCCCCATTCAGCTGGTGCTAGGGAGAAACCTCTACTGCCTCCCAGCCCAGAGGCCAGTTCCCAGGAGCTAACAGATGCATTAGTTTATGCAGGAGTGTGTGTGGAAAGGGGTCAGAAACTGCTGCCTTCAACGTACAAGTGGTGATGGACCACTGTAGGGTGCCATCCTCAGGACTTACTGGAGCAGCACACGTGAGGTCTGGGCCTAGAGTGGATCTGGAGAGAGGCTGCAGCTCCCAGGGTCTGTGCAGGTGGAGGGAGCATCCATGCAGATGGAGAGGGTGTCCTTGCTTGTAGGAGATGTGTGCAGACTGAAAGGCTATCACTAGTTTAAGGATCTGCAGGAGGAGGTGAACTCATTGAGCAGCTCCAGGGAACGTGAAAAGGAGATTGATGGAGTCTTCACAGAGACTCTGCAGAGACTGAACCCCGACCTGCAATAAAAGGGTCAGCTACAGACTGTGGTCAGTTAGGGGCCAATGGAGTCCGTCTGGCACAGCAGGATGCAACGTGCAGGTAGCAGCTCAGTAAGGAAAACAGGCAGGGAAGAAGAGCGGAGAGCTGCCCTCTATGTGAAGGAGCAGCTCAGATGCATAGAGCCCTTTTGATGGTCTGATGAGCACTTGTGGGTCAGGATCTAAGAGGCCAGTGAGGGCAACAGTGTGAGGGAGATTGTTACAGACTGCTGGGTCAGGATGAGGAAGTGTGATAAACCTTCTTTAAATGATTCAAGGAAGTCTTGAGATCACAGATGCCGGTGCTCATGGAGGACTCAGGCTTCCCTGATATCTGTTAGAGCAGTAACTTGATGGGATATGAGCAGTCAGGGAGATGTCTGGAGGATGACTTCTTGATACAGCCCAACCAGAGGTGACACACAGCTGGATCTACTGGTCACTGTGAAAGAGATGTTACTCAGTTACTGGAGGATTACCAAGGGATTGCAACATCTGACATGTGAGGAGAGGCTGAGGGAGCTGCGATGGTTCAGCACAGAGAAGAGAAGGTCAGGGGGATTTGGGAAAGTAACAGAAGATTGGCAAGGAGGACTGTAAACACACTCAAGTGACTCGTGTGTGGGGTGCTGGAAAACACACATACGACACTGTGGTGTTTGGTTTTGTGTGCTCAACATCTGCACTTAGATAACGTAGGCCTAGGAAGGACTCAGGGGCACCTTATGGAACATGCTTGAGATTCTTGCCCTGCTGTTAAAGAGATCAAAGCACAGCACAAAACTCTGCCTGCCAGAACCCTTGAAATACAGGCCAGAACAGCAAATGTGAGCTCTCTCACTCTCTCACTTCCTTGCTAAAAAGGACTCTCTTGCTAATAAGGACTTTCTCTTGCTCCACAGTGCCTGCATCCTCTGCTTGCCTGCCTCTGCCCGGGTGCTGCTTCAGAGATTCGCCAGTCCATGAGGTATTGAGATTAAATTTGTTCTTTGCCTTTAATCTGTGGTTTTGTGGTTGTTCCTGTGTCCTGCCTACATGGGCTCACACAGGGGATCTTATCAATGTGAATAAACGCCTAATGGGGAGGGTAAAGACAACAGAGCCACTCTTTGCAGTCGTGCCCAGTGACAGGAAAAGAGTCAATAGCCACAAATTGAAATACAGGAAATTATATTTAAACATAAGAATAAAATATGGTGAGTGTGGTCAAACATTGCAGTGGGTTTCCTAGAGAAGTTGTGGTATTTGAATATGCATCCTTGCAGATGTTCAAAACACAACTGGACATGGTCCTGGGCAGACTTCTCTAGCTGGCCATGCTTTGAGCAGAGGGGTTGGATTAGATGATCTCCAGAGCTGTCTTCCAACCTCAGTGATTCTGTGACCTGGAGAAGGATGTTCAGGTTGAATATAAGGAAAAGCTTTTTCTCCCTGAGGACAATCAGCAGTGAAGAAGGCTTCACAAAGAGGTTGTGCAATCTCCATTCCTTAACATGCTCAAGACCAGACTTGTTAAAGCCCTGAAAAATTAGTCTGATCTGATCTTGAACTGATCTCTGTTGAAAGAGAAGATTTGGGAGCTGGTGGGTGCATATGGACAAGGTTTTAAGCAGTCTTTGCATTAGCACTGTTTCCATTTCCTAGACTGTGAGACTGATTCCGCATCTGGCTCTTTGCTTACATGACTTTAATTTAACCACCTGCGAAATTAGGATATTTTAGTGCTTATTTCCTAATAAATTTCTGCTACTAATTTTGTTGCCTACTGAAGAAATTAGGGGATTTGAGAACAGAGAACTTTTAGAAGAGAAAAAACACGACTTCTCAGCTGCTATCTGCAGAGATCAGGTATCTGAAACTGTTATTCAACACTACATTAAATCTACCTCTAAGCTTCAGAATTTTGAGTTTAAAAAATCTAAGGACATGTTCTGAATACTGATCCTATATAAAACGATCCATCTGTTTGAAACATGTTTAGAAATATTCATGGGTCCCTTTGTCAGGCTCTTTCTAGTGCTGTCAGTCTTCTTGCAGTACCAGAACAGCATCAATAAGCTCTTTATTTCATCTCAGGTTGATCCAACACAAATGGCACAAATGCGGGCAAACCATCAGTATCAATTTTGTACTGAAGATTTAGCAGAAGTAATCATGGCACCATGATTTGATTATATAGCTGTAAAAAGGATAAACGGGTTTTGTGGTTTTTTTTTCCTTTTTGGATATAAGGTTCTATAGAAATTCTGAAAGAGCAGATACTGTGTAAATTTCGGACATACCAGAAATGTATGACAAAATCATGTAAAGAATAGTCAGAAATAATCTTAGTAAGTAATCATTTACTCTATTTATACTTATACGTGGACATGAAGAATAAAATTGTGTCTGAAAAATATGAAGTGGTTTTGTATCAGAATCTTAACCTAGAAATTCCTGTCTGTTTCACTATATTCATCTAGGAATTAAATTTGTCAGCCTTGACTTCAGATGAACATGTTTTATTGTTTCTCTTTTAGAATTCTTTTAGGAAAAACTTCCTTTATTTTTAGATGTAAAACTAGTAGTAATACAATGAACAAAGTTACAGCTAAAGGCTTGCTTTCTTTAATTCTGTCATCTGGGAATTTTTAAATTTATCTTCATGTTAGAGATTGAGTTGAGAATATCTTTTTGGTCTGTCTTAGGTCTTGTCCGTCTTCAGTTTCTATGGAGATTTTTATTTTCAAATCGTCTCTTTCTTGCAGCCATAAATGACTTAGCAGAGAATAGTGCTGAAATTGATTTTTTTCAAGTAGAGATTGAACACTAATACAAAGTATTAATGCTGACCTCATATGCTTACACCAACAGATTGGCAACTCTGACTGTCACACATTCTAGGCAGTTGGGAATTTATTCTACTTTGACATTGCAAAGATTGCTATTAATACTGGAAAATTAGTTTGGAAGTTTGAGACTCTATTGCTTATTGAAATGGAACAGAAAAGCTTGCAACATCTTGCTGTATATTATTATTGACGCAGTTTGCCACAGAAGAGTAGGGAAGAATACATGGACTTTTTTGTTGAAGTTGTTTCCATAGTTCTAGGGCTTGAGTTTGTGAGAGCTTGAGACTGCCCTTACCAAGCTAAATGTTTCTAGTTTGTTATAAAATGCAGGTACTTAAGTTACAGTATGTCTCTTGCAGGTTGTCTCTTGTGTTGATCTATTTCCATTTAAATGCTACAACTATAATCGTGCATTATCCGTTCCATAACAAGGGAAAAGGATAACAGGGGTAGTCATAAGGCAGTAAGGAAGAGATGCAGCAAGTAGCAGCCAGATGCCAAATGGCTGCTTCAGAAGTGCAGCTTTATATCTCTGCCAAGTTCAAATGGTAGCTTTTGTGAAGGAAAAATATGAGAAGAAACATCCACACAAAAATACAACAGTCTGTACGTTCAGCACCCTGCAGAGGTGGAGAGATTTTTTTCAGCTATCAGTGCAGTTGTCCAAAAATGTATTGGTGATGATTACTA
Organism: Limnodromus scolopaceus; assembly: GCA_028565335.1. Classification (NCBI taxonomy): domain Eukaryota; kingdom Metazoa; phylum Chordata; class Aves; order Charadriiformes; family Scolopacidae; genus Limnodromus; species Limnodromus scolopaceus. Next base: position 75,482,800 of record JAOXNO010000013.1, on the reverse strand, counting down.
GGACAACTTGAAAATTCAGTTTTATAGCAGTAACATTAAAAACAAAACAAAAAATACATAGGAATGGCAAAGCTACAAAAATATTTATGTTTTCAAATGTCAGGCTGAAAGACTTTGATGACACTTTGAAGTAACATCTTGTAATGTGCCAGAATTTTTAGGGGTAAAAGCAGTTTTAAAAAATACTAAGGAAAAGTTGAAAGCATTCAATAGTTAAAAAGATAATTTAAGTGAGAAACGGAATAACATCAATTCTTTGGCTAATCAACTTCTGTTTTACTTGATGATGGTAAAGAATTGTTCGTGCTTGATAACCAGGTCAGGGCTAGTTTGTGTCCCAACAGCACTATAGGGACTACTAAGATTCTTAAAAACAAAGACTAGGGATTCAAGTGTACGAAGAAATAAAAGTCCTTTCATTTGTTTGGCTACTAAGAAAGTTTAAGACATGTTTTGGAGCTGGGGACCTGTATAAACTGCTACTTTATTATGTTCTTACCAGATTTAGACTGATTACATCACCACCTGCTGTACTGAGTTTCTTTTGTTTTTCTCATGTCCTATTTTTCCCCACCACTGTACCAATGTTACTCTACCATTAGCATCAGCTGGCAGAAATTGTAGTTCAAGCCCTGATTTAAAGCCAGCTCAGTCCAGGTGGAAACCTCAGAGACAAATAACTAAAAGCAAGACTGCATAGAACATGTACAGATTAATTTTTATTTTTCTATTTATCAGAACCTTTTATTTTCAACACGTTAGCCAAATTTTCATTTAAGTCACAATGTGAATTTTCTATGCCACGTTTAAAGTTCTGGAATGTAAGGCCATCTTTGTTGAAAGGGTAAACTTTTCAATAGACTCTTGAGGTTTTTTTTATCATGACCAAGAATGTGTATTTTAGACCAACCTTCTTTGCTGAGAAATTACATTAAGTTGAGGTTTTACTGTGTTTTGTTTTCTGAATACTTAAGCAGGGAAAAAGTTAACATATTTTCCATAAGGCAGAACATATTTGATAATATTTAATGTTTCTGAATTCTTAGATTAAACAAATTAATACACCTAATTCTTTAAGACAAATTTAATATGAATTTTCAGGGACAGAAAATTATAAGACCATTCACGTCTGTTCAAAGAAGTGAATTTTTACTAAATTTTTAAATACTATTAAAACATCAGTTAAAAGCAGCAGAAGCAGAAGGTGTGTGCATTCTTTTCCTTCATCACATATTCTGAAAATACACTCTTATGCAGTAACAGTATCGACCGGCCTTGTAGAGGCAGATAAAACTCACCAAGCAGCAAAGTAACAGAGCTATTGGCAAAGCACATTTGTGTGTATGCGTAATATTTGATGTAAATTATTAATGTAAAGGATAATCTTTGTTTTCAAAGTAATTTCAAATGCATGTTATAATTGCCATGGGTATTTGATTAAAGCCAGCAGTTGAATGGTATGCTATAGAAAAATAATGAAATCATAGAAAAATCTATTAAATTTCACCAATTTTACTGACTGTGCCAGTGTTTGGGATTTTTTCTGGAGAACAGAAGTAAAGTGCAATGTTTTATCTGCTTCAGATGAAACTACAAAAATAGAGAGTCTGAGGTAAATCTCCTGACAATAATGCCAGACAGGAAAAATGGGTCCTCTCCAAGAAATCCTGCAGAAGTTAATAAGCTGTATATCAGATGTTGGTTAACATATTCAGTGCTCATTGCCAAAAGAAAAACTTAAATAAAGAACAGCAGCATTTCTTGTTATTTAGGAAGCAAACAAAAAGAACAAACAAACTATTTAACATATGCACAAAGCATTGCGCAGAGACATCTGGATTGTATTTGGATATGTAATTGAATAAGGATTTCAAATATAAACAAAGATTCTTCTTTATTGCTCATTAGATTGAAGTAGAAATGGCCAAACTATTCACTGAGAGAACGTAAATGACACTTTCATTCCTTTTTTTTTCTATAAAGAGAATATGTTTTAATTAAATTCTTTGCCAACTGAGGTAGTAAGAATATGGTGAACAAATGCCACCAAGTTGTTTATTAGAATGGTAGAATCATGGAATTGTCTAGGTTACTAGGGGCCTTTCAGATCATCTAGTCCAATCATCAACCTAACACAGACAAAAAGCACCACTAAACCGTATCGCTAAGCACTACGTCTACCCATCTTTTAAATACCTCCAGGGATGACGATTTTGCCATGTCCCTGGGCAGGCTGTTCCAATGCTTGATAACCCTTTCAGTGTGAAGGTTTTTCCTAATATCCAATCTAATATCTGGTGCAACTTGAGGCTATATTACAGGTGTTTGATTTTGAATGTTTGCATTGCTTGTTTCTCATTTGAAAAGTACCACATCTACCTAGTTTACTGAATACAAAGTCTCATTATTTATTATGTGATGTAATAATAATTGATGAGGAGGTCTCAATACATTGGTTTGGTCATGAGATTTCGCATGACATGCAAAATACATTGTGCAGTGAGCAGCATTTAACTTAAAATGTCAACTTTTCTACTTTAGGGGATTAATCCCAAGTGAAATGTGATAACCAAATAGGTTGTATTGCAAATGCCACTAAAAATAGACAATTTAAGGAAATCCATTTGACTTTGAACCTGCAGTAGGTCATAAAAGATGCTTGTGGTCAGTTTCTAATTCTTACTGGGAATGTTCTTTAGATGCAGTAGCACTGATTATTGCTAATGCAGTGCATGTAGGCTGAGGTCAATAATTTGCCATAGGGGTATATTTAACGTAATCTTTTCTGTCTTGCTGTTGATAAGAACGAACATTTTATTCATCAGTGTGCATATCCCTTAGATTAGAAAATAGAGGTTTTGCCTCCTGTCAGGCAAAAAGCAAACTATTAGTTTGGAAATTCAATCCACTTTATCCCAGTTCTATCAAGGGCTGGTATCATTTCACAGAAAAGGATGACTCAAACTTTTTATAGCCTGTAGAAAGTCCAACAAACCAATTGCACTGAAGTATCACATGGTTTACATTTTGGGTTGTATGCAGAAGCTGCCTTTAAGAAGTTCCCGAATGTAGAAAACTGCCTAATGCACTGCTATCAGCTGGTAAGTACAGAGGTTCAGGGCCGTTGGAAGCTGTACAAAAGAACAGTGAGGTTGATGTTTAGTTAAGATTTTTCAGTGAGGTGCTGTATAGTTGCAATGCTTTTGTTATGTAGGATTTTAGCTAACATAACCCCAGCAGGTCTGGCCGTAAACTGGAATTACCTGAGTTCCATCCAAGTCTTTGCCAGCAACCTGCTCTGCTGCTCTGCTAAAGACCACCTAGTCTTGCTGTGTCCCTCCTCTTTGTCTACTTTTTTATACTACAGACTTTTCTCTCAATGTTTGTTTGTACAGTTCCTAAGGTAATAGGAACTTGATCTTTATACGGCTTCTTATACACTGCTGTAAAGAGCATACAGCCATTGACAGAGCATTAAAATGTTAATCTGCTTTGCAAAGATGTCCTAAGAGTTCAGCAACCCAATACCAAGCATGCAGTTGTCTGCCTCACACAGAAGTGGGAGGAAAATTATATTTTACCTGGAGTATTATTTTAATGACTAAGTGTAATTTTAGAAGGCTGGCACAAAATTCTTCTGCTTGATCATGGTAATTGACATTACACATGATTTGGTAAGTTAAACAGCTTTTGCATTGTAGCATTCAGAGGAAGTGAATACTGCAGTTAATTTTAAGACACTCAAGCTATAAATTTCCGGTGCTGTTTTATGCCACTGAGCAAAGGAGGAAAAGCAAAAATAAAACAGAGTTGTAAGTTGTTCATTAACAGCTGTATATGGAAAACATGTCCTTTCTTGCAAAATGCTTGAAGAAGTCTAAAAATTGCCAGGAAATAAAATAGTCAGTGCTCTCTTTTACGTCCACTGCTAAAACATGCATTTCCTAATTTAGGAAAAAAAGCTAAGTTTATTCAGTTTTGTCTAAAATATTGCCTGTGTACCCATGAAGTGCAGTATGTAGAAGGGAGCAAAGAAACAGTGACATACAGTCATTTTAATCACGAGGATGTTCTCCCTTCAGCCTGAACCTAGTAAAAGTGCTTTTTCTATTCTAAAACTCCATTTTCCATTTATAAACTTGTTCCAGTGAATGCACAGTGTGGGTTGAATTCTCTTCTTTCAGTGAACACACCTGTTATGTCTGTGAAACTGTATGAGCACAGTGCTAGGAAGGGTTTGGCTCAGCTTTTACCTAGAAACTCACAATAGATGTGCTTCCTGGGGTGCTCTCCTTCTCTCACCCCTGAATGACTGGTCTTCCAATTTTCTACATCAGGGGACCTTTTAGAGCAAGCCTACTGTGTAAATTAGTATTTATGTATTTTTCATGGAATTTACATTTTAATACAGATACATTAGACAGGTATATTTGAAATTGTGACTGAAAGTTTTCATACTTAGTGCTGTCTTAAAAATACTAATTTTTCAAGTTTATATGCACTTTTTGGGAAATGAAGTTATGAAAATATATGAATAAGGTAGTTATTGGTGCCCAGTCGGGAGGTGAAAGCCTTGGCACATTACAGGTTACAGGATAAAGAACAGAAATCCCTTGATTAGAGGTAGAGTACTCAAAATAGAGGGCATTCATTAAATATCTAAATTTGACACATTTTCATAAATGCCCTGTCAAGAAGCATCACCCATCCCTTCTGATCCTGAGGTGTGAGATCTTAGACACCTACTTGGTGCCCCAGATCTTCCCATTAGGACATTAGGAAGTGTCAAGAAGGCCCTTATGGATGTGCGTCTCACCAAGATTGTGCTCCCTCTTACTGCTATACTGCATAGTCAGTGAATCAGACTGCAGGTGGAAAAAGTAAGAATCATCTTATGCTATAAGTTTTTTTTGTTTTTTTCTTGTACAAAGCAAACTCACCAATGATATTTTAAACATTCTCCCTGTTTTCTGTATCAGGAGTGGTACTAGTATACATCTTCAGGTAGTATTGTGTAACCTTGAGAAGCAATAATAAGGAAACTAATTTAAGACTGATGCTGAATATTTGATAATGCCCAGTTCTCATACTCAAAGTATGATTTAAACAGAGTAGGATAACTAGCAATTTGTAAACATCTGTCCCATTAGATTTTAAGTTAACAAGGTGAAGGCGTTCAATTTGGTCCCATTTTATACATATTCCACAAACAATGCAGATTAGATCTCTATAATACAGCAAATATTCAACCTAATGCTGTGTTTGTCCTTTATTTTTCTTTGGAAGCATAAAAATATGGACTAGAAGGTGGCTGGATGTATAATCTTCTTTAAATAACTGCAAGGGAATTACTCATAATCTTGTACGTAATGGTGAAGTGGTATTTTTTTCTTATGTTTGCTGACTTTCGGAGTGCAGCTTAAAGCATTTGTACTCAGACTTGCAGCTGAATATTTGATGGCTGTACTGGCTAATACAGCCAGAAATTCAAAGTGATGGTCTTCAGATTACTTTATTTGGGGAATGGGAGAAGGGAGAATGTTTTGTTTTGTTTAATTGCACGTTGTGAATTCATAGGACATAACATGTTCTTTGGTGAAAAATGTCAAACAGAAGTAGTTATTTGCTTAATTACGCTCCAAGGCCCTGCGTTTGTTCTCTTGGACAGTTTTACAGAAAGCTTCTGCCTTCTGGTTCCTGGAGTTCCCAGTATTCAGAGAGAATATGAACATTGCTGTATCCTTTGTTACCTCAGAGACTGCCAGTTTTGCCTCATTGCTCTATAAAACTAACTCTCTACTGCGAGAGACTAACTCACACCAGACACAAAGGTCATGCTACAGATTTTTTAAAAATCCAGTTTAATTTCTATTTAGTTAGTTAGTTTGGGGGTTGTTGTTGGGGTTTTAAACTGTTTTTCACAATTTGGTTGTCAGGCCTGAAAATCTTCTACCTTTTTTTCCATGGCAATAAGACCAAGACCCACATCTAGTACTTAAATCTAGGTTTTATTTTAGAAACTCAGACCTCCAAAAATGACATATACATAAATGCATTCACTGCATGAGGTTGTTTTCAGTAGCAATGAGGGATTAATTGGAGCTGCTTCACAAACTTGAAGGGACAGTCACAGCTCAGCTTGGAAAATGGGATGAGCTATTCCATCTGATGAATGTGTCTGATCAAAGGAAGAGACACACACACACCTTCAGGAATTCCAGAAACCTCCTTTGAGCCATATATCACTGTGTAGCTTGCGTTGGGTGGTAAATGAGAATGTCAGTGTACTCCTTTACCAGAGTTGTCCAGCAGCAAATATGCCTGTTGTTTGCAGTAAATCAGAAGAAGAAGATGTGTCCTATCCCACACATCAACCTATGTAGCTTTGTGACTTTGATTGATCCACCAGTAAAATGATGACTGCATTTAACAACACTGATATATGCTCTCTTTTGTGCTGGGATGGGGAGTAACCTTAGAAAATGAGACAACTGTATTGATAACTTCCTAAATGTGCTTTGGGGATTGGTTTGGTTTTTGTTTTGTTCTTTTGGTAGAGTAGGCTGTGAACTAAAGCCAGTAGCTCCTTTCAAAGACAGAATGACTGTATGTGCCCAGTGGATCTGAGTTATCAAAAGAGCTACACGTCATAGGTGTATATTCTGTCTTTCATGAATTGTGATTTTTAAGAATTTTTTAAATGGCAAATTAATTCTTTTGAGTTTGTGTGTGTGGGGGTTGTTAGGGGTTTTTTTAAGGGGAGAGTAATATTTTGTCATCACGGGATTTTCTATCTTTGGTTAGGTTTGCTTCTAGTACTTGGGAAGTATGATTTGTGACAATTGGTGGTAAGGCAGACAGCTCTCATCATGATTTTGAATTCAGTTCCTAGTATGCTTTGGTAAAGGTAAAAGATGTTGTACAATTCTAAATGATAATGCTTAGAATTATTTTGATTCAAAGTTGCTGAAAATTTATACGAAAAAATTGTAGCTATTGTGGATTGCCTGTTTCCATAAATCCCCAAAATGTGATTATATTTAACATTGCCATAACCATGCCTGAGAGAGAACTATACTCTTCTCCTAAAGTTTTTCTCCTTTTTTTATTCCCTGTAGCTCCTGTGAACATTTTGCGAGAAACATTATTTCACCTCTTTCTCTTCCATCAAGGTGTTCTTGTTCTGGAAGTCTTCAGTGCACTGTTGCAAAATTTCTAGGTAAAAGGGGTCATGCAGCCGTAAGAAACTGGCATTTCTGGTTGCAGGAAGCAAAAAAAGTGAAAAGGATGACAAAGTTATCTGATAATTGAGGAATTTAGAGTGGGATAGCTGAAAGACCAGCACAGCACCACTCCACTGATATAACACATAAGATGTAGTTAGGATAGGACTAATGGGTAAGAGCTATTTCTGTTCTGCAAGACCTGCAGACCTCACAGTCCCACCTCTAAAGGCTCCGTCCCCCAGCCCTTTTTAGATGAGCACCAGGGACCTAGGGCAACTGGACATTCTGACCACTCAGTGTGCCCAAATCCTGGCTGGATTAACTCCTACACATGTGCTTCTGTCTCAGGCTCAGTCTGGACTTGTTGCTGGAGGTCACTAAAGGGAGTGAGTTCCTCCTGCAAATCTAAGGGCTCCTGTTTTCACTATTTATTACTTTCTATATTAGATTTTTGGCACAAGCCACCAACATCATTGCCTTTTTTTCATATAGAATCATAGAATGGTTCGGGTTGGCAGGGACCTTAAAGATCATTGAGTTCCAACCCCCCTGCCATGGGCAACCTCCCACAGACTAGGTTGACTCAAAGCCCCATGCAGCCTGGCCTTGAACACCTCCAGGGATGCAGCATCCACAACTTCTCTGGGCAGAGAGAGATCTAAGGAGACAGGGAGACTGCCCATGTTTTTTTTTTACTTTCTCCATGCCTGGGGTTGTCACTGGAATTTTTATCATGCTTTGGCCTCTTTTCCCAACCTTGTTACAATGGTTTGAAGTTGACAACACTTATATAGTGTTTGCTTCCTTGTTTCCCAGTGCATATAGGATTAATTTAATTGGAACTGGACAGAGGTAGTTTAGGATTCACTTGTCTGACCAGTGCTTTTGTGTGGGCTTCAACTTGTGACAACAGTTATAAATGATGGTGCCAGTTACTTTCCAAGGAAGTTTTTCTTTGATCTGGGAAATTTGGGCAAATGTTACTTCACCACATCAATCCTATTCTTTAGTTTCTGATGTCTTCTGTTGCTTTGTATTTGTGTATGAGAGAATCCTGACAAAAAGTGAGACAATTCCTTGAGTATCTAGTATGAGATACCAGTGATAGCTGAACAAACACAAACTCAGTACTGTTTTCTCTGCTTCTGCCTTGCCCAGTCGTCTTGGTCCATCCTTGGGTCCAGCTTTCAACTGAAATGGTGCAAAAAGGGAGACAAAGAGAAGAACTTGGAACAAATTAGGGAGCTTAATAAAAACATGCAGGAAGACAGAAGGGTTGCGATCCCTGTAAAATAGCAAAGGATTTTGGCAAAGATTTGTGGCAAGAGGAGTGAGGAATACTAATGTGTGCCCAGTTTGTGAGCAACACACTTAGGTCTGAGTGGTATGTTTGGTATTGCTGCCCAGAGATAACACCCTGGATATTAAGAGAGGCTAAGATGCTTAGGACCCTGGTTTGAATCATTGCATTGAGTACAAACAACTTCTCTGTTGTTAAAGGGAGGGAAAATGGAACGTGTGATATTCTTTAAGAACTCCTTACCCAGATAATCTCACTTTTGATTTACTCACCCAGATGATCACCAGGTATATTGTGCTTCAAGAGCACCTTCAGGCTCTAACAGATGTAGTCGGGTGCATCTCAGATTGGTGAGGCACCTTTGCCCTCAGCAGTGTGCCTCCCCTTAGGCTGGAGCAGGGGTGGAAAGGAGCACCATTGCACTGTGTGGAGGTGAGCAGTGTCTGATGACAATCCTCTGCTGTCTACTCCTGTTTTTTCAGGGGAGTAAGAGAAGCTTGTCAAGGGGAGAGGAGCTTGAATGAGAAGCTGTGAGGTATGTAACTGCCTCTTATTATTTCCCTCTCTCTGCTCTCCTCAGTGCTTGTATTCGGAAACCTGAACAAGAAAGTTTTTTTGGTTTAAGAAACAAGAGAAAGTTTATTTCATATGCTTTTCTGCTGTCCAAAGCTGGGCACATCATGTGTGCATAATTTGAACACAGATACAGTAGAACACCACTGTATAGGTTACATAAACCCCAAATACCATCGCAACAGAATTTCATCTTATCTGAAAATTCCATTAGAATCTGAGGGTCCAAGCACAGTGGAGCAAGGAGAGCTTTTAGTGTCTATGTGGAACTTTTCTAATGGCTAAACTTGTACTTGTTTATCACTATACTATTTAGAAATATTTCAAAATGTCATATAAGACTGATATTGCTCAGTCTTTCAATCGTTTCTTTGGAAACATCACTCAAATTAGTCAACCATCTGTACTAACATGTCTAGTGACATTTTTCAGGGGCTATTTTGGAACACAGATATTTCCCTTATTTCAAAGAAGCTAACCTCATCAGCAGAAAGTCAGTGAAGATTTATCTGTACTGTCTGGATTCCCAAATATTTTGGAGGTCTTTGACTCTGCTCGTACCAATGACATCCATAGGAGATAGTGAAAGAATCTATGGGAATAGATTGAGCATGAAGATAATCCACACAACACTTCCACAATAAGGGCTACAAAGATGATTAGGGGCCTATATCTCTCTTATGAGGAAAGGCTGAGGGACTTGAGTCTTTTCAGTCTGGAGAAGAGAAGACTGAGGGGGGATCTGATCAACACCTATAAATACTTAAAGGGTGGGTGTCAAGAGGATAGGGTCAATCTTTTTTCAGTGGTGCCCCATGACAGGACAAGAGGTAACAGGCACAAACTTGACCATAAGAAATTCCATCTAAACATGAGGAAGAACTTTATTACTTTGAGGGTGGTAGAACACTGGAACAGGCTGCCCAGAGTGGTGGTGGAATCTCTGTCTCTGGAGACATTCAAAACCCGCCTGGATGTGTTCCTGTGCAACCCGCTCTAGGTGGACCTGCTTTGGCAGGGGGGTTGCACTAGATGATCTCCAGAGGTCCCTTCCAATCCCATCTCATTCTGTGATTCTGTGAATATTATGACAAATTTCTGATTTATGTACGCTTGTTCAAATGATAGTGTTTATAGTGTTATTTTTTTCCTGGAATTCAGTTATCTCTTGAAACTCTGATCACAAATTAAGGTTGTTAGGAAGGTGACAGAAATTTATTTTATGGGTCAGGTCATGACAAAATAAAAATAAAACATAGAGCCCTTATTTACAAATATGAGTGATCTAAACAAAGCACAGATGAAATTTGTTTAGTAATGGTGACTCAAGCCTTATCTTTGGTATCTCAGATCCTGGCACTGCTCTGTGGATATCTGCTCCTCATTGCATGTTCTCAAAATGACAACTTGAAATACTTTCATGTAGCTGAAAACACCCATCAGGTATGGCTTGGGATACGAAACATCTATGCTGTTTTACTACATTAGTATGAAGCTTGGTGGGCAAGTGATGTGAAAGTTTCTGTTGCTTGGTGGGGTTTTTTAAGCATCATTCTGTTGAGAATCTGCTTTCACACCATCACATTTTGCACTGGCTACCTTAGCTGTGCTTTAATAGTTAAAGTCTGCTGGCAGGGGACAGTCCTAAGTAGATGTAACAGATCAAAGAATATGGCTCAAAACCATCTTTTTTTTTTTATGTCAATAGATTCAGACACACGAACATATCTTCTGCAGCTCCGAAAGACCAGAATCCTGGACTTGTCACTGTAGAAACAAATTGATGAGTTTTGCTAGCTGCAGAATGCCTGGTGTTGTAGAATCAGAGCAAGTTAAGGGTGAATAAAAGTAGTGTATATAGGCTCTCACATCCAAAACTAAGCAGAAAAAGCTAATGAGAAGGGCATAGACCAGTCTCTATCCCCCAGTCTTTTACCCTGATGGTAGATTTGAGCCTGCAAAATATCAACACTTTTGTATGCAGGCACACAGTGCACGCAACCTATTTTTCATGTTCTTTTTTAGATTACTTAATCGTCACAATCAACTTCAGAATTAAAAAGTAAAAGAATGTAATGGCTAAAAACTAAATAACTGTTCCTATAGTTTTTAAGCACATCATTTGAATCATCAGCTCTAGACATTTAAGCTGAGATACATTAAACTGGTTAATGTGCAGAATGATAACTAAACATCTGACCACCTGGTTGATTAGCATTTAGAAAGAAATTGTACAGTTGAGAAATAGAAACCAATTACAGACCTTAAGAAAGACTATGAAAGTCACATATCTTGTAAATATGAATCTGAGGAACTTAATAAAAATACATTTTTGCCAGCTGTTTCCAGATTTGCTAAATCAAAGTAAATGGGTTTTAAAAGCCATCTAGCAGATGGAAGGAAAATGTTCACATTTCCTAAAGTGTTAATGAAATTTAGTTATAGCAAAATTGAAAGAAACAAAGAATAGATACAGAGATTATAATGGTTATGTGAAACCAACAGCTGTCACAGTAAGGTACTGAAATGTAAAAAAAAAATTTAGAAAAAAAAAAAAGAAAGAAACAAAAAATAGCTTACCTCTCCCCTTTTGTTGACAAAAAGGGGAAAAAGAAAAAGATTTTTTTTTTTTCAGGTCTGTGTTAACAAGTGCCATTTTTAATTATTAGGCAGTGGTTATAATGCAGTGCTACTAATTCATCAATACAGTACTACTGAGACTGGTAATGATTCAAATGATAGACATAAGTCAATTCAAATTGATGCTTAGGGCATTGATAAAGAAGGCCAACAGCCTGAAACATTTTAAGTGTTTATTTCAAAAGTTTTGGCACAAAGAACTTTATTTCCCTACAGGGACCTTCATGTAGTTCTTAGAAGTTTTATGTAGTTACCTGTAAGATTCAGACAATGAGGCAAAGAGACAACAGCACTTCTGAAGCATAGGAGCAGAATCTAAATAGTGGTTGAGCTGCTTATTAAGGGGCTAAAGGCTTTATTCCTCTCATTATCCAGAGAAATAAACATACTAAAGATAAAATTGTTTTGTTGTGCTAGGCAGGAGAAAAGTGGAATGATGAAAGGCTTCTGTATTGTCATGAGGACACACTAAAGAGTCCTCACTGTGTGTCACCTATTAGAAAAAAACCCACCACAGCCATAGCATTAAATTCAAAGGAAATGAAGTCCATACATCCTACAGGATAATAAAAGCTGTTTAAAATAGTTTAATTTAAAAAATTTTAAATAAATGAAGAAGTAGAGAGTTTTGATAATTTTTTTATTTCATCTTGTTTGCTTTGTTTGATCACCAGATATGTAACACGTGACAATGAATTTCTTCTTTGCTTTGTGTTCTTTGCCTTCCTATCTGACTTTCTACTTCAAAATCTCTGGTCTTCACATTATGCTAGTCCTTTTGACTTCTTGCACACATATTTCTTGTGATGTCACCAAATCTACCCAGCGAAGAGCAATTACAGTCTCCCAAGAACACTCATCATTATCTTACCTATAAGATAATGATCCTTACCAAGGGAAAAGTGAAAGGATGAAATATAAATAGACAGATATAAAAAGAATGTTTTAAAGCATTGGTGAAAAATAAAAAAATATAGTTCTCTAATTACAGTACACAGACATCTAGCAAGTCTCTTTTGTACCTTCCTCTCATTGCATCTCATGGTAAATACTGACTGTATATTCTCTGAGCTGGAATATTGCTCCCATGTAATTGTAAAGGGCCATACATTTTTTTTAATAATGACACAATAGCATACTGGACAGTGTAGTAATTTAAAATGTAGGTTCAATTTCTAGAAATGTGGACTTGGCCATCTGTTACTTAGAAGATGTGCTGCAAGCACCAGTGTGTAAGCTGTTGGTATGTATTTCTCATTTCTTCCGAAAAAAACTTTGTAAGCTGTTAGTTACATCAGAAAGAGACAAGCAGAGTAACTTCTGAAATCAAAGACACTTCTGTCAGATGGATATTAAAAGACTTTTTGGCCAATCCCAGTTCTAAAGTATTTATGATTTGTTATTACCTCTATAGATAAACTTGTATCATTAAGGAACTCCTTAGACTTGTATCATTTTTTTTTGTGTTAGTTTTGAACACAAATTCTGAGATGTCATGAGGCTTATTATTTAATTTCTTTATTTTAATTCATTAACACTAAGAAAAAGTGGCTTAGTATATAGTCATAAAATAGTGCTTCATTCATCTGAATATTATGATTATGTTTTTCCCCACAAGTTTGTGGAGGTTGGAGGATTCCCCTGATATGGTGGCCAACTGCACTAGAAAAGCATTGTCCTGAAGCATTAACAAAAGTGCTATTCCTCTTGTTTTGTATTGGTAGCCACATTCCTGAAAGACTCAACTATCTTAGCACAACTTGCAATCCGTACTCTGCCCAGTATCCGCATATGTTTTGAAAAAGGAGATATTTTATGGCAGGAGTTGAAACAACTTTAGTGGAATCACTGATTCTCCTTAACCAGGGAGTTTACTTTTATTATCAATTCAGATTTGAATGAAATAATCTTCATTTCTATTTCTATTGGCCCTTTTTAATTCTGCCTTACTGTCAAAGTGTCCACAATGGTAAAATAATAAAGGTTGTAATACCTTGTCCAGACTTCTTACTCTTTTACAGTTAAATTTATATTTCACATTTATATTTCCTTTAAGCATATTGTTGGATTTTCCTCAGCGTTAAGACAGAGTTACATAAAATTTTTGGTGCTGACAACATTTTAACACCCCCACCCTCAACTTCCTCTGTCCCCCCGCTGCTTTCTTAAAGAACTTCTTTTTAAAAAAAAACAGAATATCAGCTTCACATTTTCCCTTCAGCTGTTCTAGAATTAGATTATAAGAAGTATTAATCTAGTTATAGTGCAAATTAATGATAAAGTGAAGGAGCCCCCGAGTCTTGCACTATGTATTGGAACTATGAAGGTATAATGCAAATATTAGCTTTCAAGAAAATTTCTTTGATGATAAAGGTTTCAGAGTATTTTATCCATTTTAATCTAGATCCAGGAAAGTTAAAGAAATCAGTTCATTCAGATATGTTTAGTGCCATATAATGACACATATGTACTATGAACATAATGTATGTGACTCTGGGGCAAGATTACTGCTTTTATGACTCTCATGGACAAATTTCATGTTGAGTGCTTGTCAGTCACCCAGGAAAGACCTTTTCTCCACAGAAGGCCTCAGAGCTGGACACTGCCTATAGGAAGGAGCTGAACAATATGTTAATTACAGTATTTTGCAGCTATTTATGTACTTGAATTAAATTAAATCAAACCCAAAAAATTAGCATGTAAAGATTTAGGCCTCTGTGGGTCAGGGAAGAGTGAAGCAAACAAACTTATTAAGTGTGCATAAGGTGCTTTGTAATAAAATCTGTAATGTATTTTTGTATCGGGAGATGATGAATAAAGTGCATATGGATATAGGGTGTGTAGTATGGAAGCATTGTACCTAATGCAGTAGCAGTATTTCCAAGCGCATTTTGAATGGAGCTGCAAGTCGTCGTGTAGCCACTGTGGTATCATTTTTACAGTGCCTGTGTTTCTGTCAAAAAAAAACCCCAAATCACAAAGAAGTCCTAATAGAGTATTCATTCTGACTAGGCACAAAATATAATTTTTTTTTTCTTCCAATCTTTTTGTTCAGCTGCAGAAACATAACTTCTGTGATTCACATAGTCCTGATGGCCACCCATACTAAAAGCATTTTTAGAATAAGATCTGCAAAGCCGTACTTACTGTACCTTTCAAGTTGAATTATCTCAAAAATGGAATCAATGTAGGCATGTAGAAAAAGAAGTGTAAAAAGCATATTTTGTCTTCTAGAGGAGTATGTAAGTATTTACTTTGGTAAGCCCAGGGTCCTTTATAGTTGTCTCTCCTTTGTTTCCTAGTAGCTACTGTTTTCACATTTAGCAGGTACTCCTTTTCCCAGTACGTTTACATGAATGTTGTAATACAGAAATGGTAGCAACAGGTGGTGTTTTGTGCAGGCAAGCAATAGCCTGCATTTGTATATGCATTTGTGTATGTGTATGCATTTCTATAATTCTTCTAGAAACATCTACAAAATTTTTCCAACTCCATTACAGGGACCCAACACACTTCAGCAGATGAAAGTGAATGCGTTTCAGGTAGAGCCTCTTGGCAAGAGATCAAGGTTAAAAAGAATATAGTACCATAGCTGAGATTAAGAACAATGACGTGAATGAGGAATGAAGTATTTCCAAGATAAAGCTAGTGTTTCTCAAACCAGCATGTCTTTTGAAATTAAAGGAAATGCTGGAAGTTCTTATGGAAGTTCATATGACTTTCTAGGAGGAAATATGCTTTTCCTATTCCAGAAAAAAATCCAATTTACGCTGCAGATTTCTTTCCTAGCCTTCAGAAATGTGTGCTAACAGGTCTACAGTTAATCAGGAATCATTTTGTCATTAAAAATATTCTTTGACTCTCTGTTGTTAATGTAGATGCTGTTTTTGAAGTACAGAAAATGTCTTTGTTTTTTCTGATGCATTCCTCTTGTATAACTTGACTTGCCTTTTCTCCAATTTTTAGAAGACTGTAGCTCACCTAATGTTCAATATTGTCGTCTTAATCAGTGCACATGGGGATCCTTTGGCCATGTTAAAAATTTACTGCATACATCTAAGAAAAAAAAAGTAATAGAAATATGGTAAGTACTCATCAATTGCATTTAAGTTCCAGAAAGCTTATGTGTTACCTGAATCAAAGTTTTCATTCTTGCAAGGCTTAATATAAAAAATATCCTGATGGCTATCTTACTTATTTTCCAGAATTTGTTTGAATGTGATGATGAAATTATCATAAAAACTATTTTCTGGTGAATTTTTAATCAGCTTAACCTATAGATTAAACCAGTGCTTAATTGTCAAGTAGGTGTTTCTTATATCTTTTGCTTTCTTTTTCTGAAAGAGCTATGAAGATGTCATTTCTATGATGAGTATTTTATATTAATTACAGTCCTGCTGCAGGTTGGATGTCTGTACAGAATAGATTAACTTGGATTTAACTTGTTTTGTGCCAAAGGACAGCAAAGAAGAGCCAGCATAACTAACTTGTGTTTTACTTTTGTGGTTTTATATTTGGATGGCACTGAGTTATGCCATATTAACAAAAAATGAAAGGTAAAAGACAGAAACTCCAACAGAACTTTGGAAAGAAAAGAGAATAATGCATAGATTTTACTGCATTTATTTGAATTCTTTCGTGCTTATAGTTTATTCCATTCACACTGTTCCCATCTGCAGCACCAGCTTGCTTTTCTTCCCTTAGGACTGCAGGGTGTTTTAATAATAAGCCTTCAAGACCCCCATAGCAACAAGAAGTCTGATAAAATAAAGAGAAAAAGGAGCTGAAGTGATCCCTAGAGAAGGAAAACATATTTTCCACTTTCGTTTCCATTTCACAACAAAATGATGGGCTGAACTAATAAAAGCCCATTGGCATTCCAACAAACCCAAACAGAGTTTGCCTGCTGGGTAGTAATTATATGTTCCAAGTATTCACATACATAATTAAATAGTGTTCTGTTTCTTTAAATAAACATAATCACACAGAAGCCAAAACAGTCAAATGATCTTCTCATTCTTATTTGAACTAGAGAATAATAAGAAAAGTTTTCCAGTAAAATTTTCTCTCGCTGCCTGCTCTCATTTCTAAGCTCAGTTGATTTACAGAAATTAATTCATTTGACATCAGTAATCCTAGGGTATTTTTCAGCTCTGAAGCACACAGCTATCGTTTGCCCATAGCTGAAAACCATGTCAGCTCCTACTAGCAGCCCAACTTCTAACCCTAACCAGCTCTTCTGAGTTTTACTGTAATCTCTTTAAGTTTTGCTTGCCGTCAGATTGACAGATATCCAGTGATCAACTCGTAAGAAATGTCCTGCCTAACCCCCTGCTTCCCATCTGCCAGCTGTTACAGGATTTCCAAATGCTGTCCCTTGCCTGAGCAAAGTTTCTTTGCCAGCCAGTGTTGGGTTGCTTTTTTTCAGGTCACCTGCATAGCGCATTGCCCTTGGCTGAGTGCCTCTGGCTGAACTGATCCTGGTGGTGAGCTACACCTCCACAGCCACCGGACAGCATCATCACAACAAACAGGGGTGGGCAGAAGAGAAACAGTTGTGTAAACAGTCCTGGCACGCATGAGGGCAAGTTTTCTGAGTTCACAAATTAGCCAATAAATTTTTCATATTTGTGCCATTAATATTACCATTTCAGGAAAGGGATACAAGGTTGTTGTTTGATCCAGTGAGGATATGCAGAGACATAAAGTTTTGTAAGCTTGTGGCTAAAAGTACACTGAGAAGACTAGGGAAGTCTCAAGCCCTGTTATTGATTAGTTATATTGGAACAGTATCTGTGACTCCTGATCATACAGGATCAATGCCGTGTCATGCACCATTTGCATGTATGAATACCCTCACTCTCCCTTTCTTACAGACCTATTACTTCAGATAGATTTTAATGCAGGTAAAAAACAGTGAAAAACAGGCTAGGGGAAAAGTTCC
The DNA here is from genome assembly GCA_028565335.1 of Limnodromus scolopaceus. Lineage (NCBI taxonomy): Eukaryota > Metazoa > Chordata > Aves > Charadriiformes > Scolopacidae > Limnodromus > Limnodromus scolopaceus. The sequence continues at coordinate 75,465,117 of JAOXNO010000013.1, read as the reverse complement.
TACCCATTCACCCCCACACCCCCACCCACATCAGTAATTCTGTATTCTGGGCATGTTGTCAATCTAATTATTGTCACTGCTCTTCTTGTACATCATTGCAAAGGCAGGTGTGTACAGGAAGCACTTTCTGTGGCAGCATAAGAAAGCTACTGTTTGGGTAGCTTTGGGTTTGGAAAGTGTCTGCTTAGAATATGCCCACTTGGAAGCTGTAGCTTGGATACTGAATGGGTGATAACATGGTTGCCAAGACACACACATTTATGGCTTTGGATATGTATGTGTAAGGCTAATTTTATTTGTCAAAACTCCAGAAGAGGACAATACCTTAACCGAGAAATGGTATCACCATGACCTATAAAGAAATCTGCCATGGTGGACAGGCAGTAAAGAGAGATCACATCTCTCAGAGTTTTATGCTGAAAGATCTTCTGTTTCTACTCAGCATCTCTGCAGTGGTATGAGTTCACACATGTTAATAAGATAGGGCTGTTTTAGAATGTGAAGAGGCCCTTGGATGAGCTTGAGACAGCATAAAATAATCCCAGTAGTAATATAGAAGATAAAATAATTTTATGCCAGTGTTCCTGGGTGATTCCAGGGAGCTGTATGTAGCCTTTGGTTTGTGAAGAAATCCTATAATTAAAAACTATTCAGAAGCAGCACTGGGCCACGTTTTTAGCTAAGGAACTATCATCAGACAGACTTTTTAAAAGATTGCAATTGTTACTCAGTGCACTTTGAGAAGCTTTTAATATAACCGTATTTCAGCAAAGGTGTTGTTTGTGAGTTGTTTATTAATGATATTGTGATTTCAGAGTGATTTCGAAGTTCTAATTAATCATCTGGGATTGGTCACCAAGACAGTATAGTACTATGTCTTTCCCTGGATATATGCCTTAAACAAGAAAGAGTAAAATAAAAAATTGAAGACAGTCAGTCAGAAAGTATGTTGTGTGTCTTTATGCAGAGCTGTAATTTTCCCAAAGGGATTTAGTTTGTGTCTGAAAATATTACCAGGACAGCAGATTTCCTGTAAATAATTTGCTGTTAATAGAAACAGAAATACTTTTGAAAATAAAATGCATTTCAGGGTTTTTTATTTTATTTGAACAAGTGGTTAAATACACTGTTCATGCTTCTCACGAAATCCTCTTCTAGTGGCCTCTGGATCCGCAGCATTTCTGAAAATTTACAGTTAACATTAACCCAAATTAGAAGATCTGTAGTAAATATCCTCTCCCCTTGTGCTCCTCAGAGATTGTGTCTTTATCACTACCCATTTTGATCAGGAGAGTCTCAGTAGATACTCTTTCATGTGATGAAAAGATTATTCAGTTTTGTCTTTGTTTTTTCTTTCACAGTTAGAAATATAACATAGATAACATGGAAAAGGGGAGAAGGTTGGTTGCTCTCTTCAAAGCATATCTTATTTTTTTTCTGTGTGTTGTGGGATACTAAATTGCACATTTTTTAAAAAAAACAGTCTGTCAGGATTGCATGACAGTCACATTAAACATTACATGCCTGAGAGGGTATAAAGGACAACAGTCCTACAAGTACTTTGGTTCCCTGTTTTCCACCAACTCATAATGCTATAGCTCCTTGTAGCTTCAACATTTTTACTTATATTTATTTCTTTTAGAGAGTCAGGAACAATTCCAGACGAGAACTCTGGCTAGAAGACTTCTAAGAGAATGTTCCCAGGAAAATTAACCCAGGCAGGGATGAAGACATCTTCAGGTGACCAGTTGAAAGAATTGCTGCTGCACAGATGATCTTCAAGAATCAGTGACATTAAGTTCATTATTATAATTTACTAGGGTCACATGCTTGAAAGGGGACATAAGCTGAAGTTCTGAAACACTACTCCTGGTGCCTTCGCGAAAGGAGAGCGTTAATATTAGATTTTGGACAAATTCCAAGTCAGGTAATTACATTTTACCTCTCAAGAAATTGTAGGAAATTTTATTAGATACATTATTCCAGTTTTTAGAACTCAGCTGTTACATTGTGTTCCTGCGGAACTTAGAGGCAGTTATTTATACAGCTTTGAAAAACAAAGTATTTTGTTCAGGGAAAGAAGTAACATTTTTCTGAAGAGGTGAACTTGGTTATTATGAATATTATAATCCGTTGACATGAATTAGTGGACAAAATTGAAACCTCACAATTAAGCCTTGCCAAAATGAATGAATTTGGAGCTGATGCCATGCAAAACCTGTAAGAATTTTCACGGCTCTTACAAGACCAGAGCCTAAAGAGCAACAAAGCATAGGTAAAAACAACAGCCATTACAGGAGAACTACTAGTGTTATTGTGATACTTTCCTTTATTAATAAGGGATATTTTTTTTTTTTTTTGCTATTTTACTGTATCTTCTGTTTTTCAATTTTTATTCCAAAGCAGAAATGGTAATTTTTCATGATAATTAAGATCTGATTTTGCAGACCTAGGAGATGCCATGAGAAATCATATAATTATCTCACCTATTGGCTGATTACCTGGACTGTCATTACTATGCATAAGTACTCACAGTTCTGGGTGCAGGGAGCCCTATACCTTCCTAAACATATTTAATTCCTATGTTTTTAATTTCTGTCTCTACACAGCAGTTGCATGTGAACACTGAAGTGGAAAGTATACTTCAGGAATAAATGACCCATTCACTCCCTTGAATAGACAAGTGGTTAGAGCATGAAGCTGAAAGTTAAGAAGCTTGGCTGGTATTTCCCATTGTCCCATTTACTTACTCATTGACGCTGCATGGAAGATAGACTGCTCTGTTTCAGTTTTCACATTATCACAACAGGGCTTATGAACTTTGCTCTCCTCTCAGATATGCTATGAAACTTAAGAATAGTAAAAGGCACTGTATACAAGCCTCAGTACAAATGCAAAGCATGATTTTAAGATGATATTGGTTTATAGCTGTGTACCTATATTGTTAGGCTTTTATCATTACTCTGATTACTCTTTCAGTGCTTTTGAGAATGTATGAAGATGCTAACAATCTGCTGAGCTGTTGTGACAGTTCTTGTTACTCCATTCTAAAGATGCATCCTCCTGGCTCTATAATATGTAGTGAGGACAAACACCTCAAGCCAGCTAAACTGGAGTGTTCAAACTGATATCCAGGAGGAGCATGCAAAACCAGACAGCTGTTGCTAAAATATCTGCTGTTGCAGTTGGCGCTGCTTCTTTTGTCACTGCTCCCAATCTGTGGCCCCCAAGGTCTGGGCGACACTGATCAGGGTTTGCTGAGCCAGGAAGATGAAGCCAATTTTTGTAATGAGAAAATTGAAGTGCTAGTGCAGAAGATTAGCATCCCCCTGCTGCTTACTGTAGGATGATGGGACCTGGGTGAAGGAAAGCTTGGTACAACACAGTATCAGTAAACGCAGCAGCTTCTGACTGCAAACAAAAACAATATTTTGGCATCTTGGCTGAGTGGCACCAGAATACTTTCAACATCTAATTAGATTACAGCTTAAATGCACACACATTAAATGTGTGATGTTTTTAATCCAGCATCAGAAAATATAAGCAAGAGTGACCAGATGTTCCATTTTGACAGATTAAACTTTTTTTTTTCTCCTTCCTAATAAAATGTCCTGCTGTCTCAGTGATTTTGCTGGCTGAAATGAGACATGCCTCAATAGCTGTTTATGTAAGAGCAGAGACCATGATCTACAGTTCTACTGCCCCAAAAGACTTGCATGTCCATTAGGCTAAAGAGTCATATTGTTTCTTGTTGTAGCTTAGTCTCCCTCTTTCCCCCCAAACATCTAATTATTCCACAGGATATGGACTGTTTTAACAAAGTTAAATTGCTCCTTGACATCCTTTTTCTCAAACAGCACGGTCTATACTGTTGATTTAGGAACTTTCTTGAAAAGAGGAGATGGGGAATTAAACCCCCATTCCAGGAAATGGAAAGTGTGTCTTCTAATACCTCATGTCTTGGTGGAGTTTTGTAATCACTGAACTATTAAATACAGGAAGGCAGCTACTCTTATATTTTCTGTTTCAGATATATTTTGAAAGGAAAAAGAAAGAAAAAGCACATCTTCTCACTTCTATGAGGGAAAACTTTGTTATCTAATTTTTCAGGAGGATCCAGGATGTTTCCAGTACTAACAGAAGGAGTCAGTTCTCTGCAGCTCTGGTAAGTGCGCTTGAGTTAAAAAAGGGATAAGATTCATTTCTTTCAGGTTCACAACTCTGTCTGAAGTTGTGAACTTTACCCACCTCTTTTTTCAGCATTTGGGATGCTGTAAATCCCCACCCTGAAGCCATTAATTCTTTGTGACACTCTTACAGAACCTTTGTATTTTGCTGAAAACTCTTGAGCATGATGAGGTGCACAGACGCCCAAAAGATTACCAGTGTGGTGCCTGAGTTTTAAGGCATAGATACAGCTTTGCCAAGTACTACTGCTGTAAACTCTGTCTTTAACCGATGGTTCGAGCCATGCTCTGGGAGCTCCTGTTTCTCCTTGACACTAACGGCAGCTCTCGGCTACAGAAACCCTCAGTTCGCAACTCAAAATTAAATGGGATTGAAGGTGGACCTTCACTGCTGTACAAGTTCTCTTAGGAAGTTTGTAGCTCAAGTGGGACACAGTCTCTAGTGTCCCAATAGTTTTCTGTTTTCTGCCAACTGATTCCACACAGAAAATTTTCACAGTCCCTGAAGAGGAGTAGGACTGTACATACATCTGGTTATACATCACAGAGTAACAGCACTGCAGCCAAGGATTCAGAAATGCCCTTATGCTCTTGAGTGTTGGGCTTTACCTCTACCTGCAGCATGCATCTGTGATTTTTTGGCACGGTGCTACATGTTTCATCACAGGAGGCACATGTTGTTGTAGCAAGGTTTACTTAATGTCTTCCTCTTTTCCTTTTCCACCTTGTTCAAGCTCTGCTGTTAGCATACTGTCTTCTTATAATGTTATTTAATCTGTCAAAATTCTATTTTCCCCCATATGTGATGTTGCCAAATGGAGAAATAAAGAAAATTGGTAGACAAAAAGGAGGCATTAGTATAAAAGAAAGGCTATGCTAAATACTGTCCAGTAATTCTCTAAGTTCTGCTGACGTAATATGGTCTATTTTACATTACTAAGGATTATATACCCTTCATCAAATAAAAGATTAAAACAACTATTGCAGGTGTGCACCCTGACAGATGAAGGGTTACGTATCTGCCACGTGGATGGAGAGTAACCCAGTATTTTAAAGAACATGAAAGTATAATTTGATTGAAAAGCTACATAATTCAAAGTATTGATTGGCAAGCACTGATTCTTTATCAGTAGAAAATTATCAAAGCCCAATTTCTATAGGCATTAACTAGCAGTTTTATTTTTTAATCACAGTCTCAGCAGTGAAGTGATTTGTTTTGCAAATCAACTCTGGAATGACACTAAGCCAGAGGTGAAAGTTGTGTACAATGCATCCAAAACGTATAAAGCAAAGAAAACTGACTCAGATTCCAGCAATTTGCACACTTGGGGATGTGACTGTCCAGTGGATGTCTGTCTTGATGATGTAACACTTTTAACTTTGTGTTGAGTAGCTGAAAAGGTTGTCCCATGGTAAAGATTCATTCAACATAAAAAATAAGTCAAACAACTGCTCAGACTTGATACTTCTACTAATATGTTTCAGACTCTATAAAAGCTGAATCTCTGGCAAAATAAAAGAAAAAAAAAAGAAGCAGTGTGTGAAAATAACTTTTTATTTGTTTCTTCTTAATCCACACACCTCTAATAGTATATTCATCTAATAAGAGACAGAGGTTTTCCATCACTCTGACTGCTTACATGATGCATATGTTATACTGTCCCTTTAACCTTTGCCTTTAGTAACAAAGTTACCAGTCTGACATTATCCATTTCAAATAAGTATCATAGTAATTTGACATTTTTTATGTGTTTCTTATACTCTTTGCATTTTATTTTCTTTTTAACAGTAAAGTCCTTGACCTCATTAAACACAGAGGACCAATCTCTGTCCTGCCATTTCATAACATTTTAAAAAACATGAATGGGCTCTCTTCAATGCAGCACATGTCCTTGTTGGCATATGCAAATTTTCGTGTTTTGTTTAAAATGGCTAACAAGAGCAAAGGGGCAAAATATTTTTATTCTAATACAAAATGAAAAAAAAAAAAAAAGCCTACATGGTTTTCATTGTCAAATATTTACTTATTTATTTATCTAATGATTGAAAGATAATTTTCACACAGAAGGTGCAATAGGGAAAACACAGCGAGACTAGTCAAGAATATAGTCAACCTCATTTCAAATAGAGAGAGGGAATTTCAAGATTATACGTCCAAGGCTGGTTGGCTAGAGTTCAAGAGTTCGAGTCTTAAAGCCCATACTTTGTTCCCTGAAACACCACTACTTTACTTTTTATTAAAGCAAAGGTTCCACAGAAATGAGGTTTCTGGGCAGAATGTGTGCCAAAAGCTAGCAATCTACAGTTTGTTCTAAGTCTTAATTGAAGGCTGCTTCATCATGTGAAAACACACTGTAGAATGAAAGCAGGGTTCAGAACCATGACATTATTAGTGCAGGCTTTCTTCTGATGAGCATAACCTGAGTTGATAACCTCAGAAAGCAGCGCATCTAGTTGTTTATGGAAGGTACTTTTATTGTATTCATTCTTTTCAAAGCATCACATATGAAACAAGCCTTGGACTGTGTGCAATTCTGTCTTTTTCTTCTTTTTTTTTACAGAAGGTTCGACTTCATGTGGAAATTTTCAGGTATGCAATGTCTTTTTCTTTTTCTTTTTTTTTTCCCAAGCAAAGCTCTCCATCTGCTCAAGTTATGTAATAGTTTGTACTATGAACTGACCAACTTTGCCTTCTTTACATGTTTTGATATCTTTTTTTTTCCCTTACTGACAAAAACAGGGCATTAACATCTGCAAAGCAGAGATTAGAGTCATACATCATATCGATTTTTTTTTTCTTTTTTTGGCTGTTGGTATTTCTTCAAAAATCTCTCCCTCGTGACACACTGCATGAAGAAACTAACAAGTCTGCAGGCAGCAAACAACCTTGAAGCACTTCCACTGCTGTTCAGAAGTAATTAATGAAAATGTCTTCTACTCTCACCCTGCACTTTCCACAGATGTACATTTTTGCTCTTGTGCTATGGAGACATGAAGTACTTGTTCTACATAGATAATAATCCAGAAGGACATTTTCATTGACAAGTATTTACCTAAGCCTTACAGTCCGTATTGATCAAGACTGACACTTCCATCAAATAAGCAGAGCAATAACACTTTTGCGATAGTCATTGAAACACTCATGAGTTCTGAACCATCTTGAGCAAATCTATTATGCAGTGATTACCTACAACTGGAATTTAGCACGATCTGCTGCTGTCTTATTCTAAACATTGGGAATTGGCTTGCTTCTTACATTTAAAATGTTTTATCAATATACTGATATTTGTCTGAAGATAGTTGTTTTTACTGAACATTGAACTTATTTGATTCTTTGAAAATGAGTTATCTGTCTTTTATTAGTTCTTTATACTTTTTCTGTGTAATTAAAAGATTACACAGCAACAGTTTATGTTTTTTCAAAATATACTCATTTCTATATTATGCTAAATATATGAAAACAGCAACTCTTTTCAGTGAAAATTTACTAAGTAGATGAAAAAATATATAGGTGTCATTTCAGAAGCTAGTACAGGAACAGGCTGTACATAAACTGTTCGAAACAGATTTAGTCACTCATATAGAACATGAGTCAAAGCTATCAATGATAGAAAGGACAGACAATGTTTGTGTATCCTTTAAGAAAAGTATAATTAAATGCTGAGTATCCTAAACAAAAAAGTCCTAAGGCTAAACACCAGTATTTCTTGATAGGTCACAGTAGTTTCTACATATGAATTTGACATTAATAAGGGAGAAAAAAGTTAGCTTCACATCCCTGGGAGTTATATTATTTGGATTGATTCATGATTTTGCTGCTCTGTCAGGAGAATTAGCTTTGCTTATTGATTGATCAATTTTGTAAGAAAACTGGTTGTTTACTCCTGTGCGATAAAAGCTGAATTTTGAATCTTATTTTGATAATATTCTGTAAAACTGGGGTGGACAAATGACAGTTTGTGCTTTGCATAATTCTGGACAGCTGCTACCCTGTGTTACTTCCCAGATCCCATTCTGATCCAGTGGTGTCTTGGTTTTCCCTTTGGGGATGTTATTATTGTTCAAGCGTTCAGGAGGCATGACTGAATTTAATGTTAGTCTGTATATTAACAATAGTGAAGTCACAACAGTCTCAAATCCAGTATTGTATGTACACACCCATTTGGGACATTCAGAACTCAATGGATGAATTTCTTAACAGAATTATTTCATTTCTTGGTAAAGCAAGTAGCTAGATGAAAGCAAGCTTAAGGGACACCTAGAAAAATCTAACTGTGGTGCAGATATACTCTG
>JAOXNO010000013.1:75442757-75456537 GCA_028565335.1 Limnodromus scolopaceus | reverse complement strand
TGGTAAAGCAAGTAGCTAGATGAAAGCAAGCTTAAGGGACACCTAGAAAAATCTAACTGTGGTGCAGATATACTCTGTGGTGCAGATATACTCTGGTGGTGACATTGCTCACAAAGTTACTAGATGTCTTCATCTCATTCCCTGATGATGAATTTTGCAGGTAGTACTAGAGACTCCCAGTCAAAAGATACTGTAGACACTATAAGTTTTTGTTGAACCAAAGGGAGACAGGAGGAACTGAAAGAAATCCAGTAAGAGCTGCAGAATAACAATGATAGCTTTGTATGTCCCTGAGAAATGGGAGCATGCTAGGAGGAAGTATCACATAAGCTCATCATGTTCTTGTCTTCTTGACTTGGCACTCATTCACAGCCACATCAGGAAAGAAAATATTAGGAGAGAGCGTCCTGGTCTCATCCAGTACAACTGTTCCATGGTTACTATGTTCTTACACCAAGAATTGATATTTCTTTAGTAAAGTACACAAGAAGCTAAAGACCAAATCTGCATTCATATGTCTTCTGGGGGTGGTGGGGCAGAGAAGAATATCAATGTGGTTCTGCATTTTGAAACTGCACTGAACACTTTATGGCTACTTCTCTACTATGATTTAGATTTATATTCCGATGGGTTGAGCCCTAAACTGGAAAGACAGGTATCTTATGTGTTGTATCAAAATAATGGTTATATAACTCTGACTTTTCCAGAAATTGGAAGTCTTGAAGTGTCATTAAATTGAAGAGTGACATGTAATATGGATCTGATAAAATATTTGTTATGATTCCTTTTCAAAGAGTACAAGAACTTTGAGGAGGTTTTTCATATTTATTGGATGTTGACAATGGATGAAGTAATCAGCATACTCAGCTATAGGCCAAGTCCAAAGTGAGTATGACCACTTTAAACACCATTGATTTGTTAATGACATTTTTCAGATAAGTGACAAGTGGAAAAATGCCAAATGAAAGCTCATAATGGAGAGAGGTGTTTGTGTGTGGTCACAAGAACAGCTGAAAAGGGGAAGACCCTATGATCACTAGCAGTACTGATTAAAACAAAAGGGCTTCTGCATCATGAGGGAAAGCAGAGACATGGCTGTGTGGTATAACTATTTGGATTTATCCTGCAGAGGTATTGCACACAGTGTATGCTACATCTCTAAGTAACCTGTGTGAAACCAAAAATCCTTTAGAAAAACTGGGTATTACCTTTTTAGCTGTCAAAATCTCCTGTGTGTCAAATTAATTCACTGTATCCACGAATTCAGATAAATTCCCAAAGGGCTTCTGAAAGATAGGAGGCAATGAATAGGTAATTTGAGACTCAAGGCAGGAAACCAAATACCAAGGCCTAATGCTTGAGTTCCTTAGATCTGGGCCCAGAAGCCCAGGGGCTTAGACTACCAAAATACAAGTTCTAATCATAGAAATCCATAGGAATCTAAGTTTTGGAACCAGGGAGAGATTTGTGGTGCATCTTCAGAAGAGGAATATCAGCTAGGGGTGGATTAATCAATTATATCACCTTATTTGATACAATCTTTTTTCTTTTTTTTTTTTAAGTTATTCTCAGGGAAATGGGAGGTAGTTAAAATTTTATCCATTAAAAAAATTATAGTGAGAAGTTAAGCCCCTGAAATCGCAACTACTAATTGCTAATACTGTTTATCTGCTGTGTTAGTCTTTCCAGGAAACTGTATTAAACAAAACAAATAATGGTTGCAATTATAAGAAAAAAGATTTTTTTTTTCATGTATTGATTCTGTCTTAGCAATTAATTTGGATAGTGCCATTTACTTGGGGATCTGAGGTTGTCCCTCCCCAAAATAAGAATGTGAGAGATAAACACTTGTTTCCTTCTGAACAACCCAGTGAGGTAAACAGTGGTGAAATGAAGGGGATGCAATCATTCCCCACCAGCCATCTACCTATCACCAATTGCTTTGAATGGTTTACATACTTCATACTACCCACACAAACTCTCTAGGTGACATACTATAAGAACTTCTAAAAAATATCTTAAGAAACAACTAGTTTCCGCAACTAGAACCTAGTTGCCTGTTCTGTCAAATTTGTATGTACAGTATGTTCCAACTGAAAATTAACTTTTTCCTCTATTTAGAGAGGAAGCACTGCATAGTACTTTGTGGATCTCTTTGAAAAGATAACGTGCAATGTAAGTGCAAAGAATCGTGATCAAGGGAAAGCGGATTAGGTACTTAATAAGATAGGTATATGTTTTCCGTGATGATCCAGACCATGTGAATTCACAGGAGTAAATCACTTTGTAAACTTTACTAATTTGGAAGGAATGGCAGCTAGAAATGTCTAATGGATATTTGGAGCTGAAGGTCAAGTCGTATGTTATTGTAAAGCTATGTTCCCCAAGATTTGCAATGAGGTTTCATGCATGGCTTTGATTCTGTTTTAATATACCTGTTTCTTTAATGACTACCTGAATTAATTTACTTCATGAAAGAAAGAAATATACTCCAAGCAGTTTTGATGTGCTTATTCTTAATCCTGCTAAACTGCCTTCAGCCTTGGTCTATATTAAATGTGTGACTTTTTTGCTCAGTGATGCCAAGAAATTCTTGAATGTGAAACTGGCGACCTCCCATGCAGAGAAAGGTGAAAGAGTACTTATCAATGGATGATGCTATAAAAACCATACTTTTTTGCCAGGTCTCTAATTAAATTACTTTTTATTGCCTTTTTTTTTTTTTTTGGATTTATTTCTCTTCTTTAAAGCTTTATTTTGCCTCATAAGCAAGATTTAAGATCTAAATGTAGTAGCTGTCCTTCGACTGTTCTCCAGCTAAACACTCCCTACAATCACCACCCTTTTAAAGTTTGGAAAAATAAAATGGTGCTTAAATAGAATATGGAATTGCCTTGAAATAAAATGAATGACACCATAGATTAATATTTTCAAAATAATATTGCCTAGAAGCTCGAATCCCTCCCAAAAATCAGATTTGGGGACAAACACAAAAGCTACTGATGTCTAAAGTATTACTTACATGCGTGTGTCCAAGCGACACATAAGGCTAGCTCAGAATCTGCCTCAAAGCTTATTCTTCAGAGCACCCATACACATCAATACTTTAATCCTTTTAATTCTCTAGGCATTTATAATTCTTACAGAGTACATGTCCAGGTTGCTTGATCTGAGAAACAGAGTGTCTGACACAGCAGCTTGTGTGTGATCAACTTGTTATGACTGTCTCCCAGCTGCATTTTCTGTGAAGCTCAATCTGGTGTATGTTCACTCCATATTTTATGCAACCCAGCAACATTCAGATTAGTGTAGGACATAGTTGCCATTATTGCTATAATTTAAAAATATGGGGTGGTATCAGTCATGCTTTTTGTCAACAGCTGCTAAACAATTACAGCAGTTTTCCATTGAGCAAAAAACTCACATTCAAAAGCCTTTCTCATCTTATGAAGCTTCTGCTCACTACATCTAACATGCTGGGGACTGCTGCATGAGCAAACTAGCATCCATTCTGGATGAAAATACGGAGAACCAGCAGTATTCATAGATAAGAAGAGAGGGAAAGCAGTACGTAAGAGAATATTTGCCAAAAAGATGAGGGAGATGCTTCCTATTAAAATGTTAAAATCTTTTAAACAGAACTGATGTACAGTAGCTGAACATGTCTGACGGTGGTGGCTTTTTACAGCAAATATTACCAACATTACTATGGGACGATGGGTTTAAACACTTCATAATGTAATGAGGAAAACATTTTATATTGTATTGAAGAACTGAGTAATATCTGAGAATCAAAGGGAAACTCCTAAAATAAGCTTAGCATGTTTTCTGCTGGCTTGACAGAGAGGTTCATTTTGCTTCATTTAGTTCAGCAGTTCCCTGCACACCACAAGGGCTCTACCATGATTGATGTTTTAATAATGTGAAGGTGGCACCTAGTGTAGGCCATCTAGTGAGGGACTTCAATATCTGTTAGAATCTGCTCTAATCACTGGCTGCCATGTGGGAGGATGGTAGCATGGGTGGTATTGTCAGCTTTGTGTAATGTCAAGACAAGAAGAAATTCAGAAATATACCAAATTCCTGGAAGGAAAATGGTTTAGGACGAAAAAAAATTATGAAGGGATATGTTCTGGTGGCTCAGGCTGACTAGTCATAGGCTAACCAAAATGGTGTGGATTCAAGTATCAGAAGCAGAAACATGTAAAAAGCAAATATGCCCATTATAGGATGATAAATTTCATGATTTTCTCTGTTTTCTATGAACTAGTGCACAGATTTAGGGTTTGAACCAAACACTGAATATATCTGGTTTCTACACTTTGTATTACCATACTTTCTAGTCATCAGAAAGGGTGATGTTCATGACTTATCACAGGTGTGGTGATAAGATATTTACTAAGGTATTCTCATGTTGCCTGAATAGCGGCTCTGTGCCAGTATTTGGGGGTCATTAAACAATAAGTCTGCTGAAGTAAAAATCAGTACAGGAAATACTAATGCTTTAATTAAATGTAAAAATACTCCTTAGTTTGGACTATTAGAGGAATTGGTTGCAAGCAGTATTTTGTGCAATGAAAGTTAAGAGCTGGATATGGACTAATTAATACTTTTTGGGATAGTCAGGCTCATTTTAGAGGGTTGCGCATTATAGTAAAGAAGTAAAATGCTTCAAAAATTAAATCCATTTCATCCTTTGATATAATATATACAGAGATTCAGTGAGCATGACCCTTTACAATAAAATATCATAATGCAGCAAAGAATAGCCAAACACCGTGACACCTGGCTTATTAGCTTTAAAACATAAATTAATCTGCTGTAAAATCAGGAACATATTATGGGACATATGAGGGATTGCAAAAACCCAGAAGTTCCAAATACAAATCTAAAACCATTCAGGCTGGTGTGTTCCTAGCCTCACTAAATCAGGGAAAATGAGTTTTATGAACAATCCACCAGATGGGAAAATGTTCAAATACCACAAAATGTTGATCAGATTTATTTGAAAAGCAAGCTGTAACCATATGCATATGAGAGGAAGTAAAATAGATTTTCAGATATGCAGTGACTGCTGTCAAGCTTGCAGCTGTATGAATTTAATGCTATATTGCTGTTTCTACAGTAGACTTCCTTGATTTCACTTACCTATTTGCCAGCTAGTATGATTAATACTGATTCAGTTTTACAAGCAATTAAATTGGAAAACATAAACAATCTTTCTACTGGCTTTTCACCAGACAGTACCACATATCTGAATTTTTGACAGTGAGGGTCTCTGAGACATACTAATAATGCAGCATCCAGAATCTTTGTGCACAACCAGATGACACAGATATCATGGCATCTTTACAGCACTGGGATTTCTCATTTATAAATCTTCTGAGATTACAATAATTTACATGTGTCCTATGCAGTGACTTCATCTGCTGGAGTCAGAAGAGGGTATACAAATAGTTATAGATGCTTGATAATGGGTGTAACTTTCTATTTTAACTTTCTAAATGTGTTATTTGTTGAATTAAAAATGAAATCTGAAATTAATCTGAAAAATAGAGGAAAGGGATTTCAATGTGTGGTCCACTCCTATTGAAACCAATTATGTCTAAGTGATTCCTTTTATTTTTGTTTCATACACATTTTTGTCTCTATATCAAATCATCAGATGTAATGTAATTTTTATTTGTAACCTTTTGTAATTTTTTAATTGTATATTCACAGAAGCCACTGTTGATTTTAGGTTAGGTGATTAAACAGCCCTTTTCATAGCGTATTTTTAGTGATAGAAGTTCAGACTATTCAAAAAAATCAAGTGGTTTGAAAATAAGTCCAGTTGGTACCAAAATCGCCAGCCACTGAGGAAAAGCTGGATATCAAAAAGCATTTGTGCTCATGTAGGGAGTGCAATTTGAGTGCTCTCACAGCTTTGTCTCCTCTGTTTGACCAAGAGAAGGAAGTTTGTACTAGGTCCAGTGAGTATAGTGTACAAAATCATTCTTCTGAGTTATTATACTACTAGATTTGTGTGTTTTATTAGACCCTCATCAAGTTGCTGTTATTTTTGTGACAGCTGTCATCAATGTTCTGCCTTTTTTCATTTTCAGTTAGCAGGAAGTTTATTACATTTTTAGAAGTTTCCTACATCCCAAACTGTTGAATCAAGGTTGTGTTGTTGCATTACACTGGACTGGGTTTTTAAAGAACAGCAAGTTGTATCTGATGGCTTATTAAAATCACAATTCCTTGTAGGAATTGATTTCTACATTGGATCTGCATCAGTTATGTGCTGATTTGTGGATGACATTTCAATGTTGACCTGATGCAGGATCTTGACTCCTTCAGCAGCAATCTCAGCCTTCAGGTAAGTTTTATGTTGAAGCTGTTAGCAGCTCTTTTGTGTTATGCGAGGTAGGTGGCAACTGAATATATTTCACATTGGGTTCTCATCCATCATCCATCAGTAGATGTCCAAGATAGAGTGCAACAACTATATTCCTCCTCCAGCTTACTAGTAGGGAAATGAGTTTGATTAGTGATTTGAAACAGATATAAAGAAAGAAGAAATGTAAAAAAGACCAAGTAGCCATGTATGAGTGGCTGTTTTTTGTACTTCTTTCTCACTTCCTTCCTATTTTTTTTTCTTTTGTATTTCTATTTCTTCTATGCATCTCTTTAGATTTACTTTCATTGGAAAATGACTGTTGTTAAATGCTGTGCAGTGTCTAACAGAGGGTGACGTTTCAATTGATTGGAATATTTTGGAACTGCCAAACTAAACTTCAAATACGACCATGCTAGATGGAACAGATCCTGGTGTTTTATCCATTGGGTTTTGAACTGAAATTTTTAAATGGTCACTGGATATTTTGTAAGGGATTATTACCTTTTTATGATGAAAAATGCAGAGTTTAATTAAGCCCAGAAGTATGAGAACAAATCAAGGAAAAAAGTGTCAGCTATGCCATTGGTATCTCTGTGATGGGCAAAAAAAAAAATATTCAGGTAATCTAGTAAAATATGGGTCATGATAAATTTTACTTTGCCCTAAAAGCAAAAACTTGAAATTTAAAACCAGAAGCTTTCTCTGATTTTTCTCAGCCCATGCTGGCTGCCTTACCAAAGAGCTGTACAGCATGAACTGACCAGTTTTGCACATGTCCATTGATTCACAGCATTCTCTGTGCAGCCTGTGCTGCAATTACCACTCTGTTGATGAGAATAACTTGACTGGCCATTCGCTTTTAAGGAGAATTGACTCCACGGCACAACAAAAACTCTGCTGTAAAACTAGAAGAGCTTCAAGGTGATTTAGTTCCTTGTAGGCTCCCAGCTGGTTTTGGATGCATGCTGCTGAGTTATCACAGAGTACCTGAGGTCCTTGGGAAAACATTGCTTTATTTGATGTCAGTTTCTCACTGAGCGCTCATAACTAAGAGGCCCTGCTGCACCTTTCTGCTCAGACTCTGCTAAGAGAGTCAACTTCTTAAAAGTACATTTCATTTTCCAAGAAAAACACAAAGCTTGGGTGCAATAACCTACACTTTAGGTTTTCAGAGCAGAGATACCTTATTTACTCTGTCAGAACTGCTTGTTACAATTTTATCTCAAGGATCAGTATATTTTCATGTTCTCATAAATAATATTTATAAGAAGGAATATTTTTTAGAATTAACTTTAAATTAGAATATGTTGATTAGAGAGAAGAAGTTGAAGGGTCTGTCTTTAACTTTCAAAATCTGAGGCCTTCTCCACATTTTTGATATCTTTTCTTTAATGTGAACTTTAAACATCTTGGAAACACCATCTCTATTCTCTTCTTCTATAAAAAGAGGTATTTTTCACCTCAGAAGGCATAAACAAGAATGCATTGGTGTCTCAGGAGTTCACTGAATATTTCCATGATATGAGATGTGCATTAATTTATACTACAAAACCCACAATGCTGTTAGTGTACACCCATGGGCACAATGCAAAGGAATGACAACGAAAGATTTATGGGCAAATTCTCCCAAAATGGGAAGGTCAGCAGGGCAGAGAGAGTTTGTTTAAGATTAGAGCGGGTGGGAAGAATTTAAATGGATCTCTGATAGGTTTTTTTTCCTCACCAGATTTAAGCAGGATTTCCATACTATTACCTACTTGGCTTCTAGACTCCGTACAAGATTTTCTTCATCATTAGGGAGGCTGCAAATACTAAGATCATTGTAAAATATGAGCCTCTGACTGTGATGTGAGTATTTCCTATGCAGTTTCTTCAGTTTGATTCTACCTTATGTTAGGGACTTGAGGCATAGCACAGAAAGCCAATTTGTTACAGCGTATGTGAAACACAAGAAGTGATAAGCATGAGAACCCAGCAGTCCAGATTATGCTCTGACTGCTTTTCTGTCACTGTTAAATAAAGAAAAGGGACATACTGTCATTCTCCAGGTAGACATGAATATAGCCTGTGACATGGACCTACCACTATTGAAGTGTATGTGAAACCTTGATAGGATTTTTTGGAAGGACACAGGCACATGATGCTCTGGTCATACTGCCAGAAGCCAGAGATATTGAGGCACTTTTTTTTTTTTTTCAACTTTTTCCTGTAAGGTCAATCCTCCTGAAATTACTCTTCCATCTGGTCGTACGTCTGCCTCATTCCCTGGCTGTGCACCAAGTCAGCTGTTGGCAACTCTTAACATGACGAAAACCCTCTTAAGTCATCAAAGCCCCAAACTTGCCTTCTGGTACATATAAAAAGCCAGAGATTAGTGGCAGCACCAGCTTCTGTTTTCCAAGGAGGAAAGTAGGTTGACAACAAAGCTCATTCATGTCTGTCTTTAAAGGTCTGAATATTCTTTGCCTTATTAAGTAATCACCATTTCAAGCCTCTGAAATACCGAGCTGAAAGACCGATTAGATATTACCCTGACTGTGCTGTTTGCTCTAATTTAGATTTATGACTATGTCAGTTTAAGGAATGAATCTCTCATATCAAACACAGAAGTATTCGTTTCATTTCTCCTATGGAATAAAATGTTTCATTCACTGGCAATATTCCCAGACCTTCAATATGATGGGAATAAATTATGTACATTTACATGGCACTTTTGTGAATTCTTAATTAAGAAATGGTAACAGTGATCTGAAAAGAAGCATTTTATGCAGTGAGAAAAAGAATAAATCTATCAGCCACTATAAATTGCAAGATTTAGCAGGAATGATATATTTATGTTTGCTTTTAATTTTCTTCCATTGTGTTAAAAAGCCCTTTAACCTTTGAGTATTGATTAGGAGTAAAGAGTGAATAAATTCTGCTTGCTTTAGAGATAAACTTTTCCTTTTAACAATTTTAGTGCAGCATATTTAAGCTTGTTAAAAACAAACAACCAAACAAAAAAAAAAACACCCAAAAAGCTATATAATATAACATTTCTTTACAGCACCGGCGTGGCATAGTTCTGGTCAGTGCAAATGTTAAATGTTTTATGGCCTTTTATTCCAGTTATACTACACAGAGAATTAATTTACCGAACTCTTCTTGTAGTTCTCATGAGTGTTATTTCTGATGTTTCAGAGAGAGAAAAATAATATTTCACTCTACTCTGCCTAATACTACAGAGCATCACTTAATTCTCCTAAAATTCCTGTTACATTTGTCACCGTCAAAAAAAAAAAAGTGCTTCTTAGTTGCAGCTCAGTGAATGCATCTGAAGTATGGAAAAAATTAGATACCTACTAGGCAGCTGTAATTTTAATGCATCTTAGCTGTTGCATATCTTGGCAGAAATTTTGGAAGTAGATGTGTGTGCGTTCATGTGCATATATGCACTTAAAATATAAAGGAGATATAAAAGAATATAAAGACCAAGACAAATAGAAATTGTTCATAATCAGGTGACTACTAACTAGATGAAACTACCTAGTCACAATATGCTGAAAAACAGACACAAAACCAAATAGTCACTACCTTTAAGGGACTTGTCACTGCCATCTTGTGGCCTTTTTTTCATGGTCAGCCACATGACTGAATCTGAGAGCTTGAGCGCATCAAGTAGAATCTGGGCTGAGCGCTCCTATGCAGGTGCATGGACACATGAGATGTCTGCAATGTGTCTAGGTGTGAGTAAAAACCATGTAAGTGGAAAGTAGTTACACAGTGTCCCAAGCTGTAACATTGCCAGTTATTGCCATTTCATTGTAGGGCCGTTCCATATTGGGAGAGAGTTACAAGGGAAGATACAAAAGACTTCATAAGATTTCTGGTGAGAATTGATCCCCAAGGCAAGAATCAAACCTGGAACTGATATCCCTCACCCAAGACGTGAGCATCAAGCCTTAGATTACTTTGGAAGACTCCTCCCAGTCCCCTCCCATCATAGCTCCAGCCTTTCCATCTCAGCCCTGGCCATAGAGTTTGGGTGAGCCACGGGGCTAGGGACCCTGCTCTCTCCAGAGATTAAGAATTCCTCAGAGGAGAACCTGAATATCAGTCTTGGTTGGCCTGGTAACATGCTACCCAGACTTCCTATGACAACAGCTGTGAAAATTTTATTTCTCTCAGCCTTAAATCAAACACTTGGTGGATTCACAGGCAAGTCATCCCAGCCCTTCACCACTAAAAATCCTCAGTACAGAGAGTTTTTTACCCCTTAATTCTCCTTGACAGTCAGTTTCCAGCTCTACTCCAAGTTTTGCCATGAGCTTTTTTGTCTCGCAAATCTAGTCCTAGTTATATCCATGGACAGAGGACTACTTATATTTTAATTTTTGAAAAACAAATAAAATGGCCACTACCTCATGGAGGACTTTATGTGTTATCTTTCCCTTTCCATCTTCATCCTAAATTACAGCAGTTTTTTTCCTGCAAGACTGAGATTATTCAGTGAAAAACCCGCTGCAGGCAACCGTGCAGGCCACAAATACACCACAGACCTACAGTTTGTTTAAGTGTTTGAAAAAAATATATATACACAGAAACTTGCTACTTGTAAAAAATTTCTAGAAGATTAAAGCTGTTCCACTGCACCTTATCGCTAGAGTAGGTCTATGTCATTGTTAAGATGGAACAAAAAGAAAGATTTTTTCAAAATGAAAATTGTGAAAATTAAGATCACTGTCTCCAAGATACAAGCAAACTTTGTTGCTTGATATCTTACAGTACAAACATGTTGCTTGGTAGGAAAAAGTGAGAAGTCTGATAAAATGTGTAGAGCAAATATTTGCCAAAGTGCATGTAATAACTTCCTTTGCCTTTTAAAGTTCCCTTTCTACCTTAGAATTCTAGTTATTATCCTTAAATTAATGGAGTGAAGGTGAGTGACGAGCAAAGTATATTGAGATAAATACGTGCAGTTCAATACTATTCATGTGAATTACAGGGAAATTAAAAAACACCAAAAAACCAATTAAGGTGCTGTAAGTATAGACAATTAAGGTTCTGTAAGAGCATGCAACTGAAGAAAGATAAAATACATATAAGGCTTTGCAAAATGGTGATTTGGACTGAAATTATCGTAACAGTTTATGTACTATGAGGGTGTAAATGTCAAGTGAAAGCATGGATTTGTTTTAAGAATCACAAAAAAAAGAGCATAATTAAGTGCTAGAACAGAAGTGATATAAGTGAAGGGCCAAGTGATAGAACAGAAGTGAAATTAGGCTAAACATTCAAAGAAAATCTATAAAGAATAATTCTTTAAAGAAGGCAATGAAACTTGTTTTTTAAGTTTGAAATTAGAGGAAAGATTGGAAGTTAAATTGTAGGGAACTCTCTCCTGTTCCAGGGGCCTGGGATAGTCTGAGATTACTATTTTTCTAGAGTTTTTGAACTAAAAACTGTTATAGGAAATCTAAATGAGAACCAGGAATAAAAGAGGAATAGTAAAAAGAATTAAAAGGTCAAAGCAATGTTCATCTGCAAACTCATATGTGTTCAACAAGGTGGCATATAGCAGAAAATGCCCAGAAAACAAAACATGCTGTGTTGTCAGCTTTTAGCTATACTGATGAAATAGATGATGCACTCTGTATTAACACAGAAGTTTAATTTATTGTGGAAGTGTGTGGTGTATGGGGTAAATGCATGCTAGATACACTGCAACATTTCAGCTTGTGCTGGCCTTGGTCATGGGGGGAGGTTCATACAATGCCACATCCTCTGCCAGAGCTGCTCTCACTCGGAAAACATAAAGCCTATTCCCTCCCCTTCCTACCTGTCCCTTGAATCCACATTACAAAGATACATACTGTCTCAAAGCCGGTAGGTACCCTTGCACAAACACATGACCGATGGCTCACTTTTTAGGCATATAAAAAACCTCCCATTGTTGTGTCCTTTTCTTCCCCTTCCCAAATAATTTCGTTAAAAAATAATATTAAAATTCTTTTTCTTTTGTTTTCATTTTCAGGTAAAGGGGACAAGAGTGAACACTATTTATCTAGATGCAACTTTGCAAATGTAGACGAGCTAAGTAATCACATCACTGAAAATATTGCAGCAGTATACCAGAACACATCAGGGTGGGATTTATGAATTTTGTGACTCAAGAAATACGTACCAGAAAAAACCTCAACATTCACAACATGATTGTTTCAATATTTGTCTTTCTGGTACTTAAAAATATGTTACATGTTTGAAAGGAAGGTGAGGAACTGAATGAATTTTTTTTCCTTTTGGAAATCTTGGCTTATGTGTGCCAAACTTTCAGAGACATTAGTTTTCTTTGTTTTAGGTCACAGAGCTCAGCTGTGGCTGCTGCTTCTGCAAACAGAAGTGGGGCAGAGCTGAGAAGTGCAAATAAATGCCACAAGCTACCTTACCCTGGAGGCCCTGGGCACAACTTATGCTCAGGGATGATGAGTTAGGTCTCACAGCTTATGAATTGCCATTCTTTGCGCATGCACCACAAGTCCAGTGATTCAGACATTTTGTGCCATGCTGTATGTAAGAACCACCCCAGTTTTGATGAATCGCCCATGTCTGCTGTGGTTCTTTCAAGCTCTGAACTAGGTTGTGGATCCGGTGGGACCACTCTGTAGATAACACTGGTCAGAAACCAAGGTATGTGGCAGGCAGCAGAAAGTATGCTAACCCTTTAAAAACCTAAAATACACACACACAAAGAATTTACCACAGTAATTTGGATATCAAGTTGTGTGGAAACAACTGTGTTAAGTGATCTGCTGATTTTCCTGCATATTAAGAACTTGTAATTCATTTCTAGAATATATTCCAATGGCATCCTGGGCTGCATCAAAAGAAGCATGGCCAGAAGGTCGAGGCAGGTATTTTTACCCCTCTACTCCATTCTGGTGAGACCCCAGCACTGGAATCCTCAGCACTGGAAGGACATGGATCTGTTGGAATGGGTCCAGAGGAGGGCTACGAATATCATCAGTGGGCTGGAGCACCTCCTATGAGGACAGGTTGAGAGAGTTGGAGTTGTTCAGCCTGGAGAAGTAGAGGCTCCAGGGATAACTTAAAATGGCCTTCTAGTACCTAAAGGCGGCCTACAGGAGAGATGAGGAGGGTCTCTTTATCAGGGAGTGTAATGACAGGAGAAGAGGTAATGGTTTTAAACTCAAAGAGGGGAGATTTAGATCAGATATTAGGAAGAAATTTTTTACTGTGAGGGTGACGAGACACTGGAACAGGTTGCCCAGGGAAGTTTTAATGCCCCTTCGCTGGAAGTGTTCAAGACCAGGCTGGATGGGGCTTTGAGAAACTTGGTCTAGTGCAAAGTGTTCCTGTCCACGGCAGGGGGGTTGGAACCAGATTGTTGATGGGGTTGTT
>JAOXNO010000013.1:75415740-75433689 GCA_028565335.1 Limnodromus scolopaceus | reverse complement strand
CAATAGGAAGATATTGTTCAATTGTGTTGAATTTTTAAAATTTTGTTGAAATTGAGAAAAAAATACATGGCCTAGGAATCCAAAAAGTAATTTTTTCTAAAGCAGTACTCACTCTCTCTAGATTCTTCACATATCTAGTTTCATCATCAGTCTGCATCAAGCAGACAGAATAAAGATATAAATTTCTCTTGAATTCCCATAAATCCTATAAAAAGATTTCCTGAATCTGGGAACCATAAATAGTTGATCAGTCTCCCCAGCAAAGAAAAAGTAGCTTTTTTACAACAGGCTTTCTGACTAGAGTCTTGAGAGACTAATGAAGCCACTTTTCACCATAAACGCAGACCTTTTTACATGATTCCTGTAGTTTAATTAAAAGTATATTTTGGAGGTCTTTTTAAGGAATATTTAATGAACAAATGATCATTGTAAAGAAGGCAAGTAACATATGCCTATTCAGTATGATGTGATAGAGCTGCTGGTGTGCCTTTTCAGTATTGGCTGGCTTCTGTGCCTGGGTGGATTTGACTGTGATTAAGAATTGCATAAAGAATACATATTATTAAATGAGATGGAAACTGCAAGTTGATGCATTAATCTACTGACCCGTAGAAAGCACCATTTTCCAAAATATTTTTTACATAAGGCTTTCTAGCCTTCTAAGTGGTTTTAAAGAATCACTCCTACAGTTATATTGAAATTAACCAGGAGATGCAGTTGTCTAGTTGCATGACTTTCTTTCACAAGATCTAATGGCGAGGCCCCCAAAAAGAATAAAGCTGGAAGAGGATTTTTAAAGGAATTCAGTCGCTTGTGTCCAAAATTGAGATTAAAAGGCCTTGCCCAACAACCATTGAGAAAGACCTACATTTTATTTCATTTTTATCACTAAAGTTTCCCAGGCTTCTATGGTCTTTTAGACTCCTGTCACCTTCCAGAATAATTCTTGTATTGAGTAGGTGAAGTATTGCCTCATGTCTAAATTATGTCAGTGTTTAAATATTCCTGCAAAGAAGTGCAGAAAGATGATGATACATTTGTGATTTCCCTTAGCCTCTTCTGTATCATGATTTAATCACTCTCTAAACTGTTAGGAAAATCTGACTCAGTTCTCTTTCTCCCCGGAGAGGATTTGATCTAGTAATTACAGAATATGTGCAATATTGGAACTGGAGTGAGGAGAGTGACACCCAAGACTGACCACTTCTAGGAAAGTTTCCTAACTAGCATGACAGATATTCAGAGCCCCTTTTTGCTCTAGATTTTTTTTTTTTTTTTTTTTTTTAAATTTGGCACTACTTCAGCAGGAGAGACTCTGACTTCTGAATAGATTGCTTGCATTTTTTACTTGTTATAAAATTAATAAAATTTTTCTGACTTATAAATTACACCTATTTTATTGTGAATAAAATCTCATTCTGTTTTCATTTGAGAGAATCTATGTGGGAGATTTGAGTCGTCTGCTTCTGTGTGTATATCATTCAATGCTGATCCCAGGTGTAATAACTAGGTGCAACAGATCTAGGTAGACTATGATGGAATAACAACTGCTTCTCAATAAAACCCCTCTTCTTAGGGTGGTTCAGCTCTAAGTCCTGATCAATGGAGACTGGAACTCAGGCCTTCCACCTACCTCTCTTTTAATGGCATCAAGTTGAAGGAATAAACTCACACTGGAGAGTTTGAATGTTCTGGTTCCACAAGTAAAATACAGTAAATGTCATGTATCCAATTGTGGATGTGGAACAAGTTTATTGAACTGACAGCCTTGCGTTTTATTTAATTCCAAATTTATAGGGTGATGCTTTTCAGAGAGGATTTGATGCTACACGTTTGAATTACTGTACTGTTGTCACTGTTGGAGAAATTGTGATTAGGAAAAATCTGAGCTGCAGTTTTCTCAATGACACATGCAGGAGTTATTAATATATTTCAGGCCAATACACAAAATCTGAAGTAGAGGTCATTAAAAAAAAACAGTGAAGGCTTTATTTTTTGCTACTCTATTAAAGAAAAATGTGATTTATTAAAACTGAACTTTCCAATGCCACTTAGATTTTGTTGAGGCTCCTTTTCCATTGCCTTGAATACTTTTGATGCTCTAAATTTGTGTTGTTTGAAAACCACTTTCCTACCTCAAATTTTTCAAAAATTCTGTTCTGTAAACCTTTTCATTTTCTTTGTAATTCAAAAAGAAAAATAATTTAAATATTAGAATTTCTTTCAAAATTTACCATTCCATTCAACTTTGCTTTCAAACGCATATATCACTTAAAGTAATGAGCCAAAGAACTAGCATATATTGACAAAATCTCACTGAACAGCATTATCAGCCAGAACATATTCCTTATGCCTACAAATGTATCAGTCATGTCTTAATTATGCATCTCACAGTTTGGATGACAATTTCCAGATTACAGGTAAATTGCAAATATCTTTGACAATTCAGTGCATGTGAATGGATACATGACAATGTTTCTGTTCCTCAGCTACATGACATTATTTTTAACTAATGAGTAATAATAGGAATTCATGACACTTAAAAATTACTGATATTTTCATGAATATTAGCAGCTGTTGAAATATTCCTAATTACAAATATCACTTATCAAGAGTAGCATATTGAAGTCAAGTGGTTTGTATGCAAGCACCTTTGCAAAGCTGTTATGTTCCATTTTTTTCTTTTCACTCTTGAGCTAGGTTTACTTTTTCTTAATGTGCATAACACTGGACTTGAAATAGTTTGAACTGAAACTAATATGCAGTAATCTAATAAAATATATCTTTATTCCAGAGATTCAGAAGAGCAAAGAAGCTGTAGAATTAAACTTTTGCCTTTACTAAATTAGATACATTGTCTGTCACAGCAAGTATATCATGTATTATGTGGGAGATACTGGATCAAATAAATTACTTACTGCATCAAATAAATCATCTGGTAAAACATACTGTATTAATATTAAATCAAATATGCTTAAGAATTCTGCAGCCTACAGGTTGTTAGAAAGATATTATTTTCTAAGTCTTTATTTAAATTCAATTCACTAAACATGCAAGGTGTGCACCATCTGGTAAAAGGCAGAAATATTCCTTTGATAGCTTTCTTTTCCTTTTCTATATTAGACTGCTTTATCAACTCTGATACTGAAATAGCAGAATGGCGGTATATGCAGTACTAGTAAGTTTTCTTACACTTTTTAATTGTGGATGAAGAGGCTTTGTTAATGAGGCATGTTGTGAGACAAACATTTATATGATGACTATGATGTGGATCATTGCCATGCCTATTTATTATAACTCTTAATAAAATGCAGCTTCCTACTCCATGTGCGTGGAAGTCTGCTTTTTACTGTCACTGACAATTTTCTCACTTTAAGCTGCATAATATCTGCTTAGAATTTATGCTGTTACACAGACATAACGTCCAAATTTTAGCAGTCCCAGTCTTTTGCTGTGGCATGTTTAAAACATTGTTCTTGTTTGCTTCTTCATTTAATAAAATGACTTCCCACCCCCCACCCTGCCTTGTTTTGTTTAACCTTTGGACAAGCTATCATCTTTTCTGGACATTGATCTTCCAGAAACTCACATTATTTTGCTTGCTAAAAAGTTACATAAAAGTATGTTAAGATAAATTTTAAATAAACTTAGTGACTCTTTTGTCAGTAAATATCCTTTGATAGGAATAAAAAATTTATAATTCAGTCTGTGGAGAATTCTGTGAAATTGTATTTTTTTGTACAAATACAGGAAGTTTTGAAGCTACAGTGGGGTGACTTACTCATGACATTTCTCCACGGGTTGAATCCTTTCCTTCTCCTACATAATTCAGAGGCAAAAGAGCACCTCTGCATTGACAAGGAAGTCAGTGAGACACCTCTGATGCAAGAAGAACCCAGAAAAGCCTCGCTATTGAGCTGACAGAGGTAAGCAGAAGCCCCACTCACACACAATTTTTCTGCAGTATATCAAGGAGGAACATTTAACTGGGAGCTGTACAGCCATATCAAGTTGGGAGGAAGGGGGAGAGCCCCTTTAAAAGTGCAGTTCAGTACAAAGTATGGGATCAAGCCTTACAGTAGTTGCTGCTGTTGGCAGAGTAAATAGTACCAGGTGCTAGAAGTAAGTAGGTCCTCCAACAGCACTGCAAGCATGTATATGTATGACTGCTGATGCCCAATTAATGGATGGAGATTTGGCTTCAGTATAGGTAACTGAAAAGTTTTCAAGGTCGTTTCTGCTTTGACCAGGGTGCCTTTATCAGCTGCCTTCAACGCCTGGAACTGCTCTGTCTTTCAGGTGATAGCCTTCAGCTCAATTTCCCTTTGGAACATGATAGTACCTACTCTTGTACAGCATTAGCAAGTAGTTTCAACACAACGGTGTGTTTGTTTTCTCACTTTCTAGGCTGTCTCTCACAAAGCATCCCAGCTCCATAATGAAAACCCCAATACAAACCATTTTATGTCAGGTAACAGAACTAACTAGCCTAAGATACAGCAGGGAGTACTTGAACAGCAATTGTAAGGCAGTGTCTGACAGATATTGTGGCAAGTCAAGCCTCACAAAAACAGGATCAATGCTCTGCTCATATGAATGCCAAGTTGAGTAAAGAACAGCAAAAGTGAAATACTTATTTTACAATAATGTTGAACAGTTTCTTTTCTTGTGGGCAATTTCGTTTGCTTGTTTGTTTGGTGTTGGTTGGTTCATTTTAGATCAAAATATTTTAAAAATTTTTGAGAGACACAGTGAAAAACAAAAGATGTACCATTTTATTACTTCCTCTTTAAAATGTAAAAATATACTTCTCCATGGGAAACTGTTCATCTGAATTCTTCTTATGGAGATATATTGCTAAGAGCACGTCAGGATATTTCTTCTGTGTCTCAAATATATTAAAGAGGCAGCAAGTTGATTTTTCATTCCCTTCCTCAGCCACTGACACAGAAACAAATCAGTATCACCGGAATTTATTTTCATTTGGGAGGGAGGGGGGAAAGAGAGGCTTGATCTCTTAAGACCAATGAATTCAAAGATAATGTCTTACTGAAGTAGCAGAACACCATTAAAAGCTAAGACTAATCTGAGAATAGGATTTGACAAAAACTTCAGGTAAATCAAATTGTAAGTATGGTTGGTACAACTACTTCATCTGTCTTAGCTCACTGTTAAACAGATATTGGCAGGAAACAAAGTGGAATCTTTATAAATTGTAAGACAAGATTTGTAGCAGGCAAAGGTTTCACTAAATTCAAATGCAATCAATGCCAGGCATAATTAACATATTTCTCATTTTATTTTAAGTGCACCTCCCTAAAATTATTTTTCAATGTTTTCATATTTTAAAATAATGGCGAAAATGGCTAATGGCTAATATTCATGGTATGATATGAAAATAAAATCTTATGCTTTTGTATAGAAAATGGGAAATTAATAAAGCAAAGGAGCATCGTTTCTGAACTTTATTGTGCTAGACTGCTGACAAAATCAGTAAGTACTTCCTGTCCACAATTTGAAAAGTTTCTCTCCTCAAGTGCACTTTCATAAGCAGCAGCATACAACAATATCCACATGTCGTGATTCATGTAATCCTGAAAATTATTTGATTTGTTGAGTGCAAAATAATTAAGCATCATTTCTTTTATTGTACAGACATCATGGTGGTAGTTACAAGGTAAAGCCTCAATAAAATAGATGCAAGAAATAGATACTAGGTAGTAATCAGATATTTGGGCTCACACACTTGCCAATTTTCCGCAAAGTTTGTAATGCAGTTCTGCTTTTTAGGGCCTGATACACATTCTCTTTTTTTTCCCATTTCCTGTAAAAAAAAAAAAAAAGTGGGTTCAACAGACTTCACAATATTTCAAAATTGTTGACTGATTAATATAAAAATGAAAATTAGCCAAACAGAGAAAAAAAAAAAAAGCAAAGGTACACTTGAATTATAACCTAGAGTCCAAACTATAGAAACTCACTTTGTAGCTGGATGAAAGAAGCTCTTCCAGGAATTTTCTATCTTCTCTCTTCTCTCTAAATTAAGCAGAAAAGAAATTTCACTCTTAGCCTTCGATAATCCAGATGTACGCACCCCCTGCGGTGCTAAAAGTAGAAGCAGGTAAATAACATTGCCAAAACCATAGTTTATACATTTGATTCAAATCAAGAGACCCCAAATAATTAATTTTAGGTTAAAATTTTCAAGTGACCAAAAATGATTATTCTCATTTTCAGTATGTGGGATTTTTTTGTTTGTTTGTTTGCCTGTTTTTTTTAAATTTAACTTTAACTAGCTGAGTTGCAACACCAGCTTTTGGGTGGCTAAACGTTTGTGAGGTGAATACCATCCTAACTAACGTATATTTGCCAAAAGTAAATTTGAGAACTTCTTCATTAGGTTTTTAAAAACCTATTTCAGAAACTCTTGGTTCTGAAAAGAGTTCTTCATATGAAGAGTCTGAAGAGTTCTTTTCATATGAAGAAGGGATTTAAAATTTAAGAATTTGACATTCGACATCTGAAACAAAACAAAACATTTTGATATGTCAAAGATAGACATGGATTAGGTCTTCAGTGGTTATGCTGTAGCTACTTCATTTTCTGTGTCATTATAGAACTCTATATCTGCTGAGTAATTAATCTATCATTTTTCCAACAAATACCGTCTTTCAGTCATGGATAATAGGTGGTGTAATTGCTCTCTGATATTGGCAGAAGACATGTTGAAAACTTTTTGTATCTTTTACATCCTGAACAGTCTGTTAGTAATGACTTAAAATAAAAATTCCTAGATTTGTCAGATCATGTTAGGCACTCCAGTGTACTGGATTTATTATGTGTGTAAATTAATTTACAGGCATTTTCATTTGTTTCACTGATATCAGTGTTAATAAATATTGTTCTGAAGGATTTAGCATGACACAATGGCTCTATCTGTTATCTTCATATTATACTTTAAGAACTAAAATATCTTTGATGATGAAATATACTCTAGAATTGTGGCACTTGGTATTTTCACTTTAATCAATCCCAGCAGACATATCGTACTATACTAGATCAAGCAAATTGCACTTTTGATTTAGTTTGAATCTAGTGAGGCTGAATAAACTACATTTTTCCCCTCACTGTATGGCTGATAATGAGCAAATGGATAACCAGATGGCATAATTTCTGTGAAATTTCCAAGACACATTCTGTAGCATGTAAAAAAGACACATTCATAAAGTGTCCTATCTTCTGGCATGTATCTCAATTCATTGAAGTAAAAATTGGCACAGAAGCTACTGTTTTTTCCACATTACTGTTGACTCTTAAAACATATAAATGCCAAATCTCAGAATGAGAAATGGCACCTTTTAACTACAAATGCAACTAGGTTGGTCACTTTTTTTTCCTGTTCTTCCTAATTATTTTATAGCAGAAGGTTCTTGAGAAGACATAACAAAAATTAACCACTTCAAGATGTATAAGCTTACAAATGAACATTGTTAACTTCAATCAAAATAAATTAATTCTAAAACAAACACTTATTTCAAAGAAAATTCACACTTCCACAGTAAGACAGTACAAGGCATCTGAATGACTTAAAACCTTCATAAGGCAGTCATCAGATTTCAGCCAAGCCTTGTGTACACAGGTGAATGTTTAGTTTTGGTTATATATATCTTATATATTTGTAGCCCAGAAAGCTTTTTTTTCTTGGTGCTGGAAAAGGTTTTTTTTCAGGCAGATAACCATGACATTTTGTTGTTGTTGTTGCTGAAAAAGATTAATTTATTTGGATCTTTGTCATTTGCATGGTAGGTCAGATCTCCTGAGCAGAATGGTCTGTCATTGCTGGATAACCTCAGGAGTCTCCCTTGAAGAGTCCCTGGAATATCTTCAGCTGGATCTGGTGAGACACCCTGAACTGCCATTCTAGTAATTTTTCATAATTCATCTGATCCATGGTCTTACATGTGCACTTCAGCATATGTATGATTTGTTTGCTATGTACAAAAGACTCACTGTCATGTGATAATTTCTGCACCTGTAGGAACAGTTTCTTTGGACTGTTTACAAGTATCTTACCTATGTACAGTTTGGTAAACTCTGTGCAAAGAGATGTCTAGGGGCGTCTCTAGGATGGCTGATTCTCCACCCAGGCTGGAAGTTGAAGCATTTGTTGCAACACATAACAGTTGGGTTAGAGCATGAGATGCCTGGAGGGATCTCTGGGACTGCCCGAAATTTCCATCTGGGAAGGTCTTCTAAAAATTTGTCAGATGTTTTTCTGCAGCATTCTGGCTGAAGGCAACTGGAAGTTCAGTCACCCAAGGTATTAATGACTAAGTATGCTGTGCATGTACACAGGCAGAGTATATGTTGTCTCAAATCATGAACAATTCTAGTAACTCAGGGTACCCAAAATTCCAGGACAGGATAGGTCTGAAGAATGTGGGTGTATGTATGTGTGCATAAATTTACTGTGTAATTTAAATGAGAGGTGAATAAAAGAGAGTATTTTATAACCACCTGACAGATATTTGCAATTTCTGCTCAGTTTTTATTGGCATTGTCATATGCAGGAGGAGAGGTGAAGTGAAAATACTCCTTTTCCTTGAATTCTCCATTCTTTAACTTTGATCTTCAGCCTCTTCCATATCTAAGCTCCTATATCAGCTGAGATACTGTTATGAGATAGTGATACAAATATCAAGATCTATAGTTAGAAGAAAGATACCTCTTTACTTTCTCTGCTTTAGCATCAGCTGAGCAGTAGGCTGACACCAGAACCAGGGAACAGCAGGGAGAACAGGAACATTTTTATAAGCCAGAGGACTCAATAAGCAGCTGAAAGCCCTGTCTCATTGTGACCCATACTGCAAGATATCTCCAGGAGAAGCAGTGAGGTAAGCACACCGAATCTGTAATGTAGTCTCTGGCAATAAATCTTGGATGTATCCTGAGTTGCTAGATAGCAAGCCTAGAGTAACTCATTATGTGTCAATGGGGTGCAGACAGGTGCCTGCTTTTCTGTCTGCATTCAAAGGCAGCTGGACACACATCAGTGCCACTGTGTTTGAGCTACCATTTCCTGCTCTTTATCTGGGGCCCACGTCTGCAAACCCAATTATGCTTCTACACTGGAGCTTGACTGATCCAGGCAGGAACCTGCAGGAAGTTGTGTCAATCTGCACTTGTCCCTGTACACAAAGATTGAGTACGCTTATCATGTGGGATTTAGCTCCTCAATAACACACTTAGATGTTAGAAACTAAGCACCTATGACAGTCACTGGAGATCTAGTCAATAGTACCAGCGGAGTTTGGTAAGACATTCAGCTCATCTCAAAGTTGTCATATATGTTTGGCCAACTGCTCTGTTTTCTAGACACCATTGGCTGTATTGGTTTTGTCTCCACTGACTTAGAAATCTGCCTTAAAATAGACACTCACTTTTAGGTGGAGAGAGCTGGAACAAAATAACAGTCATGTACCTTCATTTTCTGGCAATTTTCTTCAACGTTTTTGAAGACAAAATCATCAGTTTAAGTGTTCAACAACTAATAGCCATCTCTTGTACTCCCCAATCATAATAGACAGTTTTTCAAGCTTTATCTACAAAAAAAATTCTCCATTGATTTAGGTGGTTTTCTTCTCGAAATCCCCTAGAAGAAATTTAGATATTTGACTAAATATAGAAGAGGACAACTCTGTATCGCTTTCTTTACAAGTCTTTTTTTTTTTCCAAGCATAGTGGAACTCTATTATAAAAATATTTCTATTTCAATTGCTGCTGCAATGTGATGCCTTTTCTTTTTCCCAGCAGAGGGTGGGAAAAGAAAATGTTAAGAATTCCTCATGGTCATTTTTCATTTAAACTACAAGCTTTCCACTAAAGAAAAATCTTTTTCTTTACAGAAAGGTCACCACAATCTAGAAGCTATGAACTATAAAGTTCCATGTGTATGTAACAGCTAAAAATATATTTTAAACTTTTTGCTTGAACTATTGATAATTATTCTTTAGTTTTTGAATCAGTACTTCAGTTTTGAATCAGTACCGCACAGGTCTGATACTCCAAGTCACTGTGAAAACTACTTTATAATCCAGCATTCCACAAAATAACAGAGTTGATTGGTCACATCTGTAGAAATAGGAAATCCAGCAGGATGGCCAAGGTTTCTTGGAAGTAATGCTCCAAACAGAATCACAGTCTCAGTATGCAAAAGCATATGATACTTTTTCAGCACAACAAATCTGGTTGGAGCAAGATTTAAGATAATATAACTTAACTAAGTCTCTACTTATCTCTATAACGTATACTTTTCCATTTTTTGGTAGATTTTCTCTGATCTGCACAATTGCTAATGAGCAATAAAGGGGCAGTTCCCTACATCAAAGCTGACTGATTCAGAATGTAATTACAAAATCTATTTGGTAGTATATACTGGGAAAACAGAGGATAAGACAAGATTCTCTTTTTTTTTTTTTTTTTTTTTTTTGTCCAATTCCTACAGAAATCTGTTTTCACAACTGTCAAATTTCAGCATTATACACAACGCATACACGTGTTTTTTTCACACTGCCCAACTTCAGGGTTTGTAGGTAATACTTTTCCAGTTCAGTTATAATTTCTCTCCCACTCCAGACATAGTAGATTGACCTACTGAGAAATTTAATCTAATGCATGGAGGAGCATATGTGCAGCATCTAGGAGAGAATGTAGTCTCCAGAGAGAACCTGGGCTCATGCCATGCCATGTTTCCTACCATGTGATTTGACCTGTGGGAGCATCCATATCATGCAGTCTGACCCATGATTCCTTCTTGTCACATGATCCAACGTGCAGCATCTCTTGTACTTGATCAGAATGTAAGATAACTGACTGATTTTATTATACTGTTTTCTTCAACTTAGTTTGAATTCAGTTTTCTGTACTGTCTTCCAATATAAAAGGTACAAAATTTTCTGCCATTTTCTGTCATTTTTCTGTCATTTCACTGCACTTGGTTAACTTCTCAGATGCTGAAAACTTTGTTCTGCCTGAAAGTAAAACTGCAATGGAATCTTTAAATGTGACTTTCGCTTATCTGCTCCTGGTATTGCCAGAACCGAAATTCCTTATCTGGTAAAACCAGAAGCATTTTAAAAGACTAGCAATTACAGCATTGTAAATATTTTGATTTCATATCTGATGTTCACATTCTTTCCTTGGTAGTCTGATTTACTTTCTGTCTCAATAAAGTGAGGTCATCAAAAGCAGATGTGTTTCCTCATAAACCAGGTACCTATAGGATGTAATCTAACATTTCTTAACTTTCTGTTTGAAGAACTATGTAAACTAAAATTCTCCAGCTTCTTATGGCAGGACACTTTCCCCCCTCTGAATCCATTTTGGTTCTTCCTTGAACCTTCTCTGTTTTTAAGATAGCTTTTAGTTCTGAATATCAAATTGATCTAGACGTCTTTCAGTGAGATACAGATGTAATGATAATATGTTACTTCTAGTTGACTGCCATCACATGTGTCTCCAAAGATTCATGTCAGCATAGATATCCACAATAGCATCCTCAATGACCCATTTGTTCTCACAAAGCTCCCACTGTGGATGTTCATTAGATTTATTCTCCTGAATCCTATATTATCAGACTGTGGGAGGAATCTGCATATGCCTCAGGACTGGTTTTGGCCTCTGTGGCCAAAAATATATCCTACAAAGAGAACACGTCTCTGTTACCCTGTCAAGAAATATCAGACCTTGTGGCCTAAGCAGTCTAGTGGCCTTGCCTTAGCTTTATTCTCGCGCCCCCCGCGCCCCCCCCCCTCGATTTTCCTTACACTAGGAAGCTGGTAACTCTGGGAATATACAACAACGAAAGCAAATAACCATGCCCTTTTAAAATTGCTGTGC
Organism: Limnodromus scolopaceus; assembly: GCA_028565335.1. NCBI lineage: Eukaryota > Metazoa > Chordata > Aves > Charadriiformes > Scolopacidae > Limnodromus > Limnodromus scolopaceus. Next base: position 75,421,791 of record JAOXNO010000013.1, on the reverse strand, counting down.
ACTCAAAATGTCACCTTTGGCACAGCTCAGATATATGTAGTAAAAAATGGCATGTACATTTTCTTGCTTCACTGCTCTTCCTGCTCAGCAGGATCCTCTTGGCTCAGGTGGATATCCCCAGAAGCCCAGGGCCCTAGGTCTCCAAACAGGGATGCTTTGCTGGGAGGTCTCCCTCTCATGCCTCTGTAAACAGCTTCCTCCTATTGTTCTGCACCAGTGCCCCCTTAGCCTTTAGCAAAAAAGCCCTCTGTTTACTGTAAACCTTCTGTTAGATGTTATCTTATGATTCATCACTTGGAGGAGTGGAACTAGTCACCAGGTGAACTGTTGCCTATCTCCAAAAAGCAGCCCCAGAAATTTTCTTCCTTGAGCCATATAGAAAATGTCATTTCACAAACACTTTTTCTGGCACTGAAATCTGGCTTAAGATATCCCTACCATCCTGGGTCACTCATCTTTGTTCTAATAACTTTTTTTTAATCACTCCTGTTCCAGTTCACAGAATCACAGAATCACCTAGGTTGGAAGGGACCTTTTAAGATCATCTAGTCCAACCAATGGAAAAAATAAAAAAACAAAAAAAAAAACCTCTTATGATAATTGAACTAGTTGTTGTCCAGTTAAATTGCACTTTTTTTTTTTTTATTATTATTTCAAACAATGCAGTAGGGTGGGAGATTTCAAAATTGATCTCAACGTGTTAGAGAAAATCTAACTATACACTTATAGGTCGAACTATACACTTATTTGATGTCTTGGTTAGAAAAGGCTAGGTAGTTATCACTGAGTTTTGATTGTCGATTATGCAACACAAATATGTCAGTATAACACATGCACTAGTATCCATTTCTTGTCTATTCCATGCTGAAAAGAAATCTTTTTGAACAAAAGGAAACAATTAATTAAGCGATATTAAGCAAGTCACAAGATTTAACAAAAGTAATGTAGAAATCTCTCTGTCCAGCTGATGTTTCCTGACTGCTTGAACCTATCCAACCAAGGAATGTTAGAATTTTTTTGTCTCCTAAATGTATTCTGCAGCAAAAATGCTAAAATAATTTTGAATGTTAAAATAATTTTGAATGAGCAAAGATTTCAAAGGATTTATGCCAATCTGTTCCTGTGATGAAGAGTTAACATTGAATTTCTAATAATGACTTTGACATCAGTATGGCAAGGCTGAATTTATTTTCTCCATTTCTGAGGACAGCATTTCAGGTCTGTCCTCCATCTGCCATTGACTATGTGTAACTAATTTCATGCCAAAGACAAGAATTACTCGACTGGAATAACAATAGTTTACAATAGTGGGATTAGCGAAGTTTTGGACAGTCATATATTCATTTTTTATTTTTAATTTGATTGTTAATTGAAAATATTGTGTATTCTTTGCACAGCTGTGCTATTGTTATCCTTTACTTTCAAATATTATGATATTTCTCTGCTAAGACCTGAAGTATTTTCACAAAAGGAAAACCAATGAGGTAGTTTGAGTTGAGCAAAATCATATTATCTCCCTTGTTGTTTACACAGGCCTAAATAGGCTTTGGCTAAATATTCTGGTACCAGGCAATCATTTACATTTGATTTGGTTTGCATTCAGAATATAAAGGTGGTTTAGGTATTCTGTATTTAGATAAATTGTATTAGATTATCTCAGTTCTACTTATTCCTACACAATAAAAGTTTTACCTACCTTATCTGCTCATGATTCCTTTGGCTACATACAACTATGCAGAGAGCGATCATATCTCAAGTGTGAAGATTTTGCCCTGGCCAGGAAAGAGTTCTGCCTTCTCAATGTAACAACATAGTGCAGAGATCAAATTAAACTTTTAAATACTCATCAACAATTTTCACTTGATAGAACTCTGTTCTACGTCTAAGTAAATGTATAGCACTAGTACTGTTATCAGCTGCAGGGGATCAGTTCTTCATACAAGTTCAGCTATTATACACAAATATTTATCTACTGTCCTACTTACTTTTCTCCATACACTGAGCAGTTATTTTTCAATACATTTCTTTTTAAGATTGTATTTCTTTGAAAACCTTCATAATTCCACGGTTCTAGGCAGACCTTAATTAGCCCAGCATATACGAAAATACCCATTACTATATGTTGGTTGAAATTCTTAAAAGTGCTAGTTAAATCAAAGAAAGAAAACCAATCTGGATTTTTTTTTCCATACAGTAGTAATAATATTTTCAGTGATATTTAAAAAAATAATTATCAAGTGTGTTAAATCTATGCAATACTTAGACCACAGCTTGAAATGAAATGCAAAGATTTATTAACAGTGTTTACATATTTATGTTCATGACATTTAATTTGAATATTAAATATTAATCTGACTTTGACCTTCTTGATTTCTAGGAGATGAATACGCAAGTCAGTAATCTCATTTCTTTAGGTGCTTTCATTTCAGTGTAAATTCTACACTACAAACAGTCGCATTTGGGTAGGTAGAACTATGGTAGGGTAGAACTATTAGGTAGGGTAGAACTATGACAATTAATTTGTAGATACTGGTAGCAAAAATGTTAGAACCTTATACAATAAACTGCTGAATGTTTTACCTAAGTTGAGGTTGTTATTCAATTGCAAGTGCTATATCCAGGAGTAAGTTAACTTCTGACTGAAAGGACAAGAATATAGCTTCTACCATAAGCAAGTTGTGCATACATGACAAGGCTTTTCGTATTACCCCTGAAGAATCTTAACCTAGGGCATCGGAGTCCAATACTGGGCTGAGTCAGTAGTAACACATTCTTACCGCAGAATAGGAAAAAAAAATTTTGAAATCACTTACAGACTAGCCAAATACATTTTCTTATACCATGAAGTGTATTTCTTGGTTTTGTGATACAATGGGACAATGGTAAGGCTGGAAGTGTCTTGGTAAGTGTTCTGTCACATGCTGTTTCCTTCCTTCTCCCTCTTTCTTGTAACCTAACAACTTAATATTTGTGGGGGATGTTAAGTTTCTGACTAAATTCCATGAAGTAGAGCAATTGCTTTTTAAAGATATTTCATAAAGCCACACGTAAGCCTTCAGTGCAGCTTTGCAAATCATTACACTGTAACCAGTGTTCCTTTTACAACACAATACGTGCTGCCCTGCTTAAATTCCAAGGCTGGTAGGTGAGGCCAGTTTTACTGGCTATTTGACTGTTATTTAGGGATGTAAGGAGGGGTACTCCTGACATAAAATCGCTTACAAATACCGTTAGGAGTGGAGGAACCTATCATCGTGATGGACAACATGAAGTGCTACTCCTTGAAGTGCCATGTGCTGAATCTCTAGTACAAAGTAGTATAGGCCTGAAGAAGAGGCTGGGGTTGCAAGACATACAGTGGCTCAGCAGCTGGATATTAATTTTTTTTTAATGTTGTCTGCACTAAGTTACTCTGAGAACATACTTTTCTGAGAGATGTCTTTATATTTGCAGAAGAATAACCTTCCCCAGCCAGTTTACTATACAGCCCCACAGGTGTGTAACAGCCCAAACGGAGACAAAATTTAGAGGGTCAAGATTGGATAGCTGCTTACATCCCTTCAGGCGGTAGCAACACCAGTTGCCCAGCTACAGCCTGATTGTGGTACCCATATGACGTGAGTATCTTCCATGTACCACCTCTCTAGCAAAACCAAGCTATGGCGGTAAAATTGTGGTTGTGGAAATAGAATGATTTGCACATAAAAAGATTGTGCATGTGAAAAATCAAGCAATCACCTGTCTTGCAGTCTCTTGGAGGAGCCTGTGGCATCTCCCTATTTTTAGTTCTAAAGTCCATTTTTCATCAGTCCCTACTTAGTAAAGCACATGTTCATACTCTGTTCTGTTTGAACAAGGCTAAATAAAGGTCTCCTTTTAGCTTGTAGAAGCAAAGCTTTTTTAGCTCTAATGTAGACAGCCTAGGTGTCAGGAGCAGCCAAGATGTGGCTGACAGACTCCTGTATGTAATGTTTGAAACCATTGATCTGTACTCAGAGACACGAGCAAAACCAACATTTTCGTTAGTACTGTTACTTAAGCAGATTGTGTCCTTGCTATAGCTTTCATACAGTAATCTTTTAAATTTTAATCAGCAGCACTTGAGCAGATGCTGATTGTCAAGCATACACTTAACTGTTTTGCTAGGCTAGGGTGTGGAGTTGGGACAGAGCTGAACTGTGTCAGAATAAGCTCCATAGCTTGGAACAACTGCTGAGGAAAGCAGCTGCTACAGGCAACATTTGTCATTATGTGCCGGCATTAGCATATTACAACATGGCTTCAAATTAAAAATAATAATTAAAAAAGCACCAAGCACAAAGCCCCACTGACATATATTAAACATATTAAGGGACTATCCTATAGGGTCTATAAATGCCGAATTCTATTCAACTTGAACTATCATTACATTTCTGCAGTAGTACAGGTCTGGCAGTCTCACTTAGGCAGGACTGAAAAATTGGGATTTTTTCCAATAAGGTCAGAGCACTGAAAATGTGGAGACAAAACATACTTCATTTATAGGATTCAGACAGCTCCAGAATGCTTTCTCCCATAGTCTTTTTGTTGTTGTTCTTGTGTGACTTCTTTTAGGGGTTTTCTTGTGTTGTTGGGTTTTTTTAATTTTTTTTAATGGAGATTACGATAACTCACTATGTTTGCAAATGCGTTATGGAACCCAGCTTACCTGAAAGACTCCATCAAATGAGACTCTTGTTTTAGACTGAAGACATCTCACCCCATGGTTGTGTCTTCTTCCCTTACAGAAAATGTCTCAAATGTGTTTGCTCTGTCTCTTTCTAAGAAATAATGCATAAAGGGACACGTTACAAGAGAGGGAAAATTTTGAAGGATGAACAAGGAAAGACAGGCTGCAAGACAGGCTGCAAGAACAGATGTTAATGAACCTGTCCAGTTCCATGCCATTGTCATGTTTGATCTTCAACCAAGCACAATGACCTCCAGTACTTTAATTGGTTAGTATTCATCATAGAAACTTCCAGTTTTAAGCTAAATTTACATCAAATCAGTTAAGCGAAATCTGACAAAACCAATTCTTAGATATTTTGTAGAGAAGAATGGCTACATTTTATGGGTAATACACATAGTTTTAACTATTTTATTAACAAGTAACTCAAGATTTATTTTTTTTTTTAAAAGAAGCTGAATCCAGGTGTTAGTTCTGAAAAGAATTTAGGCAGGGTGTGATCAGAAATGAATTTTAAAAAGTAATTTATTTAACATATTATATTATCATAGTGAAACTGTTTCCTGATAAACTGGAGCCTGATCGTGGTGGATTGACCTTGGCTGTCTGCCAGATACCCCCCCAGCCACTCTCTCACTCTTCCTCCTCAACAGAACAGGGGAGAAAATAAAATGGAAAAGCTCGTGGGTCAAGATAAAGACAGGGACATCATTTATCAATTACCATTATGGGCAAAACAGACCTGACTTGGGGAAAATTTATGTAACTTTTTTGTCAAATATAAGAAAAAAAAACCAAGTAGTATGTTAAGTGAAAAGGAGGAAATCTAAAACACCTCCCCCCAACCCCTTTTCCCAGGCTCACCTTCACTCCTCCATTCCTGACTCCTTTACTTCCTCCGCCTAAAGAGATGCAGGAGGATGGGGAGTGGTGGGCTGTGGTCAGTCCATAACAAGTCCTCTCTGCCTCTCCTGCATCCTCACGCTGTTCCTCTTCTCCAGCCCGGGCTTTCCCATGAGCTGCAGGCCTTCAGTGTAAACCTGCTCCACCACGGAGTCCTCTCCAGAGCCTGAAGGAAAACACCTTCTCTACTGGGGTGTCTCCAGGAGCATCTCTCCTTTCTGACCCAGGTTTTCCCCGGCTGGAACCGGCTGTGTCCGGCACGGGGCAGCCCTGGGCCCCCACCACAGGGGCCGCCTGGCAGCTCCCCGTGACCAACGGCGGGGCACTCGCACCCGGTACACTAGCGACATACACTACATACACGAGCAGGCAGTGTGCACTTGCAGCCCAGAAGGCCAATCGCATACTGGGCTGCATCAAAAGAAGTGTTGCCAGCAGGT
>JAOXNO010000013.1:75391183-75415028 GCA_028565335.1 Limnodromus scolopaceus | reverse complement strand
GCTTTAAACTGGAGAAGAGCAGATTTAGATTAGACATTAGGAATAAGTTCTTTACTGTGAGGGTGGTGGAGCACTGGGACAGGTTGCCCAGGGAGGTGGTTGAGGCCCCTTCCCTGGAGATATTCAAGGTGAGGCTCGACAAGGCCCTGGGAAACCTGGTCTAGTTGGGGCTGTCCCCGTGACTGCGGGGGGGTCAGACTAGATGACTTTTGAAGGTCCCTTCTGGCCCAGATGATTCTATGATTCTATGATTCTATTCTATGACATTGGTGTATTCATAAACATATTTTATAGCTTTTCTTTAAATGTTACTGCACCTAAATGCTGCCCAAATTAAAGTACAAACACAAAATACAAAACCTGTAGAACATATTCACCCAGTTAGCTACATCCAAAACCACATTTGTGAATACAAAAATAATAATTGTAATCTTTAGAATAGAAGTTTTATGCTGTTTTCCTGCTCTCCAAACATGCTGAATTAGGTTGCCGAGGCCACGTCTTCCCCTGCTATGTTGCATCTTGTCACATGAGGGATCATAAACAAGATAATCTTACTGAAAACGCCATCAATGTGATAAAGTACACCAAAACAAGTATTTCAAATTACATATCTGCAGATAAGTGTAGGTCCCTTCCCACAAAGGCCTAATACTTACTGGCTCACTGACTTCTGGGAAGCTGATAGTTTGAATTTCCCCCAGATATTTTCTGTTTTACTTAGATAGGTTGCTTCTAAATCAATCCTCACACATCCATGGTTTTAAGAGCCTACAGAGATGTTATTAAGTCTTTCTATTCCGGATAGTAGTCTGTGGGGTTTTGTTACATCTTATTCAGAGCTTGTTGATTGCTGGGGTGGAAGAGTCAAAAGTCTTGACTGCTGATGAATAGGCTTCCTTCACAGCCTACACACAAAATAGGTAGAAATCACACCGGAACTTCTGCTATGCCGTTACAGCAATGATCATTGCCGCAAGAATGAAATAAACTTTCTACCACGTGTACCACTGGAACTCAATCATAACGTACAGAAAGGAGTAATCCCTTGCAACTGCCTCCGACAGGTAGTTAGTTATCTTTGTGCCAAAGCTTTTAAAAAACTGTCATGTCCCAGGTTTCACTATGTTGAAAAGCATATTGAGTATTCGTGAATTATACTAGTAAATCTCTACTTTTCTGAGAAGAACCCAGGTCTATGTACTTACTTAATTTGAAAGGCAGTGAAGCCGAATTTCAATAATGCAGTAAAAATATGTTAGTTTGCAGGCTGCTACAGAATGTTTTGTCAAAAAATGTGGCCTTTGATGTTAAAACTTAAAAATATTTAAAAATACTTTTAAAGATACTTGATTAAAGCCATTTTGACAAAATATTTATTGCAAGTGATTAAAACTGGAAATAATGCAATTGCATTAATTATATAAAAAATTTCTATTTTTTGTATTTAGTCCCCTGGGGTTCTTTAAGTCTTACTATATACCTAAAATTCTACAAAATATATAGTTGTCAGATGTCAGTAAAATAGGTACTATAAGTGGGCACAGCGATTAAAACTACTTTGCCCTTGTGCATCAAATATAGTCTCTCAATCCTACGACCAAAGATTTACCTACTTATAACATCTACATACAAATAATGTCATAGAAAAAATTGGTCTGTCAGTCCAGCCTGCAGTTTGTTTCACCTTAGACACTGATTTGCAGTTTCAGTGAGTTGGATAGAGATGAGAAAGGTTATATTACTTCACTAAAACCTTTTGTCTTCACTCATATAATTAAACTTATTGTTCATACTGTTCCTTCTGATCGTATCTTGCTTTTTTACAACATGCTTTCTACAGTCCTAGCAAACAAATCTTTGTCCATGCACAGTCACTCAGAATGCCGCTGGAAAGATTTTTTTTCTTGAGCTGTTACTTTGTGCATGTTAAAACTTTCTCTGGAGCCATTCACTGATTTCTCTTCTACAGTCAATAAAGCTTCAGCTTTATTCTTCCTCACTTAGTGCCATCTTTTTGCCCATCTCTCACTTCCCTTTCATTCATAGGAAGGAATCCTTTTCCAGTATGCCCGCCTTTATAACCAAGCAAATTCCTGCCTTTTACCATGCATGGCAGCCTCTGCTTTTGAATAGATCTCCCCTTCTACGTATTTTTTTCAATAATTCTCTTTCATATTATTTCCCCAAAACTCTTTTATCTTCATATAAATAAACAAAACGTTTGTAATGTTCAGGCTGCTTTATGTGCTGCAATCAACATGTATTATGGTAAAGAATTATTCTCAATTGTATCTTTATACTTTCCCACCTATCTACATTCATATTGTCTTCTCTTAGATTATTCTTTCAGCTATGAACTTTTTCTATGCACTGACTAGCATAATATCCAGAACTGGAACTCATGGACATTATGTTAATAGGATATAATAATGAAAAATAATGATTTGTTGCTCATTCATGTGGGCACCAATGCTGAGGAAGACCTTGATTGGACCAATGGCCTGGGAAGGGGTGTGCTACAATGAAAGACATTGGGGTCCGGGTTGTGTTCTGCTTCATTCTGGTGTGGAAGGCTCAAGTAGGAAGGAATGTGTCCTACACAACAATATCTGTCTGGTACTGCAGGCTGTGCTTTGGATTTTATGACCGCATAACCCTCTTCAAGGAACAAGAACTGCTGGGTAGCATTGGAATCCTTCTGGCAAAGTGGGGTGAGAACATCTTCAAAACCAAGCTTGCTTATCAGCTGAGGCAGGTTTTGAAACAGGTAACAGGGGATAGAGACTAAGGGTAGAGGCAGGTCTGAGAACAGGAGATAGGGACATTCCTCTCAGAAAGTCATGACTGGAGCCCCATCTCAAATATCAGTGCACAAAGCATAAAGCATGTGAAGTAATGAGAAAATAGGTGTTGGTGCGCAGCTGTATGGCTGTGGCGCCATTAAATCTTATGTGGCAGCACAGCTAGTGGTCTAAAATGTTTCTCTGGGTCTGACTGGGATAGAGTTAATTTTCTCCATAAAAGCCCATCTGGTGCTATGTTTCGGATTTCCGACTAGACTAGTGTTGATAACGTGTCAATGTTTTAGCTGTTGCTGAACACCATTTCCACAGCATCAAGGCCTTTTCTTTTTCTGATGCTGCCCAACCAGTGAGTAGGATGGGGGTACACAAGAATTTGGGAGGGGATACAGCCAGGGCAAGTGACATGAACTGACCAAAAGGGTATTCCGTACCATATGATGTCATATCAGGAATAAAAGCTTAGGGAATGGAGAAGAAAGGTTGGACGTTCACAGTTATGTTGTTGGTCTTCCCAGCTTGGAAGTGACTGGACATCTGCCTGCCAAGGGAAGCAGTAAATGAACTCCTTGCTTTGCTTTGCATGCATGTGCAGCTTTGCCTCACTTGTTAATCTTCTTTGATCTTGACCCACAATATTTTTCCTGCTTTTGCCCTTCTGATTCTGTTCCTCATCCTGCTGGGGGTGAGTGAGTAAGCAATTGAGTGGGGACTTGCCTGCTGGCCATAGTCAATGCAACACAAACACAGAAAAGAATAGGCAACACGTAAGCTGGGAGCTTACGTATGATGATCAGGGGGGAGGCCAAAATGGGCAGTTGCGGTGGGCATTTGCTACAGACTGCCACAAGAACAAGAGGGGGACAATGCCTCCTTTATATAGCCTCATAATAGCAGGTCCTGGATCTCATGGAGGACTTTAGTTACCCAACATTTGCTGAAAGGACAACTTGGAGAGGCTCAGAGTTCTGGAGTCTGTCAGTGTCAATTTTTGATGCAGGTGTTGGATGGCCGAACTGGAGGAGGTGCTTTGCTGCATCTACTGCTCAAGCATAAGGAAAATGGTCATGGACTTGAAGACTGATGATAGCCTTGGTTGCTGTGATCATGTGATGGTGCAATTTTAAATTCTGAGGGAAAAAGGAAAAGTAAATAGCAGAATAAAGACCCTTCAGGGGACTAGACTTGGCATTGCCCAGGGAAATGGCTAGCAGCTTCCCCTCAGAGGCTATCTCTTCCCAGGGAATCTGCAGAAAACTGTAGAAATACAGACTGGAAGGAGCTTGGAATTATGTCAAGGCTAAGTGAGTAAAGGGCACACTAAAAGTACCTTTTTTTGAAATGTGTGAAGGCCTAGCCAACTAGTAGCTGGAATAATGTTACAATAGCACGTAGTAATGCTCAGGAGAAGAGAAAAGACAAATTTAATCACCGAGTAGGAAGACCTGAAGAAAGATAAATATTTTGCTAGTTACTATGGGAAATGATCAAATTCATCTATATTAGAAGTGTGCATATATTGTAAATAAATGATTAATTGAATTTAAATAACTTTTAAAAAATTTAGTATTTTGAAAAAGTGGACATAACCTGAGAAATGTACTAAGAACCTGTGAGCTAAACTGGGGAATGATATATAGCATGCAGGGAGAAACAGTTGCAGAAGGACTTCAGAAAATTAATAATAAAAAGGATCTGACGCAAATGAAATGCCAAAACCGCATTTAAATAATGGGTTTTTTTGATTCCTATAACCAGGAATTAAAGGAATCAAACAGCCTGCAAGGCTATTTAGTAATACTCTTTGGTCAAATACTGGATAAGTAGCACAAAAGGTTTATTGCTCTTATATTAAATACAGATGAAATATTGAAATGCTTTTCAGTTATTTTAGAGTTACACTGTCAGCTTCATCCAGAATGCCAATGACAAAAAGACCATAAATGTTAAACATAACTGAGTATACTATAGCAAATTCATGACAAATATTAAACTGCATCTGGTACTAGCCTTGAGTCCACTTATATCTGCAAGTGTTACCTTTCTGGTAAATGAGAATGCATGAAAGGAAGCACTTTGAAATGCTGTGTTCTCTCATGATTCCATTATCTGCACAGAATAGTCATTCTTCAAGCCAGCTGTGACAGTGGCAACTTGAACTGGCTGGACTTTGAGTGTTAGTAAGACCAAGGACGTGAGCAGTGAAGAAAAATCAGCATGCTTTGCTTCAAAACAGAAATTAAAACTGTAGCACAGTGGAATGACTGGAGGTTGGAGAAATGAAACAAGGAGACATATACCTTCAATTTCTAGAGGGGAGGGGGAGAAAGAAGGGAGGGGAAGTGGGAGAGGACGGGAGGGAAGGGGAAGAGGAGAGAGGAGGGGAGTGAGGGAAGGCAAGGGGAGCCAAGGAAGGGCTGGCTGGCGAAAGGTCTGAGGAATTTGGCTGTGCTCTAAAGACCTGGGGTGGTATTTGTAGAACTAGCCCTTGAAATGAAGGATATAAAGATAATCTATCAGGACACCAAAGCTCATGTGATACATGAGTGCAATATTTAGGAACTTCAAAAAATTCAGCCTACATAATGTGGAGCTTAAAGCAGCAGGCTATGGTTTGAGTAGGATATAGGAAAAAATGAAAAAAAAACCTTGGAACCGAGGCTTTATTTTGGTTTGGGTTGTTTTTTTTTTTTGGCTTTTACTGAACAACCACCAGTTCCTAGTGGTTGTTGCTTGTTTCCTGATGGAAACGTAATGCTTTTAATGTGGGCTCTCAGTTTTCTGACTAAACATAATAAATGTCAATTTACCTTTTGACAAAGAACAAGTATGAGAAAGGGAAAGAGACTGACAAGGACAGAAGCAGAGGCAGCTGAAGGAGTGAAAGTCTTGACAAAAGTAACATGCTTTTCTTCATCTTTTATGGTTGGTGGCTTTAAGCATGACTCAAATATCATACTCATAAGTATGTAGCACAAACAAGCCAAAGGTACTTTTGGCACCATTGAATGTTTAAGCAATAAAAAGGATCTGCAATAATCTTTGAATATGTCATTAACACTGCAGAATGATTAGGCGTAAAAAGGATACATGGCACTAAGTGTCCACTAAATGGTGGCAATGGTGGCAATCGTAAGTATTTGAAGACTCACCAACAGTATTTCATGTACTGTCTTCTCTGCACTAATAGAAATATTCAGCTATATTTTTTGCCATATGTGAGAAAAGTGTCACAAGAAGCACTTAAGATTAGTGTAATTTAGATAATACCTTCTATTTAAATGATTAGTGTTAACAGCTGAAACAAAAAATAATCCACCAACATCCTGAAGCTCTCTGTAAAAGTAACACATAAGTTCATATGAATGATAAAAAACCATATAGTTTCCTGCAAAATGCAAAGTAAAAGAAAAGCACTTTCATTTCCCATTCTAGTAATGAGAGCTCAAGCCACCTAAATAATTACATACGTTCAAAATCAACGCAAAGACAAATATATTTTGGCCAAAGTGTAAGTCTGTTCTCTAAGCTAAACAGCAAATGAAAAAACTTTTATAACACTAAGTTATTTTGTATTTCCTGAACTACTCATTGCAGTCCTTCATTCCTCATACATAGAGGCCTACTCCATCTAAAATTTACGTGTATGCCAAATTTAATCAAATAAAAATTCCTATGTTCCTAAATACATGCATATTTCCTGGCACAGAAATTATTAGTTTACAATTAGTACTGCATGTGGAAATGTTCATTCAAACATTATTTTTTCTAGCACAGTATAGTCAAGCTGTAACATCTTACAAGTGGAAGGAGAGAGCTTGTATTTTCTCACTCCCTTTGAAATTATTTCTGTTCACTTTGCAAATGCAGCTGCAATGACTGAGAAGAAGGAAACTTTTAAACATCTCAAAAAAACAAAACAATATCACGCTCTTATAAAGTGTCCTTCAAACTGAATGATTCTGAAATGTTTTACGTGCTCTGTACAAGCTCAGATAATGACCCTTACTGAACACTTCATGGGAAAATTAAGGGACTTATCTGCATCTCCTTGAACAAAGAGGAGGAAGCTTCTGTTGGCTTTTAAAACCATTTTTCTGTTTAGGAGAGGGAGAAAGCAAGTTTCAGTTTATATTTTCCATAGAGCATGGAGGATGTGGAAACCATATTGTCTCTACTTGATTCCTGTTTTTCCTTTGCGCTCAAGGGACATTACTACTGTGTACTGTTTACCATTCACACCAACTTGGAGGCCAATATTCCAGTTTATGATAGTATATTTAATGCACTTGTTTCTCAGGCTGAATATCACTACCATCATTTCTTTGCATGTAAAGGGTTTAGAACACAGATCTATAATACTGTATAATATTATTTTTTACAGGGCCTATACATTGCTATAGCTGTACAGAATTATTCCATGGCTTTATTGGACTAGCTAGAGAAGCAACATTTACAATAAGGTAAATAACCAAGGAGTTTGACCAAAACATGATATGTAAATAAGTGCTCAAGAGGTCACAGGTGGCTAAAGCCCAGTTTAAGGCCCACTTCAACTGAAAACTATGATTTCAACTCAACAGAATATGAAAATTTAAAATAGGCATACTTATGAAGCTTATTCTGACTCAGAAAATATGTCTATTTTAGCGTAGTGCAAGAATTATTTCGGTAAATAGATGAAGCTAGAATTAACATTTTAATTTCAACCGTTATTGAAGATAAAAAATTTCAGAAACATGCTACGTAATCTTGATTTGTTTGGGGGAAAAGGAAAACTTCAGTACTTTCCTTTATTTAAACTATTATTTTATTATTGTACATTATGTTATTATTGTAGAATTATTAGTCATAGAGTTGCATGAACTTTGTGTTTAAAAGAGTGATAAATTTTTTTATGATATCTTCCTCAAAACTATATCGTTTGAACACATGGAGCCTATTGTAAGAATTACAGTATGCATAAAATTAAGCTACTATCCATCATATCGAGTGTCCTATGGACAGTGGCTGACATGCTGTGCTAGCTGTGCTAGCTTTTAATAAGAATGTTGGGTGCCTCCATAAGGCAGGTGGAGACAGTGTGTTCAGCCCTGTTTGTAGTCACTGCGTATCAGTCTGGGAGAATCTCACCTGAAGCTTGTTCCTTTTTATTTGACTCCTCTGAAATGAAAGATTTTTGGAGAAGATTAAAATGGTGAATAAAGCATATTTTATACCAGTTAAGTCTTCTTAATTAGAAAAAGACTTATGAAGCACACTGAAAGATGCCCATTGAGATTTTGAGCATTTTATTGATTTGACTGTAGAAACTAGCATGCATGTATTAAAGCACACAGAATTTTGAAGACATTGAGGATGCACAGTTAAACATTTTGTAATACTTTCTTATTAAGCCTCAAAGAGCTAGAAATCCTATTCCTCATAAATTGTAGAGTCAAAAGAACCCTGCCACTGGTTACTAGGTTGTTGATTTTAGTAGGATGCAACGGTAGGATGCAATGTCCATTAGCACATTCTGAACACCTAGAGGATGGACAATATTTAGTGAGTTAGAGTGAAACTCAGGAGCTAAGAAAATTTAATTTTCAGTAGTGTGTAGGAGAAAGAACCAGTTATTCTTTAAAAATCTGAGACCAGAAACTTGGTGAAGTTGGGTGAGGTAAGATTGCCCCCCGCCCTTCCTCATTAGTTCAGGAGGTCAGCTGAGTTGCCAGGCCAGTGGTGGCAGGTGCAGCAGCAGAAGCATGGCAGAAACATACCTGTCAGGAGCAGGGAGCAATAAGATCAAGAGGCTAAACCTGGAAATGCAGGCTCTGAGCTAAGTTATGGAAACCCAGATGTAGGGTTAGAGTATTGGTGTTAAAAAAATTAGATGATGCAATGTTGATAACATTTGTTTTGAAAATGATGTGTATCTGGGTTGTATTTGTGGTATGAAATGATGCCAGGTGTCTGAAGAGCCAACAAAGGACCGGAGGGACACTGATACTGTAGATACTCATGGATTTTTAGGGTAATCACCTAAGCATCGCAGAAACAAATGCATTTTATCAAGTGATTCTTGTTTTGATCCTGTTTGTTCTGACTTAAAACATGATTTGGAGGTTAAAAAAAAATAAATTCATTCGTGTCTAAATTACATCCAAGAAGCTAATTTGTCCCCAGGTAAATTCCATTAATTTCTTAAATTCTCTGTTATTTTCTTTATGCAGTCCAGGCTAAAAAATTATTGAGGGTAGATTTAATGTTAAGTCTATAAGCAACAAACAGTTTCAGCTCATATATAGAAATATGCTACACATCAATATAGAAATATTTTTTTTCTTCCTAATGCATTGCATAGATTGTGCTTCAGTGGTCACATTATGAATGTGACCACAGCTTTTTTATTTACTAAATTTGTTTTACCTGTGATTTTACATACCTTCACATCCCTAAACTCTAGTTTCTTACAACTACTTTATAGTTTTATTAATTTTCACTACTTCTGACCACCAGGCTTTCCTTCTGTACATATTTTCCAACAATTTATGTGCTTTTTACTGCTGACTACAGTATCTAATAACATGACTGGAACACATTTAAAGCTATGTGATATTCAGGAATGAATAACTAAAGCTGGGACAGTAGGATAGCATTGTTAGTTAATGAAGTGATACATTGTAAAGAAATAAAATCAGACAGCATGGAGCAAATAGAAACTTATTTTGATCAAAGTTACTTTGGAGAAAGGTGACAGAAGCAGTTTTATTTTGGTGGTCTTATAAGTATTCTCCACAAGCTTCAAGGGTTGAAGACAAATATAGACTTCTGTATTTTACTAGAGAGATTAATTATATTAGAAATTGTAACATTTTTGATAATTATTTCCCCACTATATATTGGTGACAAAAAAGTGCTAGAAATAGTTTTGTCTGGATATTCTTGGTCTTCGTAACTGCTTAGTGGGTGAGGGAATGGCTGTGGATATTGTTTACCTGGACTTTAGTAAAGCATTTGACACCATTTCTCACAGCATTCTCCTTGAGAAACCCGCTGCTCATGGCTTGGACAGGCGTACTTTTTGCTGGATGATAAACTGGCTGGATGACTGGGCCCAAAGAGTGGTGGAGAATGGAGTTAAATCCAGTTGGTGGCCAGTCACAAACGGTGTTCCCCAGGGCTTAGTACTGGGGCCAGTTCTGCTTAATATCTGTATCAATGATCTGGATGAGGGTATCAAGATGACACCCTAAGTAAATTTGCAGACAACACTGTTAGGTGGGAGTGTTGATCTGCTGGAGGGTAGGAAGGCTCTAGAGAGGGACCTGGACAGGCTGAACTGATGGGCCAAGGCCAATTGTATGAGGTTCAACAAGGTCAAGTGCCGGGTCCTAAACTTGGGTCACAACAACTCCATGCAATGCTACAGTCTTGGGAAAGTGTGGCTGGAAAGATGCCTGGCATAAAAGCACCTGAGTGTATTGGTCAACAGCTTTCTGAATATGAACCAGCAGTGTGCCCAAGTGCCAAGAATGCCAACAGCATCTTGGCTTGTGTCAGGAACAGTGTGGCCAGCAGGACTAGGGAAGTGATCATCCACCTGTACTCAGCACTCATGAGGCTGCACCTCAAATACCGTGATCAGTTTTGGGCTGTAGTGACGTGGGTGTCGCTCTCTTCTCCCAAGTAGTAAGTGCTAAGACCAGAGGAAATGGCCTCAAGTTGCCCCGGGGGAGTTAGAGTGGATAATAGGAAAAATTTCTACACCCAAGGGGTTATCAAGAATTGGAATAGGCTTCCCAGGGAAGCAGCTGAGTTACCACCCCTTGAAGGTGTTTAAAAGAGGTGTAGATGTGGTGCTCAGGGACATGGCTTAGTGATGGACTTGGCAATGTTAGGGTTACAGTCAGACTCCATGTTCTTAAAGGTTTTTCCAACCTAAATGATTCTATTCTATTCTATTCTATCCTATTCTATTCTATCCTATCTTTTAGGGAATTGTGATAATTTGTTATGCTATTATGACTCATTATGGAACAAATAGAGGCTTTAAGGGAAAAAAGGTATAGTGATATTCAGGAATCGTATTGGTTGAAATGAAAGGAAAGAAAATGACTAAAGCAGCTCCAGGACTTTCAGAATGACCTTGGCTATGCAATTAGAATAAATCTTAAAGGAAATAATTATTATAGAAATTGAGTCAAATGAAAAAGCCTTGACGTGTGTGTGATACGCATTAGCAAAATAGTATTAGATTGACCTTACAGCTTTCTCAGATAAGATGGACGGTTTCACAGACATCTTATCTGCTAGAGCTTCCATGAAGTATTCAACATGATGATGACTAAGAAGTTATTTTTAAACAAGAAGAGGACTAGGAGAAGTTTATAAAGAAGACAGAGAAAATAAGGAAGATTGCAACAGGTTTTACTGAATCTGAGTATCTACTCAGAGTGATGTTGTTAATGGAGCAATCTTGAGGAGGTAAGTAATAGAAATGAGCCAAAATTCATCTGTACAAATGCAATGTCATGTACGTAACAGCAAGGGAAAAATGCTTTGTTAAAAGATAGCTATCTTCAGTTAATGTAGAGCGGGAACTGTATTATTAATTGACCACAGGATGATTATATGAAAATGCCAAAAAAAGTAAGATATGATTCAAGAAAATCTAAGGCTAGTTGTTCCTTTAGAACAAGAAGAAATAGAATCATAGAATCATAGAATTATATGGGGTTGAAGTCACTAAACTGATTTAATCCATAACATGTGTGATTCTTGTCACATGCCTGTTTCTGCAGGTTACACTTGAAAAATCAGTATGTGGGACACACTGATCTGCATAGGCCTAGCACTCCACAAACAGAACATGCACACCACCCAGCAGGCAATCAAGGAGCAGGCTTTAGTTTAACAAATCTAACACAATCCTAACAGAATGGTTTTGACTGTTCTTAATTAAAATAGCTCATTTTCCTACTTCATGCTTATCATTTCACCTTATTTACCAGTATACAATGTTGGGCAAGAGATCAATTGGTAAAAAGTGTCTGTGAATTAAATAAGGATGAGAAATAAAAGATGATTTCTAACAAAAAGAGCAGTGATGGTTTTGAGCAAAATAGCAATAGCAGGATCAAGAGGCCTAAATACTTTTTAAATAGTGCTTGATAAGTTTATGAAAGGGATTATATGACATGGTTGTCTGTGATGGCAGGTGCTGTGTCCAGGCGGTTCATCATAGGAACAAAGGAAACAGGATTAGGAAGAAATTATTGCAATAATCTTATCTGCACTTCTCAGATATGTGTCCTATGGTTAGGAGGTGTGGAGCAATGAAGCAGTCTGCTCAGTCTAGCGGCAAGAAGAAATCAGCTGTAGTCAGCTTCATTCCCTTTGTTATTATCCCTATCTCTGCTGATTTGATTTGATGATTTGTTTGGATTTTGTCTGCCTTTAAGGACAAGGTTGACAGTTATTTGGAGGGTATTTAAGAAAAAATATCAATAGATTAGCAAAGACAGAGAACTGAGGGGTTGATATAACTGGAGCAGAAATGGTAAGGTGCTGATGATGTTTGCCTGCAGGTAGAAAAAAAGACAAAGCTTAAAAAAAATTGAAATCCAAGAAACAGTAACTCTTTGGAGGTCTCACATACCCCTAGGTTCCAAACTTAATTTTTTTGTGAATTGGAGGAGGAATAATCACTGTTGTCCCATGCTGTCAAAATTTTATGTTTGAGTACTGCTACTGTTGATGTATCCCCTTTGCTCTAGCGTTTAAAAGATGCTTCTGGGCTGCAATACCAATCAGCAGTATTCTTTAGAAATGTCAATAGCTGGCATATTAGCACTTCTAATCTATATGCCTTATAAATGGGGAGCACTTGACATTCATTTTGTACCACATAGCAATACTTAGATGGTGATACTATATAAAAGGGTGAAGAGAGAACAAGTATAAACTTTGAATTTTAGAAAGTGCAGAAGGACTTTGGGAGTCGATAGTTACCAAAACTAAAGGGAAAACAGTGTCAGGACAAAGTTCTGGACCTACTGAAATCTGGAGCTTTGCTACTGAATTCAAAGGGATCCAGAATTAATAATTAACATGTATAGTTAAGAAAGTATTTGTTCTAGAGTATGTACTTCAGGAATATGGATTTTCTCACAGCTGTGGTCTTTAAAGTAGGAATAAGCCACAAAATGTAAGGATAATATTTTTTCATAACTATTTAGACTGTAAATTCTTTGGATTAAAGATCTGTTACTGTGTTTGTACTCTGAAACAACAGGTTCCATCTTTTATTAGTTGCTTTAGTGTTATTGTATACTCTTGACTCAGAACACTAATAATAACAGTAATTAAATAATTGTTCCCTATAGTTAGTATTATATGGATATTGGTCAAGGCAATGTGGGTCCAACCTAGTAATAATACTGCTAGTAATATAATAAAGCACAATTTCTTGCCTCAAAGCAAGTACATTGCTTAAAACAATGGAACATTCCCCTGCATCCGTCAATCAGAGTAATGAATCTCCCTTTGGTAAGTTAGTATCTAACATCCATTTCACATCTTCTGACTATATAAAAGCCACTCCATGAGACAACACTCTTAAAGAAAACCCCATCAAAATGCCAATAAACTGTGGAATGAAAAAAACCCACAAGAAAACCACCTCATAGTTCTTATAACAATAAATTTCTTCAGTAGTGTGATTGTGCAAGGAACTTTGCAAATACAACACACTTGCTACTACTATCATCACTGGATAAATCAGGGTATGTCCACATCACAGTTCAAAGGTTTAATCTATATAGAAACAGTTAAACTGCATTTATGCTAGCTAGATTATGTATGGATTAGTTTGCCCATGTCAGTATCCTGATAGCACTGGAAGCAGTTCTGTCAGGCTTGGTAGATCTAGCTCAGCAAGCAGCATCTCAAGTAAGATATGCTTACAAATAGTGCTGTGCCCTCTGTGCTTACCTCATGAAGTGACTATGTCTTCTGTCACTCAGGCTCAGGTATGCAGAAAGACAGAGACACTGCTTAATGGTCTCATGCTCCCATCCCAAACTCCAGTCTCCCTGGCTTTGTGCAGTGTGGCTGCATGCACTTGATATCACTGTAGTTTAGCTACACAATTTTTAGTCAGTTGCTTCAATGACTTTGTGGTCCATCCTGAGCTGATATACAGAAATTTTTTCATTGGTATCCAAGCCAGCTAAAGGCAGTTTTCACAATGTCTTCATAAACTAGAGGCCAGACTGTAGCAAGTTAAAAAACAATTATTAGATTATCTCAGTACGGTGGTCTTACACGACCATTTAAGACCAATGGTCTTAAAACAGTCTCACTGCTTAAATTGACCTTTCATGTCAGGTCTTATCTTACTCTTATTTCTTCAGTAGTTTTTATTATCAGTTTTGATTTGCCTATCTTACATATTTTCACCTATTTGACATCCTTAGCAAGATATCTAAATGAACTGCATTTTAATGAACCATGCTGGAAAATCCATTTGTCATCAGTTCTGCCGTTTTTGCTCACATCTATTATCAGCTAATATAATTAAAAAGACTAGCCCAAGAATGAAGTGCTACTTAATGTAATGGTTACCCTGATGGTCCCTAAGGGATGAAGCTGAAACTAACACAGCGATTCTACAACATGGCCATCACTAGAGTTCAGAGAACCTGCCTCTCTGTCTGATTCAAACAAATAGACTTGGCTATCTAGGCTGTGGGAGAAGCTGAAATGCGTGGATTCATCAATGATTTCATTGGTGCACTGATGAAAACAAAGAAGGATGTGGATCTGTTGTGAGATGGTCCAGAGGAGGTCCATGAAGACAAGCAGAGGGCTGGAGCACCTCTCCTATGAAGAAAAACTGAGAGAGCCTGGAGAAGAGAAGACTCTGAGGAGACCTTATAGCAGCTTTCCAGAATCTGAAAGGGGCCTACAAGAAAGCTGGAGAGGGACTTTTTACAAAGGCATGTAGTGATAGGACAAGGGGTAATGGTTTCAAACTGGAAGAGGGCAGATTTAGATTAGGTATCAGGAAGAAATTTTTCACTCTGAGGGTGGTGAGGTTGCCCAGGGAAGTTGTGGATGCCCCATCCCTGGAACTGTTCAAGGCCAGGCTGGATGGGGCTTTGAGCAACCCGGTCTAGTGAGAGGTGTCCCTGCCCATGGCAGGGGGGGTGAAACTAGATAGTCTTTAAGGTCCCTTCCAACCTAAACCATTCTATGATTCTATGACTTTTCATTAAAGGATTTGGGTGAAGGCATCATTGTTAAGACATCACAATCAATTAATAGACCACCCTCATGACTTTGATTATAACTCCTGTTCTCAGATGTTACCCTTTAATCCACAAGAACAAAGCATTAATGTTCAGGGCCCTTAAATGTATTTTTAAGTTTCTCTAAACTCTATTAATCAGCTTGTGGACACAGGTCATACAAAATATGAAATGGAGATTGACAGGAGGACACAAGAAGCAGCAAATATGGGGAAAGATTCAGACAGTCTAAGGAAAAAACCAAAATGTTAACAGAATGAAGTAGGTAATGAAAGTAGATCATGAGTAATGATTTATGAAATGCTGCAAGGAATATAGAAGACTCATGAAGGCAGAATTTCATGTCAGAGAGATGAAATTTTGAGGATTAACCCCTGTGACTGTTAGCAGAACTATGTGCCAATTTTCTCTCAACATGCATATGAGCTACTGTTGATCATTTCAAAGCACAAGTTCAGCTAAATGTCGCTAGTACCTTGAAGAAGAGAGGGCTCTTATTTTCAGTAACTGAGCATCCTTCTAATAAAACATGCCTAATAATCAGACTTACTAAAAGATTGTATTTTGAAATATTAGTTTAGGGTTAATGACTCAGACAAATGAAATACGCATGTTTAAAAGGGCCTCATTTACTAAATTAAGTACAAATCACATGTTCATAATTTTGTTTTAATGGTGTTGTTTTTTTCTTTTGAGTGCCACTATTATAAGTGTACTAGTGGAGCTGGGTATAGATCATACGTCCTCAGGAATATTGCTTCTGTTTGGCATGGTATGTTGTTTCAAACCACCTGCAATCTTAGCTTTGCTGGAGGGCTGAAGCCAGGACCTCAAATTAACAAAACAAGCTGCCAGCATAGTTCTTTATGATAGTTCTTAACACAAGTGGTGTTTCTGCCATTTTCAGCACCCTTTAAGGGGAAGGGGTGACAAGTTCTTTTTAAATTTCCTCTGTAGCATAGCATTTATCATGGATTCCAGGTAAAGGAACTGTCTGCCACTAGTCCCAGGAGTGATATCTGACTTGGTTACTCGTCAAACTATTTAGTGGCTAGCTAGAAATACAGACAGCCAGCATCTCAAAATCAGATTAAGGCAATTTCTCTCATAGGTGGTGGTGGTGGTGTGTCTTGGTCTATAGCTAAGTAGGCTAAGAAAATGTTCCTATGACAAGGGTTCTGTGGCTGGTTCAGTCTGGGAAGTAAAACGGGGCTTAATGAGGATCCACAGACATCACAGGCGCAAATGTATGGGATCTGTAT
This sequence comes from Limnodromus scolopaceus, assembly GCA_028565335.1. NCBI lineage: Eukaryota > Metazoa > Chordata > Aves > Charadriiformes > Scolopacidae > Limnodromus > Limnodromus scolopaceus. The sequence continues at coordinate 75,398,666 of JAOXNO010000013.1, read as the reverse complement.
TCTGCGCTGAGATAAGCTGAAGCCAGCTGGGTGGATGTCTGGCGGCCAGACAAGGCCAACTCACCACAAGGAGTTATTTTATCAGGCCTTGTTGCATTGTGTAAGGTGCAGGCCGATGGAAAACTTTTTTGTCCATAATGGTTTTGTGTTCATAAACTAGAAAAATTTGTTGGTACATTTTTCCACAGCAGCCCCCTTCTTTTCTGTCTTTCTTTTCCTCTTAGATTAGCGCTGTCTAAACTGAGGTATAACAGACACAGTTGAAAGCTTCCAGATTTATCTTTGATATAACACTAACATCATGGAGTATGGTACAGTTTCTCCATGAAAAAGAGGCAGCTAAAGGAGGCATTGCCCATATTTTTGTGTTCTAAGTATCAGGCTGGAACATCTTCAATTAGATCTACAGTCCACCTGTATGAATGGATATTTTATATAGAGTTGGTTACTTCAAGTTGTTGCAAGCTGGTAGCTGTGACTTTGCAAAGAGACAGCTGGGCTTGCCTTGGCCAAGGAAGATACAAATTCGAGGACCTTGCATATTTTACCTCTCTACAAGGATGTCAAGCATTTTTCAAACCATACTTTAAAGAGATCAGAATCGGGTTTGTGAATTGGTGTCATTTTAGCCGAATGTCATTTTAGGTGAATCTGTAAGCTAAGCCAAATCAAACTTAATTGACCTTAGCTTTTGTGATGCCTTTCCTGAGAGGCAAGTTCTGCAATCCAGCACCTAATTTGCTACACAGCTGAAAGGAACTTTACTGTGTAGGTACTTAAGCACTCTATAAGGACAGGGTAATAAACCTTGCTGCTGGAATTAATTGAAGGTGGGCATCTGGATATGCACACATCTCTGAAGAAGGTTTCTGATTTTATCTGTCAGGAATTACCCAGCTCATCTCAGAGCAGAATAACAATTTCCTCTTGGCTGGTGAATAAATACCCTATAAAATGACTAATGGTCTATTTAATTGTCCTATCGAAAAGAGCATGGTTGTGACTAATGTGCAAAATAAACCAACTTTGGAAACCTCATACAATACTTGCTATCCTTAAAGTAATGACGCATGATGATGAGATCTGTACTTGATCCTTACTACGCTCTGTCATTCATGTCAAAGTTTTCTTCTCAAGAAATTAAATGCTCTTGCAAGAATTTTCAGAACATGAATGAGCTTGACTCTTTCAATACAAATCACTGATTTTGCCCTGAATCGTGAAGTTATTTGTTTGAGTCTTAAATACTATCATTTCCCAATGTGTCAGCAGTGAGGGAAATGTAGTTGCAGAATGACATATTTAATTCCAACATTAGAAAGCCTAAGGTAAATAATAATTCTTTGTTTGTGTTTCAATGGTGCATAAAATTGCAGAGTTCAGATGTTTTTGGTTTTCTTTGCTTGTTTATGTATCTGTTAAAATCAGTCTCAGCTAATGGAGAAATATATAGCTTAGCTGTCAGTTCAAATCCAGCCCATTGATTGGAGACTGTTTAATGCAAAACAGTAAGCACATTACTGGCAGTATTTGTGAAAGTGCAGAATCAGGCCACAGGGCAAAAGAAACGGAAAGTTATTGCTGCCTGGTGTCTGTCTGGCATCCTAAGAGTATGTGAGTTAAGAAGCAGTTTTCAGGAACTACATTGCCAAAATTAAAAATAATTGATGCTTTTATTAGCAGCTTTATTAGTAAGACCGTTCTTTTAGGTCCTAATTTAAGGAAACTTCAAAAGGTATGTTAAAATTTCATCCAAGAATATTTACAATTGAGAAAGATGTTAGTGTTTAGTTGGCTACTCACTGCTTTTCTCTGTATCTGCTAAATTCAGGAGCAGGACCTGCAGTACAGGGAAGACATTTGATGCTGAAATCTGTCCTCTGTGTGCTCTGTGAGCAAAAGTTCATGTGCAGGGTTTTACAGCTCTTAGGGAGCCTGAATTCAAATGAAACACTTGAAGGAGAAAGAACAAAAAAATCCGGTATCAAGAAATATGGTCAGTGAACATTAGTTATCACAATGTTCAAAAACATACAATGTCATCTACAAAAAAATTCTTCATTTCCCAGAAAAAAACAAAACCAATCAAGAAAAAAAAAAAACCAACCCCACCCAAACAATAAAGAACAAAGATCATAAATGTGCTTACGGTACATTTTTAAACATTGGAAAATATCAAGTGAAAACATAATTTTTTAATTAAACCTCGTAGTGAGCCATTTTTTGCATACACATTAAATTGTTTGCACTATTTTGACTAGTTGTTATTTGCTCTAATAATCAGCAAAAAGAACAATAGACAGAAATTGCATCTAATCAAGTTGTTGTAGTCTGTTTTATCAGGTATGGCATTCTGAATACGATTCCCAACATACTCTTCAGGTATCAAAGTACTCAGGCAATTTGGATGCTATTCTGTCACCCCCAAGGAATGTGGTTAAAGTTCACAGCTATGGCAGCTGACAGGGCCATATCTGTTGTGTACATTAATACCAGATTGATAGCCCTGGTGACATTAATCTATCGCTTCTCATAGGTGTGAAACTAACTGAAAATTGTTTTCAAAAAGCGGCAAATAGAAAAAAGTTTTATTTTAAACAAAATTCAAACATTTGCATGTTCAATGTTGTTATGCAGTGCCATCAATGTCACTGTTAACTGCAGAATATCAATCACCACCCTCAGAAAGTGCCATATGCTGTAGCAGTTCCGAATATTTCGCTCATGGTTTGTGGTGTCTGAGGGAAAGACTAAATTATAGAGGAGAACAAATCATGACTTTAACGGAAGGGCTCCAATAATCAAATTCAGTTTAGGTAATGATATATCATTTCTTGCTTTCTGGCTTGGATTCTTTAAACTTCTGACATTGGTTCCAGCAATTTGATTTCTTTTCTATTTACCTCTACCTCTTCTATGATATATAGAAGCCTTCGTTCAAACAGGTGGTATACACTTTTCAATCTTTCCCTCCCACCTCCACCTACCTGCAGCCATCACCCTCATCAGATTTACAGGTTAAACCTTCAAATTTTCATGCATCCAGCCACAGCAGAGATGCAGTGCGACCATCACACAACGGTTTCTTTCATAACACTGCTAGCAAAATGTATGCTTTGGCAGTGGGGATCATAAGTTTCATTCAGTTATCATGACTGTTAATCTCCCTTCAAACCACAAGAAGATGGTCAGTCTTCAGAGAGCTTACATCAAGAAGAAGAGGACAGGGGAGATCCCAAGCCCCCTAAAAAGAGTTGAGGAGGAGACAGGGAAGAATTTAGAGGGACTTTGCTCAGTAAGGCAGGGCACATTTCTGGATTAATGGTCATAGAAAAGGCTTTGCAGTAGGGATATCTCATATCTGTCCTCCTCCTTTTTGCCAGATGTATTTCCTCAAGGCTTCCAAATGCATTACAGTTGCACAGAAAGCTTGACCAATGTATTCATCATCATTGATCAAACTGACTTTGAGGGTGTCCTTCAGGTGCTTCTGACAGTGATTTGAAACAAGTGCCACTTCCTGGCTGTCTTGTGTTTTTTATGGCTCGTGGTGAACATCAATAATACGAATTTCATTTTAATTCTTCTGTAAGGGATCTTATTTATAGAGCAATTTCTTGTGCAGTGTCTTGTCTCTATGAAATGATTACCAACTCAGGCAGCCGTTAAAGTTTACTGCTTAGGCCTTCCTTCAAGGTACAATATGGATATTACTTTCTAAAAGTAATTTAGACTACAAAGCACTAAGAACATGTTAACTCCTTGCAAGCTGCACATCCCGTATTGGAATGTTGGACGATTTTATGAACCGATCTAACTTAATTCAACAGTCCAACAACGTTTCCATTCTTGTCCCCCTTCAAACATGTGGCTAACAAATAACTCTGATCATTAAAATAGTGTCAAGTACTATTTACCATTAACATTTTTGTAACTCGAACTATGATGTTATGTTTTGCCAGTATGGTAGAAGTTTTTTTTTTTCCAAACCTACAATTCAGTGTTCATGCACAAAGTTATGGGCCCTATAGCTTTTCTGTCCTATTGATGGAATATTTTGCATTTGCCAACATTTTTCTGGAGCAGAGAAAATTCAGAATCAAATGAAAATTATTTATCCAGGCAAGTAAATTAAATTGGGGAAATCTTGCTGATGCTATCATGTGAATGTACATTTGCCCCTGATTGCAGCATGCATTCATGGTTGGGGCTGGGAGGAAAGCAAGGAAAGTAAGACTTAGAACTTTTCTTGGCAAATGTCATATGAAATACAGGAATGCATTTAAAGGATGTTACCTCATGGAGAAACAGACTAATGTTCTCAAGAACAAATTAAGAGTATGGCACATGCTTGGGAACAAGGTCCAACTTTAGCATGTTTGCACATAATCTATTCACAGACAACACTAGATGGCTGACGTTTGTGTTTCAATAGGAAAAAATGCTATCTATATAAGATCTTGAAACTCTGCATGCTGCTTTCCTAGTGTGTCTACTTCAAAGCTTTTTACCTAAACAAGTGAAGTATTCTTTTTCTCTCATTTTCCTTATGTTTCCTTATATCTTTATGTTTGCTTTACAAAGTAGTCAGTAGGTAATGGATACGGATCCTGAGTTTTCAAGATTCTTGTGTAGTGACTTGTAATCTGCCCTGTATCCGTTATAGACCTCCAGGTAAATTACTTTCATTTTAAGTCCCCTATGCGCTGCTGGCACGGTATAAAGGAAGATGTGTAAACAGTTTCCTGAAAAACTAACATGCTTGAGGGAAACTTCTGACCAACTGTATAAAACAGTTTTCAAAAAATGAAAGCCTCTCAAAGCCAGTGGGTTGAAATTGCCCATAGTGCAAAATATTGCTTAATATGAATTCCCAAATTATAAAAAGATGATTGTGCTACCACACAGATTATAATGTTTAAACACCAGTCATAGAGATGTGCAGACAAGAAGAACTCCATGTGATTTTGGCATTTAATTTAATGAGGTTTCAACGTCAGTTAATGAATAGACCCATCATACAAATTCTTTTTTTGGGGAATGTAATATATGATTTCTGGTTAGGGCACCTTCAAAGTACCTTGGGCAGGCTTTATAATGGTAGATCTGAAACCAGTGTAGCATCTTTCCTCCACTGCCATCAAGATAATCTGAGGTGCAGTTTTCCTACAGGGAACTTAGTGGGAGTTTTGCCTTTTGCTGTGTTTTTTTGCGAGTAAAAGTTACATCAAAGGAAGACCGATAACCTCCAATAGATCATTGTGTTCAGTTGTCAGGTTATCCAGAAACATATATTTGCCTGAAAACATACTTAAAATACTTCTCCTGAAACTACCTGTTTAACCAGTGAATAGAATAAAAGCAGTTTGTGTAAGGTATATGATATGAAAGTCTTTTGTATTAGAAAAGAATATTGATTAAAGAATACTGAATTAGGTAATGATTTAATTCACAGGAAGGATAAAATTATAAACTTGAAATGGTTTAATAAAAAAATAAATTAGGGGGAAAAAAATGAACCTCAAAAATGTTTTAGATTATTAAATTGTGATTTATTTCCTTTTATGGACATCATTTTAATACATTTGTGAGGAGAGTGCATCTCAAAAACATACTATTTCTAATGTATTCTCTAATTTTCTAATTATTAGTAGTCTGTTTTGTGGGAAAAATATAAATGCACAGACCTTGTTTGTAGCTCTCATTAAATATTTTGCTAACTTTCTGGAGAATTTGCTGATAAACGTTAGAGATTGTCGTGGGTTTCTGTGGCAAGGTTTTGGAAGCAGGGAGTTACAGGGGTGGCTTCTTTGACAAGATGCCAGAAGCTTCCTCTGTGCCTTATAGAGCCAATGCCAGCCAGCTCCAAGACAGACCCACTGCTGGCCAAAGCCGAGACAACCAGCAACAGTGGTAGCACCTCTATGATAACAGAAGGGGAAAAAAACTGCTGCACAACAGCAGCTGGAAGAGAGGAGTGAGAATAGGTGGGAGAAACAACTCTACAGACACCAAGGTCAGTGAAGAAGGAAGGGGAGAAGGTGCTCCAGGCACCGGAGCAGAGATTCCCTTGCAGCCCATGGAGGTTCACAGTGGAGCAGATATCCACCTGCAGCCTGTAGAGGACCCCATGCTGGAGCAGGGAGGTTGTGACCCTGTGGACAAGAGCCCATGCTGGAGTAGGTCTTCTGGCAGGACTTTCCTGAAGGACTGCAGCCTGTGGAAAAGACCCACGCTAGAACAGTTCATGAAGAATTGCAGCCCGTGGGAAGGACTCGTGCTGAAGAAGTTGATGGAGGACTGTCTCCTGTGAGTGGAATCCCACTCTGGAGCAGGGGAAGAGTGTGAGTAGGAAAGAGCGACAGAGACAATGTGTGATAAACAGACCACAACACCTATTCCCAACGTAGTCCCCCTACGTTGTGTGGGGGAAGGAGATAGAAAATTTGAGACTGAAGTTGAGTCTGGGAAGAAGGGAGGGTGTGGGGGAAGGTGCTTAAGATTTTTTTTTATTTCTCATTATGCTACTCTGACTTTTGATTGGCAGTAAATTAAATTAATTTCTCCAAGTCAAGTCTGTTTTGCCTGTGACAGTAATTGGTGAGTGATCTCCCTGTCCTTATCTCGACCCACAAGCCTTTTGTGGTATTTTCTCTCCTCTGTCCTGCTGAGAAGGGGAATGATAGAATGGCTTGGTGGGAACCTGGAGGCCATCCAAGGTCAAGCCACCACAGACATCTTTTCCATTCTTTTCTAAAGTAAAATGAATTACCATAGAGTAAGAGTCAGGTCTGAACTTGGCCTTTTTGAAACAATCAAGGTGAAAAGTAAGACCTAGAAACAAAAGCTTACAGAGAAATGCATTACTGATTCTAGGAAAATTTAGATGTTTAATTATTAATGAAATACAAATACTCATTATCTTCTGAATTGAACTATGTTGTACTGTGTATTTTAGGACAAAACTGAATTGTAACTGAAACCAACTGGAAATAGATGATTTTTTAATTTTTTTTTAACAAATTGACAATTTTTAGGATACTTTAACAGTCTACATCTCAAAATGGTTGTTTGGAAATATACAAATCTTTGCAGCCTAGCGGTGCTTCCTTTGCATTTTACTTACCTGACTTCTCCCACATATTTTTCACGAGAAGTATTCTAGACACCATAAGTATAAAAGAAATATTGCTGTTACCTTCTAATGGAAAACTTTATGCTTATTGTAAGAATATGACATTTTCAGAACAAAGACATATCTTTCTGGTATGGTATCTGAATTAATGATGTGGTCATTGCATGTGAGAGTGGAGTAACATTGGGATGATCCATCCTAAAGCTTTCCCTTTGAAAAGGAAATGAGAAAGGATGGTGTGTTGCGTCTGTTCCTCTCCTCCTTGCAAATGTCATGCCCCATCCCTGGAAGTGTTCAAGGCCAGGCTGGATGGGGCTTTGAGCAACCTGCTCTAGTGGGAGGTGTCCC
>JAOXNO010000013.1:75368602-75391083 GCA_028565335.1 Limnodromus scolopaceus | reverse complement strand
GCTCTAGTGGGAGGTGTCCCTGCCCATGGCAGGGGGGTTGGAACTCAATGATCTTTAAGGTCCCTTCCAACTCTAACAATTCTATGATTCTATGATTCTATTCTATGTCCATTATGACCTCCACCAAAAGATGGCAATCCGAGTCCACAAAAGATTTTGTTTTCTGTACGGATGGTAGCATCTTGGATGCTACACATTTCCTTTAATCACTTCATTGTTTTGATCTCTTTTTGGCCAGGCTTTTGTTGGTGGATGGTTGATGAAAATATTCATCGGTGGATCTGTTAGCAAAAGATGGCAGTAATGAATTTGTACAGCTTTGGCTTCAGTACCACTTGTTACTACCATAGAAATTTTTATAAATAAGAAAAGGAGAGCCCTTACATTCTTGCCAAAGTCAAGTATGACTCTGCTCTAAACGGATTTCCTCAGTCTCTCTCTCCCTCTGTTATAGTTGCATCTGCCTTTTCCTTTAATCATCTCTAATGGAGTCTCTGGAGGAGATGCTCTTGGTGGAGGAGGACGGAGTTGTTTAGGCAGATAAATATTGATTTGCCTCAGCTAAAGCAGGAGGTGTGTGCTCAACAAGAATGTCACTCTGGTTCCTCTTAATTACCTTACTCTAGATTACCCATCTTCTTCCTCTCTTTGGAGATTTGTCCCATTAGTAACCATTTCTGATACACATTACACGATGCTATTTGTGTCCTCTTTCTCCTCACATTTAGGCTTGGCTATTTTTATTAGCTATTGAATGCTATAGTAATTATTTTCTCTGAAACACTTTTCTCGTCGTATCACTAGTGTTGGCCAGCAAAGCGTCAGTTTTAATTTGTCATAACAATTGAACAAATATTGAACAAATATTGAATGGTGTTTCAGTCATGTTCTATGCCTCTAGTCTTCAAACTTCATTCTCATTCCTCCTTCTGTTTTTATCTTTACCTAGTTCTTATTAAATCAGGTATCTGGGAACATCCTGGCCAACTGTATTGCAATTGACACCCTAAAGGTATAAGTTGAGTTTATCTCCAGTGCAATAAGTGCCTAAAAACAGACACCACCATAAACCTTCCCAAAACTTATTGGCATGTTGCTGTTCTCAACTGTTTGTGCCTTGTCTATTCCCCACTAACTCTCTGAAAAAGCCATACAACAATATGGTAGAAAGTTTTACTGTGGTAGGAATTATTGCACTGAGAAGTTAGGTTCAAACACATTTTTCCAAAATATAGTAGCATGTACTTTCTTTTCTCACCAAGTGAATGTTTTATTTATGTATACAAAATCCTACATATGTGAAACTATATATTTTGAACTTCATTTTTGCATTACTGAATCTTACTTTGTAGACCAAAATAATATGCAGATGTTTCACATATTGCCTGAAATATAACTAATGAACACTCCTGGTGGTATTTTAATTCAAAAAGAGAAAAGGTGTCATTTTTGGACAAAAATGTCATGTAATCTATGTTTAATAAAAATCTTCCTTTACTGATGTTTTAGTGAACATTTAAAATAAATTAACTCAGGTTTTTTTTTACTAGATTAAATTTCTATTTTAAATTTGAGTTTGTTTTTTTTTTTTAAGAAGTTCTTTCTTTAACAGATAGTCTGAAACACTTAATATGTGTTCCAATTTTGAGTTAGGTAAATGAAAGCCACAATTTTCACCGGCCTTACTGTGTTTCAGTTCACAGTGAATACACAGACCCTTATATCTGTGAATATCGTCTTTAACTGGCTAGTCCTAAACCTACTTAACGAATTCTTATAATAAAAACGGTTTACTGTTTTTCTGTTTAGTACATGCTTCAATATAAAGCCTAGAATATACTTCAGAATACATGGACTAACACATCTAAAACTGTAGGAGTGAAAGTTTATATGACTTACCCACAGCCCTGAGTTAGCCTTGGTAAGTTTCTTCTCAAGAAAAGAGAATTGTCACCAGACAATTGATTTTATACAAGAATCACTATGATTCTTGTATAAGGCTTAGCAGTGACAATCCTTCATTTCCATTGCCTGTCTCTGCACCTTGTAAACTCAGGCTCTTCATAAAGTATGTCCTGAGTTTATGGCTCAGCAATATTTTCCCTTTCACATTCCAATTGCTGTTCTGCATGTACAAACCAATCCTCTTATGAGCATCAGTTGTTTGACAAAGTCAATGTGAGCAAAAGTTTCCTGATCACAGCTTTACCTCTTTGCGGTGTAGTACAATCCATTTACACAGGCAGCTCACCTTTGGTAACAGCAAAAGCTCTGTGCTGGGGGATGTTACGAGTGCAGTCCTCTCATCTCCTTGCTCTTTTACCAGTATCCTTTCTTTGTCCCTTCAGTTAGACAGGCAATAGCCTTCCTCCTCTGTTTTGAGATACCACATCCTCCTCAATTAATAACTCCAAGCTCCATTTCTCTGTTTATCTCTAAGTCCTGTTGTCTGCCCTGATTCAGTTCACCTTTACTATCCTAACCATTTTCTCTGTATTGAATGTAAATCAAAGGAAGTTTACAGAATCTCAGTGGTAAGAGGATTTTTTTGTTAGTTTTATATACTTATTGTAGTACCTAAACATAAAAAACTATAAATTGGAAGTCCAAATTGTGCTCAAGACTTGTCTTCCTCCACAGAAAAAATTTATGATGAATAAGAAGTGAGTGGACATGCAGCTTTCCCCTGTATAGGGAGATGATTTTCTCTGGGACAGAGAAGGACTGATCTGCATTGTAGAGAAAATATATGATTCCCAAACAGGAATTATCAAGCCCTTTGAGGAATGTCATTTTGGTACTACTGTTGAAGCACTCTGGAAGAGAAGCGTTAGGAGACTGACATGGCAGCAGGGAGATAATTTATTTTCATTTATTCAGGGATAATTTATTTTCTTTAGAAGAAGGAATGAAGGCTCGTGTCATTACTTGAGTAAGAGGCTCCATCCACCAGCTGAGCATCTTGGAACTTCAAATGAATAATTAAAGAAGCTGGCAATATTGAAGGAAGAAGCATAAGAGAAGGAAGAAAGACTCCTTAACCTTTAAAGTTAGCCTCAGGGCTTTTTTTGGTTTTGTTTAAATGGACTGGTTTCTTATCTCTCATGGTCCATTTCTCAATTCCAGTCAGTTTAATAGATGTTCAGCATTCAGTGAAAAACTATGAAAGCACAATGTTCACAAGTTCATCCATGGTAAATCTTCACTTGGTCTTTCTCCTTTACCCTCATCTAAAATAGTTCCCAATTTCTCTGAATATTTTGAATGTGATTTTAAGAAATCTGAGTTGAGTTACTAATATCCTTTCAAAATAGTCCCTCCATTGATGGATGGAAAAGAGAAAAAAAAGAGAGGGAGGAAGAAAATATACCTTTAGCTTGTGCACTCGTTTGCAGGGTTTATACACCAGGTTTAGATACCTCTTCTCATAGGTGTAACAATCAATGACAACAATCATGATTACATCTGCAGATTTTGAAATTCCACATAAAAGTTTTTGAGAAAGCTTCAAGGTAGCAATATGCTTTATAATTCCACTCTAAGAATGTGAAGAGAATAAAAATGAAAACTCTTGACACTCTGGAGAAAAATCTTCTGATTACTGGCTACAGCACTTCTAGTTCAAGGTTTTTCCTCTCAGGGTATTTATACAATAAATTCGGGTCATTTCAAGTTGCAGCTCTGACAATTTTCTAGTAAGAAGCATAGGTTTGGATAAAAGAAATAACCATAAGAAGTCATATCACAAAGGTAATGTGGCACTGAAGTTCTTCACCGGCTATAGAGTCATAAATGCCAGAGCTATCGGATAAATTAGCAGCAAAATCCAGCAAACAAATAACTAGACAAAACAATCTGACGAAAATAACAGTGCTAGCAAAAACTTCATGTAAAAGTTGTAGCAGATGAACCGAAAATGACAATAAGGCAGGTCAGAAGATCTCTCTGTCACAATGTCAGCATTTGAATAATCCTTCATTAGTACCGTAATTAGAAAATTCATGGCATGACTAGCTTTCAAAATTTATCTCATTCTCCTCTATAGTTTCCCTTCACATTTTCTTCTGGAATTATGGAATTTACAGAACCAAATAAGCTTGAGTTACACACTTAGATCATAAAACCCAGAAAATACTCTTTAAAATGTTATAAAATGAGATACTTTCTAAATGATAAAAATGGAAATCACCTTTTTTTAATAACCTCTGTAGTTCACTGGTATACTACAAACAGGAACATGAAGGGGTTCATTTATTATAACTTTTTTTTCTGAAGCAGTGCAATGAACATTTTTCTCTTCACTTTGATTCTGTTCAGTATTAATTAAAATGTTTTGCATAGTTTCTCTTAGAAGTGACACTCAGAAAATTGGACAAAAGGCATAGTGTCTGATAGTGAATAATGTCTTTGCAACCATCAAGGTGAGACAAAAGCAACATCAACTATAAATCATCATAATTAAATAAATTAACATGGAGAGATAATGTTGTATTGAAACAAATGCTACTTCCTAACCAGACAGCTTATTGTGAGCATGAAGAGGGTTCAGTCTTCACAGCTATACTAGAATCCATTTTACTATTGATAGAAACACAGAACATGAATTTAAGTCTGATCTTAGAGTCTTTCTTCTTTTAGGGTTAAAGTACCTCTGAGATTACTGCCCACGGTACTATTGAAAGTATATGTGAAATACTAAAATTTTTAATGTGAATTGCAGCTCCCCCCAGAAGCAGAACCAGTGTAGTGCTCTAACAGTAGCTGAACGAGAACAGAAATAACAAAACAACCAACATGGCTGTTGTATGAGCAGCTTATCTGTCTGTCTTCGCGTTCTTATGGAAACGGAGATGACTTTGAATTCACTTTTAAACTTCACAGGCTGCTGGATGTGGGGTTTTTGACTGGACTGGAGTAGGATAGATCTATGTTCTCCACAGAACCAAATTTGATTTCCTTGTCCTTTCAGAATTGAAGCTTTTTATATGCTCATAAAGGGAAAGAATTAGAATAGAAATATAACGGGGGTCGGGTGGGGGTGTGTGTCTGTGTGCACACATATATGTATGCATAGTAAACTGAGAAACATAATTCTCCTTTTTGCCATTTGTGTGTCAAGCATGCTTGCCTGGTGTTTGAGAATAAACAAAATTATACATAATAAAATATAAATTTCACTGAATTTCACTGAATTTCACTGAATTTCACTGAATTTTTAGAGTTGGAAGGGACCATAGAGATCATCTAGTCCAACTTCCCTGCTGAAGCAGGATTGCCCAGAGCTAGAAATTGTTCAAGTATCTCCAACTCCAAATCAAGAGTATGGAGTATATAGTCAATTTTTACCTTTACTTGCTCTGTAACAAAAACAAAACTGCAGGTATAATAAAATACATTTGTACTTACTAACTTTAGCAGGGTATTTGTGCATAGCAAGTAATAGGAAAAATTTAGTCTTAAGGACTTGTACACATTGCCATCAAAAGACATTTCATTTGTGGCTGTGTGTTTTTCAGCACGTGTTTCTGTTCCAGATTAAAAAGGTGAAATATTTATTAGAGTGTACAAGATTATAACAAATTGATTCTACTCCACTTTGCAACAAAACTTCCAAATGCTGTAATTCTTTGTGAGGGAGAATTAATCACACTGTATCTCTTTTTCCCAGGAGCCAGGGTTTCTCGTAATCTCTGGAAGCCCAGACAGCTGAGAAACTGCAAGGCAGGGAGGGAGGGAGACGACGGCTGCTTCAGGCTTCCAGGGCAGTCGGCCTCCTGAGTAGCTTGCAGCAGAGCCAGCAACCCAGGACCTCACACAGGCACGTTGAAAGGCAGCCTCCCCGATGTCCAGTACAACCCATTCTATCGGGGTCTGTTTTCCAGCAGAGGGCTACTAAGAGATACATGACCCTACAGAAGGCTTTCATTTTCGCAAATTATAAAATTCAGGAAAGGAACTGTTTCATATAAAGTATTCCTTTCTTCTCCATTTCTGGTCTCTTCGGTGTCTTGGCATATATATGCATATTCTCACACCTCCAGATTTCTACTAAATCCAGCAACCGAAGTTAAACTTTGAGATAACAATGTGAATTTGGCGGTAAATATAAATATCATAAATTCTGTCTTTAATTTGCACAATTGTCCTAGCATTGTTTAAATATGCTTGAAATCTCAAGGGAAATTAAATCATTAAGGATTTCCTAGAGTTTTAGTAATAAGAATATTGCTTTAAGTCCTTAATGTTGTTAAAGGTTTTTATTAATAGTCATTGAAACTAGAGATAATAATTCCTGTAGTTTCAATTGTAAGACAAAATCCAGTCTTGTGCTGAAAGCCGTCTGTCTACTCCGCTTTCCTGCATACTGGGAAAAAGGAGCCTGTACAAAGTGAAGGCAAAACTCTTCTCTTGTCTTCAAGAGACAGGAAAGGGGTTGGAAAGAAGTTAGCTTTCTCATGGCAAGCGTAGAGGAAGGAGCGGGAATGACCTGTGCTGCTGGATGTGCTGTAGGTGGGAGGGTGCTGCTCTTACCTGCCTGCACCAGCATTCTGGGATCAGAATTTGAGATGCAGGTGTCTTGGACTTCTGGAGAGAAGGTTATTGAAAACCCATATGAGAAAAATGGGCTAACCTGACATTTTGCAGAACTGCTATCCTCAGATTACTGTTCACATTTGCAACTGAAGTCATTGCCGTAATGATGCTACAGAATTGCAAATAAGAAGCAAAGTCCATGTGGTCATGAATAAGAAAAAAGATCAGTTCATGAAATTATTCCCTGTATAATGTGGTCTACTGTCCCAAAATGTTGTAGATTTTTTTAATGCAGAATTTTCCTAAAGCAAGTTATGTTGTTAAGATGTTTTACTGAGCTCTAGCGGCAAATGATTTCTGCTTGAAATGATTTTACCTGAGTTCTTGCTTTGCAAAGACTATTGTATGGAAAGGCCAATAAGCAGAACATTGATCTCAGAAGTATGTCAAAGGCAGATGTTTAAATTAATGTACAATTCATTTTACTGCATATCTAATTTCTTACAAATCATGAAAAATCTCTTCTCTGTGCAGGCATTTATACAGACTATTAGAGCTAGTTCTAAATCATTAAACCCTCCAAGTTGCAGTTATTCATAATGTATAATGGAGCTTCCTTCTACATTTCCCTTTCATGGTGGGTTCATAAATGTTCATTTTACTTTTTAAAAATTCAGTAAAATAAAACAGAAGTCATTAGTACACCCCAAACCTCAGGTCATGCATTTACATATGCAGGAGAACTTGTCTCTTAGTGTACTACCTCTTATAATAGTCTTTTTCAGAGTTCTTTCAATATAAGCTGAACGAAATAAGGGAATTCTCAATTGCCTTTTGTAAGTCGGTCAATGACCTTTTGCAGACAATAGGCCAATCTTCAGGCAACTCAAGTATTTTCCTATGTACACAACTTACTGTGTTACAGAGATATTCAAACTTGCATTTTACCTGAAAGACTGCTTTACTTTGTGTTATTGCCACCAGCTGTGAAGCATCATGCAGTACAGAGTTTAAAATGAGATATGATATATTGCATATATTTTGTACATGTGTATTTACATGTATTTGGTATTTGTCATACAACCAGCCATGTTAATCAAATTCTTTTCTTATTGAAGAGGAACCTCATTTTTTTTTATTTCCTTAAGACATCACCTAAGCAAGTCCTCAATCCTCTCTGTTCCCTAAAATGTAACTAGCATGCTCTGCAGTTGCAAACCAATTTATTGATTCCATAGCCCTTCAATAAGCATCTCCTGCACCTCTCCTCATGAGAGGGGCATGCCCCTGTTTTGAGAAATTCATAAGGGCAAAATCTTTGTAATTAGTATGATTGCAGCCTTAAGCACAACCTCAAGGATAAAGTACATAGTAACACTCTAGCTGGGAAAGCACTGTCACTGATTTGCTTCAGATCTTTGTGATAAAGGGCATCTTAGAGAACAATCCTGAAGCTCACTGTTTTTCTTGTTTATTTCCATACCAAGTTAGAAAAAAGGAAATTTCTTTGGAAATCCTACTGTGATCCTGGGGAGTGTCAGACACGTAATCCTGCCATTCATGTCAGTGAAGCACTAGAAGTACAGCTCCAGCTGTATACCATGACTTTTCTTTTTTGTTAATACAATAGTGTAATGTGACTGTAATGTGTGCAAGAACATGTTTCTTTCTGTTTTATCTAACAATAATTAACAATATGAAACATTCACAGAACTGCAGTGCTTTAAGAAACTTGCCAGTGAAACTCAGTGTCATTATTATTAACACCTTGCGCCCTATAATTTTCACGTTTCTATAAAAGAGGAGGATGAGGAACTGTTGTGTTGTGTGCTGCAGACAGCAAGGTTTTAGTAATTCATCTTTTTCACCAAAATGGAGATAAAGTAAGCCAGAAAAGACTCCTTTTGTTCAAAGGATAAAAATATGAGAATGATCTCGTTATTACATCATACCTCTAAACAACAGGAAACGGCTCAGTGTGAGCTCTGCCTTGTAGTTTTCTTTACAGTTTTAAACACCTTGCATCTGCGTCCTTCTTTTTCTCTCCAGTGAAAGGCAAATTATTGTTATAGCCTACTTCTTTTTAATGAATTTGGATTTTATAGTTGCTTAGGGCTCCGACTGAATCCTTGTTTTCTTTTTCAGCAACAATAGATAAATTGATAAATGAGACCTTGGTTTACCTCTCATTTTATAAGTTTTCATATCCTCTTCCAGATCTGCTGAAGCTAGTTCCTATTTTTATTATTTCCCTCTACCCCTCTTTTACCTGCACTGGTTGAAACTTCAGAATGAAGGCTTATAGCCTCCTGAAATTTCTTCACAGTGAATAGATTTTTTTAAGTGCATAACAGCCCCCACCAGCCAGAGCCCATCCCACTACCTCAGCCAGTAGCAGGGGCAGCAAGGGGGAACCAAGGCAGCCCCAGCCACGGGTACTGGGGGTCTCCCTGGAGACATCAGCCCGCGGGGTGGGTAGGCAGACATAGTCTTGTGTTAGGAGCATGTCACGCAGAGATGACCCAATGGGTCACTGAAGGGAGAAGAAGAGCTTCACCCTTCCATTGGGACGAGGAGCAGGTAGGCAAGTAGAGGAAGGAACACTTAGCCTTGCTAATTTTAAGCCAGATCACCCTTTTTTGGTTATTACCAAACTGCGAGCCTAAGCTATAAATAACATGAAACAGCATCCTTAGGATGCAGTTCCTCATTACAGTTTGAGGGGAATTAGTGCTCACTGCCCACCTTTAACAGCAGCCTTCATGAACAGCAGCTTTAACTCACTCTTTTAGCAAGAAAGTAATTTGTGAGCAGGGAGCGAACTACTTGCCTCCTCTAGCACTGGCCTGTTATGTTGTTCATTTAACCATAGAACAAGGTCTCAGCCTTGAAAGGGCAAGTTCTTGCTTTCATTACTCAACAAACATCATATTTTGAATTGCAGGAATACTATAACCCAGCTTGAGTTAAGTGTGATTCTTAAGGAAACTGGAAAGGAATACAACACTCCCTATATGAAGGTGCAGCACATTTATACCGCTTTCAGAATAGAAGAATATAATAATAAGGGCTCTTACTCCCCTGTGCGTTCTCTACAGTGTTCAAAGGGTGAAAGAGCGTGGCTTCTTGTAATCTCTATAAAGCAAGGAAAGACTTTTCCCTCTCTGTGATTCTGGCCCTTCACCTGGCTTTTGATACTTAAACTGAGCTACATTTGAATGCTGTGGGTGAATATAAACACGCTTTTGTGGTTAAGGGTTTTTTTTAGTGGGGAGGGGGAGTTAATGCGATCTCTTTACAGCATACTAAATAACTCACTGAAGTAGAACTGTAGATCTCAAATACTATTTTTGTTTTCTCTGTGATAGTATATATGGCATCTTGGAAATTTAAGAATGGATGGACTGAAAGAAAAAACTTGGTAGGCAACAGATGTTTTATTGCAGCGTAGTAAAAATGCTTATGAGAACCGCATGAAGCTTCGAGTTTAAACGCTAGTACCGGGATATACTCAAAACCAATGGCACTGTAGGATCTGTTATTCAAGCAAACCTTCTTAATAACAATAAAGATTGCCAAAGTCATCAAGTCCAAGTGCCGCCTGAGCAAACCTGAAACCTATCAGCTGACTCAAACCACATTGGGAATTGTATCTCAAGGTAAATAACATGTACAGCTTAAATAAGCTGTAATTGGGTAATTAAATAATTTGAAAAACATTTCAAAGGCTAGGGCTACATTATTTAATTTTACCTACTGAATCTAAATTCTCCCTGCAGTATCAAATAATGTCATATTCTAATTAAATTCCTTCCCTGAACTAATAGAAATCCTTAAAAATTATGATGATAAAAACAGTTAGCTAATTAGAACTAGCAAATATCATTCAAAAAATTTAATAAACTAAAAATGCCCCTGGTTAATATTAGTGATGGCATCTTTCTTCTGATACTTAAACTAAAATGCCCTGCTCAAAATAAATAAATAAATGAGGTTACATTATCAGCTTTCTTAAGTAGCATATTATAGTAATTGGCTCCACGCAGATGATTGCTGCATTATAATCCTAGCTATGAATACATGCAGAGAGACAGATAAATGGTTATCATTCAAATGCTCAATGGACAGTCAGAGGAGCAGACACTGACATTTCGTATGTGGAGAAGGATGTGAGGCTCCTGGTGACTGAGGAAAAATAACAAAAACAAAAGATCATCAGAAGTGGATTAAGTCACTGATAAATTCATTGTTTTGCAATAAGGAAGTGTTTCTGTCACTTTCTGCCCTCCTCTTTTCAAAACCTGTAACACTGTATTGAATCTCTACCTCAATTCTTCAAAAGCAGACAGAGCACAGGCTGTTTTAGGCAAGGCATGCAACTCAAGGACAAATAATCTTTTTAACTACACTTAGGGGCCAATCCAGTGCCCACCAAAATAAATGAAAACTTTCCTAGTATCAGTGGATAGAAGTAAAAATATTACTAATTGTCAAAGCCAAGTGTATATGATGTAGTTCTTTCTCCCAGCTGAATCAATTATTCTGGATGCAAAAGAGCCAAGTTCAGTCTTACATTTCGCTGTTCACCTGTTCCAAGGAGGCGGTTATGTATGTAGCCAGATATGGCTCAAGATGTCTCCGTGCTAAAAGCAAAATTGATTGACACTACTACAAATGTGAAGGGTGCAGATTGGGTTGTCCTGATATCAGAAAGTTGGAGAAACAAAAGTGTGTAAAAGTGAGTCAGAGAATTTTGAAGAAATGGATTTGTCTTAACCCAGTAGTAGCATCTGCTTCTTCTGGCTGCTCCCAAATCATCCTGCCCCAAATGAAAGTTTTTTTGTTTTTTTTCCCCAATGCTCCCTGGTTTCTGTCTGTGTGGTAAAAGTAACCCTGGCTTTGCAGACCTCTGATATATACAAACCAGTCAGCAGGACCATAGCTATCTTGTCACGTGACTCAATCTAGTGTTTGGGACCCTTAAGTGGAAAAGCTAATAACCCCTTCCCCCTCTCCTGGCTGTTTCATCTGATGTGACAGTTGCTCCACCAGAGCTGACCTGAAGGCAACTTTGCTTGTTTGTAGACCCTGCCCCAGGCTGTCCACCTAAAACTGGTGCCTGTATGCTTCAGTAAGTATTTAGTCCAAACTACATGTTGGTTGGTACCATATCTTGGTTGGTTACCTTCAAGGCAAGAAAGGGTTTTTACTGCTATCTTTGGTGGACAGTGAACAGTTTTGGTGAACTCACAGATGCATATTTTCCTTTTGGTCTGTGTATAATTTAGAATTAATGAGAATTTTACATATATTTTATGTTGTACTTTAATTTGACTGGCACTCGTCCCTCAGTTTCTATACTGTATTATTATAACATACTTCAGTGTGAGATGATAAAGTTAAATTAGCTCTGAGCTGGAAAATTGTAAAAGTAATTATAGGCCAATACTGGAAAGTTTTGATGGATCTAGCTTAGAATATTTTTAGAAGCTAAGTTTGTTTTAAAATGGAAAATTATTTTTCAACTGGTGTACTGGTTTCAGCTGGGATAGAGCTAATTTTCTTCCTAGTAGCTGCTGTGTTTTGGACTTAGTATGAGGATAATGGTGATAACACATATTATTTTAGTTGTTGATAAGTAATGCTTATATTAAGTCGAGAACTTTTTCCGTGGAAGTTGAGAGGCAGCATACATGGAACACACTAATCAAAAGAATATTCCGTAACATAGACATCATGCTCAGTATATAAATAGGGGTTGGCCAGGGGGCAGGAATCTGCAATCACTGCTCAGAAAGGGCTGGGCAATTGATCATCAGGTGGTGAGCAATTATATGCATCACTCATTTTGTGTTTTCTTTTATCATTATTGTTATTGTTATTATTATCTTATCTTCTCTTCCATTACTGTTCTATTAAATTGTCTTTCTCTCAACCCATGAGGTTTCCTTTTTTTCCCGATTCTCGCCCCCTGTCCCACTTGCTCTTAACTATGTGTGCTTTTAACTGTCTTCTGCTGGACTGTTTCTGAATCCATGTGATAGGACTGATGAATCTAGCAAACAATTCCTATCATCTACTGAATAAAATATAACCTTTGGTTGAAAGTGAATTGTGTTGGGTGTGCAGTCATGAGAAATAAAATACATTTACTTTAAAAAAATGCATGTAACTCCACATGCACAGAAGCAATACATGTGTTTTGAGCAAGAAGTAATTTTCCACAGAAGACTTATCTTTTACAACATAATAAATAATTGTCAGTGATTATATAAAGCAATATTTTACAAACCATAAAATACCAAGGCAAAGTATCACCGACGAACTCTATGATGATAATTTTTTTCAGAGCTGGCAAGACAAACTTTTTGTACAATGATGTAAACACGACTGTTTCAGAGCAATGTCTGCGCTTAGTATTTTATCACTTTAAAGATGACTTTCTTATGGATTTTTTCACATTTAGTCAAATTATTTATCAGTTTACTGAAATCAGTTTGAAGTAACTTCAGCAAAATAATCCTATATTGGAAGCAAAATTCTGAAATATATGTTCATCCTTTTTCAGAGCTTATTTATTGCAGTTTATGTGAGTTGAGCAAGAATGCAAGTTGGGCAAAAACAATAAATGCTGTTGGTTTTGGTTCCATAATAAAAACAAGACTGATAGAACCTTCTTTTTCCATTTTTAACAGACTGAAAGCAGATTGCAAAAGAAGGAATAAACAAAATTATTTGTTTAATAAACATCACAAAAAGCTATTAGCAGGAATAAACATGAAAAATCAATGGGAGTTAGGAGGCTTTAAGACTCCTGCCAGCAAAGGTCATGCATTTATGCCAATTTGGTGGATCTTGTGTTCCACCAAAGGAGTTTTTAATTCAGTTGCCCCTAGAAGTCATCCCTGGTAGTTTTGCAAAGCGTTACAATTCAAAAATGCTGATTTGCCTTGCTCACTGCCATAGTTTAGCTTTTCAGTTTAACAAAAATACTTTAAAAACATACATACGAAAATGATGAATTTTACAAACATTTTTTCTCAGCTCTTAATTGGTCTTCTGTTTCCCTCAACAAAACCAGCTGCTGGAATGTGAAAACAATATAAATAACTGAACTAATAAGTATGACAATACCTATTTTTTTAAGGCCAGAAAGCACCATCTTATCTAATTTCATTGTATGAGGGTATGCTGTGTGAGTCTCCCTGCTTAGTTAACAGGCACTATTTTGGATGTGAAGGGTAATATTTAAAATGTCGCTATTAATATTCACCAATTTGTTGAAGTATGAAAGAAGTATGCTATACAAGCACTGGCTGAAATAACGAAGGTGTTGAGGGAGGATGAATGCAGAAGGGATAAATGCAGAGGGACAGGTCTTCACAGAGATAGAACGATGACATGATTGATGTAACTCCCCTCCAGAGGTTGGACTCAGCCTTTATAAGTTTGAGACACTTGTCTAGACTGTAAAATACATCACCGGTAAAGTTCATCAGGGCCATGACTGAATTCTGCCATCAAACAGTACTGATATTTGTTGTTAGGTCTAAGGGCATTTTATAGTTCCCTGCTTTAACATTTACCTAGTGAACCTCCAGCTGAACATCTATATTACTAAACTTTACTGTGTGTCCAGATGAAACAAAGAATTACACGCTCATTTCTTTGGGCAGGTGAAATCCCACTGAAGCATATTTTGTCTTTAAGACAACACTCCCTTCTGCTCTGGAGAATTCAGAAGACACATCAGTCAAGAAACTTGCCAAAACATTATTACTTTGAAAGGCTTTCTGAGCCAGCCAAGTAACTCTGTCTGCGTGCATGTGTATTTTAAAGAAAACAACTCTAAAACTGAACAATGTTATGGTTGATCCACAGTACTGCAGAGGTTTGTCTAGTCTTCAAAGTGAGAAAGGTCTGCTTATAAATCTGCTTCTTCTGTGATGAATCATTCCTGTCAACAAAAAGTATCTGTTGACAATATTGTGTGTGCAGGTATGAAGTTGTCAGTTTTGCCCTCAAAAGTTACAGTGGTTACTCCTGTGGTATTTAAGAAGGTAGAACATTGCATACAGAGTAATTTCATTGCTACAGCTTTTATTTCTGTGGGGTTGGGAAATACTTTCTTTTTTTCAGGAGCCACAGTCTGTAGGACTGCTTAGAAATGTAATGTTCCAGTGCATGTTGGATGTCTCCAGGAAGTTGTTATGGACAAAATCCATGGCTGTACTTTCCACTTCTCAATGCTTGCCCATTGTTATTTTCATTGCTCAGTTTTTGTTTAACAGATTTATTTGGTTTGTACATCTTAAACTGGAGACTAAAGATAAAAGGTTTTAAAGAGAATAGGTGTGGGGTTTTTTGTTTCCATTCCCTCTGCTTACGCCATTTACTTTTCTTTTCCTTCTTTTCATCTCTCTTTTTGTTTTCTGCCCAGAAGGATTGAAATAACAGTACAATATTACAGTTAATAATAATAATATTCTTAATAAAAAGTAAATTTTAAAGTGAAGTTAATTTTAAATTGCTTCAATAATAAATAGTATATCACAATCTATAAAGTAGCTACATTTAATTAGGATTTTACACCTTTAGGCGTAAATTAGGTTTTTACACCATTAAAGATGCTAATGGCAAAACTTCATTGAGAACCTTTAAGGAAACAAAAAACTGTCTAAACCATAGTTTACAGGAGAGGTTTGCCTAATTTGAAAAGGCTTTTAGCAGTTCTTCCTTGGAGAAGTAAGGAGGATATACATTGAAACATTTTATTGTTGTGTAATAATAGCCACATTCAATTTTTTGGCATGAAAAAAACACAAGTCTGAACAAAAGGAAAGGAGGATTTTGCTTAACTTAGTGAGCTCAAGGTAGATCAAGACCCTGATGTATTCGGACAGCAGAGGCTGCATAAATCTCTTACGACAAGAGCATCTAGGGGTAGCTGTATATTTTACAATGTTAATAATTATCTCAAGCAGTAAATAGAGGATTTCAGGAGTGGTACTTTAATCATTGTGCTGCCTGGCTTATGATGATGCCAGTACTGTCTCTCTATGGACTTTAAAGGCAGGTTTGTATGGAAAAGGAGAGAAAAATACTGGAAAATCAGGTCTTTGGGAAGTGGACTATATGGCAAAAGAGAAGGAGAGAAACAGAAAGTTTGATGGAACCAGTACAAAATATGCTGGCAGTTCTTGCCCAGAAATCTTCACAGAGCAATTAGGATTTCATTTACCTGGGAAATAGTTGGGTGGATTCTGTTGACAAACTGAGAATTCATGAGTTCATAAAAAGCTGAGGGAATGTTTTTAAAAAGGCAGAAGATCAAGGGTAGAAGCCATCAGTCCTGTCATTGCAACCACTGAAGTACTCAAACCTACAGAAAAAGGCTGATTTGAACACATTTGTGGTTTAGATTTTTTTTTCTTTATGTGAGTAATACTCTAGAAAACAAGGGAATTTTTTCTTCTGCCTATCTTTAGAGACAATGGTTCAGAATGAATTTAGAAAGCCACAAATTAGGATATGTTTTAATGGCGCTGTAGGGAAAACTAGACACAATTTCAAATCTTTTGTTTGATTTCTTAATAACTTATAAACTGGATTTATTTGTGCAAATTTTCTCTCCTAAGCCTACAAAAAAGTATATACGTGTTAATAGCTGGTAATTACTACTGTCTTTCTCCTGTACACAGTAAGTTAATTTACAGGGAAACATTACATTTTTTTGTTTTTTTTTTTACTTACCCTTCCAAATGTTGCACCACACTTGCTTAACTCAACATTATCTCTGCATCCATAATCTGGATTGCTCTTTAGAAACTCATCTGAAGAGATAAGAACATGGAAAAATGTTATAGAAAGGTAGAAAGCGTCCCTTAGCATGGATGTCTGAATGCTTTAATACACCTGAAAAAACAGTAGCCTCCTGATAAGGTATAGAATATAGTTTATTTATTTATTTAGCTACTTTATGTAAATCCTTCAGCAGTTTTCGCCAAAGTACATAGCTGGCAATGATAGTGTGTTCTGTTCAAAGGGAAGATTCTCTTTCTAATTCTACACAAACCTGTGACATCTTCCTCAGCTGATTGTTTGTAGGAGAAAAATGTTGTAGGCTTTGTTACAATTCAGTTCCTTTGCAAAATCTTTTTTTTGTAATTAATTGAAATTTAATCTGTTTGCAATTATGATTTTTCTAGTTGTGATGGTCTTGTTGACAGACTGTGCCAACACCTTAGAGACCCTAGTTCTGTGAATGTCCTCCTGTGTGACTTTGGAAAAATAATTTTGGTCAGTGTTTTCAAAAGTACCTACATCCCTTCCCAGAAGTCAATGGAAACTCAGACTCCTTTTCTACCTAATTACAGTTGTATTTTTGTCCACAATGTTTTCTTTATTCTGAGAATAAAACAGTACTAAAAAAGTAAAAATACAAACTTTTTTACAGAAATTTCAGGATGTTTAAGTTGGCTGAAATAAATGCTGCAGTAGCCGTGACATATGAAGATAATGTTTACCCCTTAGTGGACCCTTTAGTGAATAACTAGAAGTGGGACAACTATTGTCATTCTTTTCTAACTTTGGAAAAGTCCTTGTTTTATTGTAGCACCACATTCATTTTTTGGAGTTATTAGGTAGTTTACACGATTGGTAGTAATGTGGATCTCTACATATGGGTAGTACTAATGATAGTACAGTTTACAAGACTGGGGCAGATGAAAGTAACTGTTTGATTTTGGAACCTAGGAAATAAACTCAAATACAAACATGGAGCATTCTATATGAAAAAGGATCACATGAAAGTGAAAAGCTTTCTGACATCCCTGCCCAAGGGACATGCAAGTTTGCTGGATCTTGCTTTTTTCACTACCCCCTTGTACCTATTCTCAGCAGATGAATGGCTGCCACTGAATTAAGTGCATGCCTCCTTTGGCGCTAGGGGATGTGCCCCACTAACCTCTTTGCCACAGGGATTTTACTCTGAAGGCAAGTTGACAGGTAAAAGAGCTACTCTTCCTCGCCTTCACAGAATAGCAAAGTGACATAGTGCCTTGCCCCTCCAAACCACAATCTTTTACCCTGCAGAAATGTAGGTAATGCGGGAAACAGCCACCTGGTTAAGACCATGAAACATGCATGATCATAATAATGTTTACAAATATGAACTGTAACTTCTTGATTCTATAGCATTGTTTAGTTCTGCTCTTAAAAAAGTGGAAAAATGAATTAAATTTAGAGTTCCTTATACTAGAACAAGAAGTAGTAACATATGCAGCATGGCAATGCCCTGAAAGGAGCATGCATTGCAAAATTTCTAAATTAAGGAAGGACTAAATGGAAGATTTTAATTCTTGGCAGGTGATAATAAAGTGTAATGTCATATTAGAGATAGCACTGGTCCATATACTTTAGTTTCTAATGCCTACGGTGATAGAAGGAGGAAAATTGCCACAAAAGGGATGTGTGCAATCCCAGGATGAGACAACAGAAATCTGTCTATGCTACTGTAATTGTTTGTACCAGTGATGTAATTCAGTAACATATGGATTCAAACCAAGTTTGCCTGTTTGTTATACACAGGCAGGGGAGTTTACTCATTCTTCATCAAGGTATCTCTGATTTTATGTTTTACTTTCTGAATGAGTTAAAGTATTCTAAATATTTTAAACCCCTTTTCTCTTAGAGTGCTGCAGCACAAATTTTGATCACATAGTATAGTCATTGCTATTAATAATAATAATAAAAGAGTTTATTAGGGAAATAGAGAATTAAAAGCCTTTTTTCTTCTTCATATTGCCTAGTGCAGTAGGGCCCTGATCCTTTACTCATATCAATTACAGTAAAAATAACCAATACCCAAACTCCCTATAGATATAAGAAATATTTTAGGTCACAGTCCACTGTAGGTGATCTACAATTCTAACCACTGGATGCAAGTAAAATGCACAATTTGAAGTGTATGTATGATTTTTAAAACTGGAAGAGCTGTAATTAAGATCATGCTCCTAGAATCGTGCCTTGATCATGTGGCTATCTCATGTGTTCAAAGAGCGGAGCTGCCTGGCCAATGTCATAGAGTGTATTTAGCCTCTTATTGTCAGTAGGAGGACATGAGGAAAGACAGGGTCATGGCTGGACTCTGCCTCCAAGCCAGGCAGCCCGGTGAATGTGTCCTGCATACATTCACAGACTACCAGGTTGACTGCATCAGGATTTATATTCAGCAGAGGCACTCCCTCTTAAAAAGTGAGGACCTTTCTAGCTCTAATTGCAATACGATCCTCCCCACTTCATTGCGCTACACTGAAATTTTGCAGCTTTGACAGGTTCAATGTGCAGCTCCGTTCTGTTTTTGTGACATAGCAGCTAAAATTAATAATTATCAGAGTTCAGAGATTTAGAGCTAAAAAAATAGAAATATTCATAGACACAGAATTTGTATTTTATTGGATGTAGTCTATTGATTTCACTACCTAAATCTTGTTGTCCAAAGCAATTGAATTTTTTGCTCACTGTCCTCCTGTTATTATTTTTTTCTCCAATAAATTGTATCAGGGAGGGGGGAGACAGACTAGTCTCTGAGACTATGGTCAATCACTTATATTCATATGTCAGTCATAAAAACCAGGTAACCCCATGCAACGATACCAAAGCAGCTGTAATAAAAAATCAGGGAAACTGTCCACACTCAGCTACTTTTTCACCTCAGGAGCACAGAAGTTGAATATCTGTTGAACAGCTGTGACCTAATGGATGCAGGGACATTAATTTACATACAAACATATTAATTGGCCTGTGACAGCTGGCAATGAAGATGCTCTCCAAAACACACCTGTTTCTCCCATTATCCCCCAAAGTATTTCTTCAGTATTTTTATATATTTGTGTTAAGTATTGTGCTCTGCTTTAGTAAAAAACCAGATATAATATTGAATCTGTTAAAATAAGATACAAAAATTACACTAGATGGTATCTACTGGATAGTAGATTTGTTTCCCCTATACGTTCTCTAAAAGTATTTGTTAAGCAGGTGTCTAAATAACTCTCCAAAAAAGAAAATACTTCTAGCATTGTTGTATGAAGTGTTATTTATATTTATATTTATAGCTATGTTATATATATGAGCTTTGTGCCTTATTATTTTATAAATATTAAGTTGCCGGTCCAATGTATCTTAAACATTTAAGCTTTGCATTAATTGATACTGTTATTGCAAACACAGCAATGAACTACTTTCTTAGTAGTTCTGAATAAACTGAATAACTTATTCCTCAATCAAAAGTCTGTAACTTTCATTTAATGGAACTCTTTGGAATGAGAAACACATAGCTGCTCTTCTTTTCTTTGAAAGCAGAAGCTTATATTCCTCTCTTTCTTACACTCTTTTTCAATAAAAAATTAACATTTTTAATGAAGAAATCATGCTTGTGGTTTTGTTGCTTTGCGAACCTTTACTTTTGTTGAACCTTGTGGTGGTTTAGGCCCAACTGGCCAATGATGAGATGACAGATGCTCTCTTCCACCTCTTGCTCCAAGGAGAGGAGGAGGAGAGATAAAGAGATTTACAAGTTTAGAAGGAACTAAGATACTTTAATGAAAAATTTAAAATAAAATAAAAAGCAATAATGAAAAAGATACGATATATACAAAACCGTATCAAGCTCCCAGGATGACGCCCCCAGCAGGCACTGGGGAAGTCCCAGACTGGACTCAGCAACAGATGGGAACCAGATTCTATCTCTGGAGTCAGGAACACATGGATCGGGATCAATGGCAGACAAACAAACAGGGTCCTCCTCAGACTTCAGCCATTGAAGAAAAAGGGCTGACCCTTTGATCCCTCAGTTTATAAACTGAGCATGGGGCAGATGGGATGGAACAACCTGTTGGTCAGTTTTGGGTCACCTGTCCTGTCTGATCCTCCCTGCAGGTCTGACCCCTCTACGCTTTTCCATTTCCAACCCTCCAATGGGGCAAAAACCAAATGTAGCTGACCTTGGTTGCTATAGCAAAAAGTGTAAGCAAGAGCACCTCTGTATATCATTTCTTGGCATTAACTATAAACATGGGTCTTATTACTCTGAGAACAAACACTTTTCTGCACAATATGCTGTTAATTTCAGAGAGTTAGGAGAGGCTTACCTAAGAACTAAAATTACTGAACAGAAATCTGGTTCTGTTCTATCTCAAACCAGGACAACCTTTACTTAGTTATGGGTATGGGAATTGTAAGGTTACAGTGCCATGGTATTGTTACAGGCTTCACGTGCTGCACTTCATGCTTGAGAGAATTTCAAGGTAACATTTGCACAACAGTAAAATTGCAAACACATCAGAAACCAGAGTGGAATGAATCCCAGAGAGCAACAGACTGTCTTAGTATAAGGGAAAATGAGATTGTACTGTCAAAGACATCAGGAAAGGAATATCAAATGTGTTTTCTTGGCTTGGCAAGTGCTCATCAGATGATTAAACTGTCTGAGTGAAGTGAGTTTACAGAAATGTGCAGGTAACCTTCAGTTTTAGGCAGGTTTTCTTTAGTTTCCACAGAAAACACAATATTCTAAACTGCCTATTTTTTTTACTCTGTAATTTCTGCTCTGGATATCTTAGGTTGAATGGTTCTTGTTGTTGCCAGGCAGATGATAAAAAATAATTCTGTGTGTCTCATGTAACACCAGCTGAAGTCTGAGCGAAAAGCTTTGTGAAAACAGAAGGTGAAGTGGGTATCGCTGATACGATGTGATGTTTTAGACCTTATGCTGAAACTGATGGAAAAGAAATACCTGCTTAGAAGGAAATTCAGAGTCTGTTGTTTTTCTTTTCCTCCTTTAGTAAGTGTATTATTTGAGTCAGTTAAAAGCAATACTAAGCTTCCAGTGTCTTCAGCTATCAAAATTTTTCTAGAACCTTCCTGATGTTATATGTTTATCTTAAATTCACAAGTACTGTGATGTGGAATAATCTTAACCTCTTTTTGCTTTGTGTTTGTTCTTTAATTCTTAATGAAAGCTTTTAGGCCTAATATCTAATATCAAAAGCAAAGTTTGACCTCTATGTGCACTGAATCCTGAGAATGAGAAATCTTCAGGGAAAAGAAAGGGGGGGGTGGGGAGAAGCAGAAGCAGAAGAAAACTATAGTACTGTATTAAAATCACACGGCTTGTAAGATGATAAAATGACTTTTGAGGCGGCTGCCACTAATGGTGTTTGAGTATCAGGGTCCGATTTCTTACAATTTCAGTTTGAATTTATACATGTACGGTTCAGGATTCGAGAGGCAAACGTGGATCCTGCGTGTACCCTGCTGTAATTTCATAATGCCCCTGTCACGAAGTGGTCAGCGTAATGCATGCTGGGCCTAATCATGTAGGTTCATAAGTATTCTGCTCAACACATTATTTCTGATTGGGCACAGAAATTGCATTTACATATTGATTGCAGGCGGTAGTATCACTGTTCCTAATATATCTATTGTTTTTGTTGATGGTTGTATCGTTTCCTTTTTCAAGCAGAGATATTTTTCCCACAACGTTGTTTATTTACAAATTTTATGATTAGTCTGTTTTATTGATCTCCTCTTTTATGTGGACTGCATTGCCTTTGTTATAGTGAAAACACTGTAATATAACGAAACAATAATAATAAATAATAGAAATTATTACCTATAAAAGAAAGAAGGAATGACTAGAGCTATGCAATTCTGAATGCAGCAAGTTTGTTTACAGATTTTATCAATAGTTCTAAGATGTTACTTCTTCTGAGGATCTGGATACCAGACCGATCCTTTACCTATCTCCTGCACAGCAGAATAATAAACGTGCCCTTATTTCTTGCTTTTGTACCTGTACCGGGTGCGGGTTCACGGGGCGCTGCCGGGCAGCCCCTGTGGTGAGGGCCCGGGGCTGCCCCGTGCCGGACACAGCCGGTTCCAGCCGG
>JAOXNO010000013.1:75338056-75349277 GCA_028565335.1 Limnodromus scolopaceus | reverse complement strand
TCCTTATTCCATGGGAAAATCCAAGCTCTAGAATGTTTCCTCTGGAAAAGAAGAAGTATCAGTGTGTGAAAAGTCTGATTTTTTGCGAATAACTAATTCTCACTTTGGATTTTCACTACTGGTTTGACATACTTTCCACAAAATCATAGTTTTGCCATAACTAATTTTTTTCTAAGTCTTTCAAGTGCAAACATGGCTTCCTAAGAGGTAGTAAAGATATACCATAGTTAAAGATGCAGAGTAGATTTCTTTCAACAGGTGGTTGAAGAAGAAGAAATATTTGAATGAGTGTAATGTGCTAAAATCATTGCTAAAAAACAACTTAGAATAAAATAATGCACAAGAGTGTCAGGAAAAGAAAGATCTTGTATCTTGAACATGTCTGTTGTATTATCAAGTGTCATCCAAGGTAATAGTAATAACAGCATCATCTCATATAGCTTCACCGTTCCTTTAACATCGTATTTTATTTCTGCCCCAACTAGTATAGGTGTTTACATGTAAAAAGGAAAGTAAAAGAAAGTGCAATAGAGCTCACCAGGTCAAGATGAAGATGCAGTAAGACTTACTAAAGCCTTGGGGATTATTCCCATACTTACAGTGCAGCATGTGCAAAGAATTAGTAAAAGCAAGACTGACTTTTATGTAGATGACCATCAATAGTTTTGAGTGAAAATATAAAACAGCATAATCCCATGTAATTATAATAGTACCAGCAATACAGGAAAGAGTAAGGAGGTGCTTTGAAATGAAAGTCAGTCTTGTAGTCAGACATACATCCACTAACGTGGATTGTGGCCAACATACTCACTTTTATATTTATTCTGTCATATTTGATTATACTCAAATTCCCCTAAGTCCTTTATCTGAATTACAAATTATGTCTTTATTTGGAAACAAATATGCCCACAAAGGCATTGTGTACCTTCTTATGTGCTGTGTATAGTGTTACAGACTACAGAGATAGAGTAAAATACTTTGGACATTTCTCCTGACAGTCAAGTAATTGCATGTGATAGTTTTAATACAGTTGTCATTGCAAAACAATGAAAATCATTGAATGTACTTTAGATCATCATAAAGGAATACAAAACAAATTCCTTCTGGGACAAGAAGAGAGAATGTATGTGTATATATATTCTATGTAAGCTACGTGGAGTATTCAAATATTTCCAGTCTATAGTAAGTACAGATATATTTCTACATACTGTTAAATAATTCGCAGCATGTGATTTATTACAATATTTTTTTCATTCCTTAATACTTTGGAACACAGGCAAGGGTTGCAAACAATGGACTTTTTTTCTCAAATTTTCTTTTGCAAAATTTGCGCTGCAAGCTAGAGGTCATTCCCACTCTTTCTTTCTTTTATTTCAGATATATTTTTCTATTTGAAGTTAGTTAAAAAGAATACTCAGCTGATGTACATGAGCAGTTTTGCTGTGACTATGGGATACCTTGCTGATTTACACAGCACTGGATGGTTTCTCAAAAGAACTTTGAGATGGGAAACATATGCTCAACCTCATGGATCTTTGTGTAATTGGAATCTAGGTCATAAGCAGTGAGTAACCACTATGACTGAGAGGTTTGAATACTGAGCTGGAAAAATCCTGTGAAATGATGCTGCATTAATTTTCTGAGTATCTCACATGCACATCACTGACGTCACTGGGACATTGCCATTAAAAAGCCAAGTGATTGTTTTGTATTGATTTGTACTGATTTGACCTTTGCTATTCATTTGGTAGCTGTCTGCTTTCTGGCTTGCTAAATGACATTTCATAAAAATGCTAGGTGAGAATTCACCGTTTCATCAAGCATTCCTATCTGAACGTACTCACTAAAAAATGTAATGAAATAAAAAATAATTTCCATTAAATAATAATCTTATTTGGTCAAGATTTTTGTCAAGCTCTACGTATTTCCTTGATAAACTCCCCCTTCTCATTACAAAACAGAAAGGAAAATTTTTTTCTTAGTGTAATAACTTAATGTTTTGTCTTATTTTCAAAAAATTACAATTCAAGATTTGGTGTTACCATATATCACTGCCAAAATGCATTCGAGAGCAAGAATAGTGAATATCTGTGTTTTGAAACTAAGAAGCATACTTGATACATTTTGAACCAGATGGATATAGCACAAATAGCAGAAATGCTTGTCCCTTTGGAAGCTGAGGTTTCCTTCAAATCCTCAGCAGCTAATTTTTTTTTTTTTTTTCTAAGCAGGGAGTAATTATTCCAGTCCATTCTGCCTTTAAATCATGCTCCTGTGACTTCATCTTGCATCAGGCACAATATGCCAGTTTGCGCTGCTCTCAGCCCTCTGAAACGATTTTGACTCATTATTCTTCCTCTTGCTAAATGAAAATAATCTGCCATTTAATCACTTGCTTGCAAGCAATCGCTTGCTAACCCGATACACTTGGCAAATTTCCTTTTCAGAGCTGTAAGGTGTACGTACAACAGGAATTTGCCATGTTCTACTGCTAGACCATGTAGGGGGTCACTAGCCAGGACACAGTTAAGCTGCTGATGATGTATGTGTTCACTGAAATTATTTCAGAGTCAATTCTTTCTGGATGTCCATAAGATAATTACAGCAAATGGTTATGAACAAGCTACATCAGAGAAGAAAATGCTGTATTCAGTCCTAGTCTCTCTAATAGCTACTGTTATCAGTCATTACTAAACCTACCTATTTCCTAGTGCTACCAGATACATATTTAAATTGCACATGCTGCAAGGGAAATAAAGTAACTGCTCTGATGTCTGTAGTTTGGACCCTTTGTCTGATGATTTCCTGAAAGTTGTATCTAAATTCAGCAAATTAGGTATGCATCTTTTTTATAACAGTAGCAGTATTCTAGAAGTGTTCAAAGAGTTCAACAAAGATCAATTTCATCTTGTTGTAGAGACTGTGCATATGCACCTTCCCCACAAAGGCAGTAACAAAAAAGGTTTTATGAATCCTATATGCTTTTGATATTCCCTCTCTGTCTTACTTGGTGATCTTTAAAAAAGTACTTGCACTGTTATAGACCATTATTTATAATAATAATAATAATAATAATCCTCAGGACCACACAGCCGCTCACTCACTCCCTGTGCAGTGGGACAAGGGAGAAAATCAGGAGAGCAAAAGTGAGAAAACTCATGAGTCAAAATTAAGACAGTTAATAAGTAAAAGGGAAAAAGACAAAATAAAAAAAAAGAAAACCAAGTGATGTAAAAGCAATCCCTCACAAGCAGTTGATGGATGCCCAGCCAGCCACTGAGCATTGCTATCTCCTAATAAACTCCTCCCCACCCCCAGTTTTATTGCTCATGATGGACTACCCTTTTGGTCAATTTGGGTCACCTGTCCTGGTGTGTTCCCTCTCAGCTTCTTGTCTGCCCTGAACCTACTCACTGTGGGGGGCAGAGTGAGAGCCTTCATTCTGTATAAGCACGTATAAGCTCAGCAACAGCCAGACGTCAATATGTTATCAACACTATTTTGGTCACAACCCCAAAACTTAGCGCCCTCAGAGCTGCTATGAAGAAAATTAGCTCTGTGCCAGCCAAAAACACTACAGGGGCTAAACATGCATAGTATCAAACACTATCTTAATGTATGCACATTTATTTTTTTTATTCTGTTGTTTGACTGGGCAAACAGCTCAAATCTTCATTTCTTCCTCACTGCTAGAAGACTGCTTTTCCTATATAACAAAGGCATGTGCTTTTATTAACCAAGATCTTGGAGCTGCTGTGCTGTTTGAAAGTTTATGCAGCAGAATGTGTTATAACAATCTTAGAGTAGACATTAGGTATCCTTAGGGAACAGAATATGCAACAAAAACTGTGACGGAAAATTAATTACTGTGAGGTGACTGGAATACTACATCTCTACTACAATGTAACTGTATGTGGTTGCGCTACCCTACGTGAGCACATCTTAAAGATGTCAGTCAGGATTTATACCAGATCTTAATGTTGACAGTACTCTGACACGAGACAGTATGTTCTTATAGAGAATCAGATTTAAATCTTTTGAATGAGATTTAAATCAGAGTTTTCTTTGAAAATATATAATTGGAAAGACCACTTAGAGAGCAATTTTCCCCTTTTTAAAAATTATGTATGTTTTAAACTGTCACTTCTATACAGAATATTTACACTAGCATTTATACACAGAATACTGCTATTCATGTAGGTGTGATTACAGATTTCAAAAGGAGGACTGCTGACCTCTATTGCTATGGCCTGGCCACTTGGTCTTCTCTCCTGACAGACACAGTTTTTAGAGGGAAACATAATCTATGGGCTCTACATTTTTAACACTGTTTTCCAAGGAGGTGTTGCCACAGAATGATTATAGCTGGTACCCTCGCTCTGAGCATTGCAGCTGTAACAGCATGGCCCCATCATTAGCATCCTTGCAGAGATGTATATGTGAAAGCAGTACAGTAAATTTCCATTTCATAGGTTTGGAAGGGTTTCCAGACATCTGAATCCCCTCTGTTCTGCATGGGAAATGGGAAAAAAACCAAACCCCGAACAACCTAATCCTTATATATCAAATCAATATTTTACAGAATACATTGCAGGATTTTTTTAAGAAACCTAGAACAATCTCCTCTTAAGATACAGCTAAGTCCTCATTCACATAAATTTCTCATCTGATTTCAGGGGGCTTGGTGTAAGTTTGAGGTAAGCAAAGAACTGGCTCAAATCACTATATTTCGGCTACTGTGTGGTGGGGTTTTTTTTATTCCTTGGAACTGTACACAGACTCCTACTGCAACCATTTCAGTTGAAGAATGCTTTTGGCTAGTTCTGTGATGACAGTCAGATAAGAAAAGAATCACTGGCTTGGTATAAAAGCTAATAATTTCTTGGCAGGCTTCTCATGAATTAGGCCCATTTTCACTGTGTGAAAAGTAAATTTCTACTTAAGTATTTCCTAATAATTTGCATAATATGCATTAGTTTTCAAAATCAAATCTCTAATTTTAGACTGACTTCATTTGCTACTTATTTCCCTAAGAAATACAAACAAAAAATCAGAAAAACAGGAAATGGTAAGATGCACCCATATAAGACACCCTTCTTCCACATAAAACTGATGGTTATTATCCAGAAATGGAAGAAGTAGAGCTCCTACCAGCATACAAAATGTTGATTTAGATGTTAGATTTTTAATCAAAAGCAAATTGTATTACATTTACTAATTAAGATTTTATTACATGCATTTGTTTCTTCCTAATTAGATAAGTGGAACTCTTTGTTTACAGTTATAGAAATTTGCTTGGAGGGTAAACTGCAGCCAGTGTATAAACCTCTGAGTCGTCTTTCAAGTCCTACTCTCCTGAAAGGATCACATTTTCCTCCTCTATCTCATACATGCAAGCATACTATAAAACCATTAAATTGCCACATTTGTAAGGAAATAGACTCCAGTTTCCCTCAAAATGGGTTCATTTGTTAACTTCTAAACTTTTCCTTAGTAATTTTCAGACATAATATATAGTGCCAGTCTCTCAGTACTTTCAGCACTCAAAGTTTCGCTCATTCTGAGACTGTTCTTAATGTGTTCACTCCGTAGTTATTCAAAATACTATAGACTTTGTTTAAATTATTATTTCTATCATTTGTGTTACTTGCACTTGCTATACCTCATCTTGCAAACAAATTTTGACTGTCTAGTCTTAACCCAACAGGGTGAGAGAACAATTAGAAGACACATTTTTATTCCTATTTAGTTTTATATCATTCCTGTGCAAACATATGCCTGAGTTAAATTGTAGCAAGGCTAGATTTTTAGTTAGAGAAATCCAGAAACATGAGTCCAAATCTTGAAAGTTATGCTGAACATAGCTCTCATTTAATATTGAATTCTTTCTTGGATCTGGCCAAGCAAAGCAGCAGAGATATTTCTCTCTGAAAATTGCCTACGTTGATAAAGATATTTTTTTTTTAATCTGCAAATTCTTATTTAAATATTTATCTGGCTTCAGTTTGCATGATATTTGAACACCAGGATCTTCATTACTTTTACTGTTTTGAGCCTGCAATATAGAGAATCGTAGAATCATAGAATGGTTAGAGTTGGAAGGGATCATCTTTTTCCAACCTCCCTGCCATGGGCAGGAACACCTGAGAATTATTACTGTTTTTCAAACAGTGCATAAAGTTCAGGATTTATCTTGCCTACATTGTGTTCTGTGAAAGCCAACTGTTTAATTTCAACCAGATCTACAGGATGTCTCCAAGCTAATGCAGTTAGCCTAGCATTTCTGGAGTGACTTATCCCATCTATAATCTACAAGAGTTTTAAAACAGGCAGGCTACTTAAATAATCTTCATATACTTCTCTTGTTACCGAGGGAGCTTCAATGTCTAGCTACAACAATACAACAAAATTTACATATCCAAATTTAACAGTTATTAATGCTTCCCTAAGAAACTGATAGCCAAACATCCCTATGTTACCAACACTGTTTTAGCCACAAATCCAAAACATAGCACTGTATGAGCTGCTCTGAAGAAAATTGATTCCATCTCAGCTAAAACCAATACAATAAGTATTTGACATGTTTTTGCAATCTGTTCCCACTTTCTCACTTGGATGCTTATCCAGCTGCTGACAAAAAAAGTCCCTATAGGACAACATGCCCCCCTTCAGACATCAGCGGTAATTTTGTTTCTTCCGTTTCAGAAAAAAAAAAAGACTGAATCCTTAGGTGTTGCCTATTCATCTGCATATTCCTATCAGTTCTTCCTCTATCCTACAGACCTTGAACACTCAACTTCTCCTGTCATTTAATTTCACTTCTGTTGAATTTAGAATATGGTAGGTCATATTTAATTATTATGTTTGCTGTTTATCTGAGCGCTTAGCTTTAATAGAGTCTGAATATATGTTTAAGCATGCGGTGGAATAAAATCTGCCCCAATGTAAATAGAACTGCAAATAGAATACCTTATCACCAACACCAAAGTAAATGTATGCCATTCAGGAACTTGCCTGTATCTGGTTAAGTGCATCTGTTGGCTGAGTAACAACTTATACTAGAATGTAACATATGAAGGATGCTGTGTGGCATCAAACGTAGTGAGCTTTACAGGATCTCCATTTGTCCTGCACTAAACTACACATTAGCAAGTAATTGCAATGCCTAAGAGCAGTTAGAGGCCATGACTTCTGGTGAAACCCCAAAATTATATTTTTACTGTACTTAGGAAAAAATTCTGCAGCACAACTGACAGAAGGAAAGACATCAGATTAAAGCGAGAAAGATATAAACCCATAGTTATCATTTTTGGGTATAAACCTTACGGCTGATTACTTGTCAATTTTCCAAGTAATAAAACTAGAAAAAGCACCACAAGCTTTGGAGCTCATGAAAATACAAACTGTAGCACAGACTGATATAACAGTGAGATATCATAAGGCTCTTTGTTTATGCTTTTCTCGAGGATGTCTTTTTGAGTCAAGAGATATTATTTTCCACTAGCTGTTGTTTTAACATAGTTTAAAAATTATCAGATCACAAGCACAGTGGCAACATCTGCCATTTCTATGCTGGTGACCAGCATGTTCATATATTAAATGGTGTATTTAAAGATTCTTCATATTTCTATTTTTGTCTTATTTCACAATGAACTCTCTGAAGCAGGACTCATAGGCACCATTAACCACTACTAAGATAGTAGACAAACAAAAAAGCAGCCACTGAGTTTTGTGTTTAATATTCTTTATGGGTTCTATTGTTAATTGTAAATTCTTCTGGGACCTAGAACAATGAGACTCTGCCTCTGTTTGGATCCTTTGGCAATAGCATATTATGAACAGAATTAATTACAGAGAAGACAAACGCTGAAAATAAGACTAGGTTTTTCCAATGTTAAACATTTTATCTGAACTTTAACACACAATGTTCTACTCATTCAGGATATATATTTCACCTATTTCCTTATTATATTCAAATGAAATATACTGATTTCATTTTAATATTTTTCTGGTATGAAAACAGAAAAAGAAATGGCAAACAAATGGAAAGGAGTTGTTAAAATGGTATAATATGTGACTTCAAAGACTTGTTTCCATATGCTACAATTTATTTTTCATGTACACAACGTATCGGGAAACGTATAAATTTTAAAGACAAAATGGACCGTATGAACCTTGGCATCAGACAGAACAAATTGTCTGATGTTCATAGCTTCTGAGTTATAAAAAGACATTTGATCTTGATCCAGTAGCTTCAAATTGTGAAAAATCTAATCATTTGTGTAAGCAATTTTTTACCAGTTAATTATTTGACCTGTTAAAAACATGTACTTTTTTTTTTTCTAGTCTGACTGTGTTCAGCCTCCAGCTATTGTGCTTCATTACATTTTTTTCCTCCATCCAAATTAAAGAGTCATCTACTTTCAGCAATGTGTTCCCTGAGTTGGTACTTCAAGGCTAAGATAAAAACACCTCTTAATCTTCTCATGGGTAAACTAACCAAATAGAATTCTCCAAGTTTTTCACTAGAAGGCAAATTTTCTCTCTAAAGTTCCTCTGCTGCCATTTTTTCTAAATTCCAGTTATTCAGCCCCCTTTTTTATGATTGGTGTCAAACCTGAGATAATTTAATCAGTGCTGGTTTTGTCACAGACTTTTCCACGGAAAGTAGCTCGTCTTTCTTATTTGACGCTACTCGGGCATCTATGCATTGCATTCACCCTTTAATCTGAAGTGTAGTAACATCAGCTAGCAATTGTTTTTGAAAGTCTGTTCGTTGATGCTGTGTGATGCCGTCTTCCAATGTTACCTACAGGAGCTGGATTTCCTTCCTACGCATTTCAGCTCACTTTTGCCAGTATTAAAAATTTAGTATAGTTCTACAAATTTTTACTTAAACTGTAGATAAAGCCAACATGAGGCCAAGAATAGATTTCTGTGGAACTCTATTAACGTTATCCTTGTTTCTTATTAAAATTACCATTGAGATCTAATATTAAACTGCTTTTTAAATGATTAATAAGGCTTCCACTGATACTGTATGATGCTAATTTCATTCAGCCTGCTATGCAGGATTAAGTCAAATGCCCCATAGAAGCCTATTACACCAAACAGTTACCTTTATAAATCAACCTTGCAAAAACAATTAAAGTCAATATGAGTTTCATTTTTCAAGTGTTTCCAGAAACCATGTTGAATGGTATATAATCATCCTCTAAATCTTTACCAGTTGCATCTACTATCAATCTGTGAATGAGCCTAGGAAATATGTACAGGTAATTGATTCTACCTGTCTATTTAATATTAGTAAATGGGGGCCAGCAAATACTCACCTAGCAGACCTAAAGGAACAGTGATGGCAACAGTGACAGGCAAGTTACTGATTGTGGTTTCCAACCTCTTGAAGATAGCAAATATGCCACCAATTTTTGAAAGCATTCCAGGGCAAACCCAGGCAGCTTCTACCTGTAGTTATGCAAACCAGTGATGTTCACCTTTGTTTCTTCTGGGAAGACTGTTAAGGATTAGTGTAAAAAACAGAACTACTGGCTTCTTTAGAGTCAGAACTCACAAATCAATGGGAGTTCTTTGAAGGAAGCAATGAGCCTGTGTGCAAAGGTTGATATGACATCCTTTGATTTCCAAAGGCAATCAACACGACCCCTCAGCAAAGGCTCTTAAAGAAACTAAGCTGCCATGAGATAAAAGACAACAAGTCTCCACGTCGATAAATAACTTATTAAAAGATAAGAAACAAAGCACTGAAATAAATGATTATTTAGTTATTTATTAAGTGGAAACTACAGGAGTATGTCCTGGAGGCTGCTTGCTCAAAATCAAAGAGATAGTCAGGTGACAAAACTTATTGGTGTGAAGGCCAGTTGCACAGCCTGGGTGATAGAACTGCAGATGAAGTTTAGTATGGACAAATGCAAGCCATGCCTATGGAAATATGCAATCAACCTCAATAGGCTTTGCACTGTTAGCACTCAGGACTTTTTTTGGGTGTGTGATGGATTGTTCTGCTAAAATGTCAGTTCATTACTCATGAAGAGTAGGGGGAAAATAGTGAATTTTTAGAATTAAGAAAGGAAACAGTTTTTACTTTGTTCTCTGGAAGGTGGCATGCGAACAGGTTAAAGTAGTAGATCTAGCATATAGAAGTCTTTTTCTATTTTAGTAGGTAGACATGATCTTGAGGTGTGATAAGCATGCTTCTGTACCACATTGCTTGCATATAAAATTTTGCTTTTGATCTTTCATTGGGATAACAAAGCCAAAGAAGTAGGTAGTAGAAGGATAGCATATAGATATGCATAGAACAATAAAATCAGCTCTAGTTAGTGCACAATATGAAGGAACACATTTAGCTAAAATAAATAATGACTAAACAACCCAAAAACCTAATAAAAAAGTATCTCTTGTAATTTTGTATTTGTGGGAGAAGTTGGACAAGAAGTGCAGCAGGGGAAAAAAGCACAGAGACAAAATTACAAAACAAGCAAAATGAAACATTTAGTTTTCGTCTGTTCTATCTGTACCACTCCCTGGAACAGAGGAATTAGAAATTACTTGCAAATAGCAAACTACTTAATGCACCAGAGAATACACTGTTAGGAACGCAATATTCCATGTGTAGAAGACACATGAAACATCCTAAGAGTAAAAAGGTCTACATTTTCTTATTCTAGAGCATTTTCAACTGTATTGTTACACCAGATAATGTCTTTCTAATGGCATCAAGGCTCCTGAACAAATAAAATAATACCAGTTTTCTAAATTCATCTCTGACATGGACACACTCCACCACTCAACATAAAAATTGCTTTCCTATATGTTTTCCTAGTTGTCAAAAATAATGGGGATAAACTAAAACAATGGCATATAATTGTATGTTTTTCAGTTTAGTTAATTAAGACCTGTAGTTATTTTAAAGATTAAAAACACCATCTAAATAATATATTGTATTTTTTTTGTATCTCATTAGCTTCTACTGGGATTCATTCGCTTCCTGTGTAACCTCTGAGAAAATGTTTGCCTATCTTCTGCAACTGACGTCATCTACCTGGACTTACGCAAAGCACTTGACACTGTCCCGCATGACATACTGGTATCAAAACTGGAAAGTCACAGATTCGATGTACGGACCACTCGGTGGATAAGGAACTGGCTGGATGGCCGCACTCAAAGGGTTGCAGTCAACGGCTCAATGTCCAAGTGG
>JAOXNO010000013.1:75326770-75337956 GCA_028565335.1 Limnodromus scolopaceus | reverse complement strand
CAACCTGCTCTAGTGGGAGGTGTCCCTGTCCATGGCAGGGGGGTTGGAACTAGATGATCTTTAAGGTCCCTTCCAACTCAAAAGATTCTATGATTCTATGATTCTTTCCATAAGTAAAGCTAAAAATCCCCAAAAACCCAACACACAAACAACCCCAAAAAAACCCAATCCACAAAAAATTTCCAAATGATGATTTATGTGATTTATTCCTTATAGAGCTCAATTTAGTTTTTAGAACCTGTAAATATTAAATTAATGAAGAAAATAGTAGAAGTGATAGTTCACCATATCAGCATTTTACTAAATAAACCCTTATGATTAGCTATGACCTGCTTTTGAGTAGGAACCATCCTGTGGTTGCATGATTGTTTTAAATACTTTTGGCAATCATTTTACCAACAAACAAGCAAACAAAAAAACTCCTTGCCTACTCAGTTTTGGTTGCTTCAACGTACTATACACTCAAAAAAGGACCAAACTGAAAACCTGAGCTAGAAGTGTGAGAAACACAACTCTGAGCTCTTTGTCATATGGAATGAGAAGACTGGGCTACACCAAGGCTCTTGTGAAGCATCTTTCAAACTGGTTAGAAAAAACACCCTTTCATAAGTTACTACTGTTCTAATGTTCATGTTCTTTCTCTCCTTTCATCATTAATACATCCTCTAGGTACGGAATTAAATTCAGCAACCTGTGGTACCCTAATGCTCCCTGAATTCTTAGACAGTAGAAGTCACTTAAATAATTACTAATCAGAAAATTGGTATTAGTAAAAGTGCACGGTTTAACCTGTATAAAAAATTGAGTACAGCTAGTCACAAAAAGAAAGCTCAAGAATAAAAGAATTTTGGGATTGCAATTTTTTTATAGTAAAATTATGCTCTGATCACTCTTTGTATCACCAAGCTTTCTTCTTTAAAGTCTATTCACTCCTATAAAACGCTGTGACGATGGAAACCTTCCCATTTGCCCTTAGTAAAGAAAACTGTTTTCTCACTTCTGCTTTAATTTCAATAAAAACTATTCTATTTATCTGCAAAGATCATTATACTCTTCTGGTTTAATGTATAAGATAGAAGGTTTAAACCATCATATTTTGTTGTAGTGTACAAAGTTAACTTCATAGCTATCTGTCAAGCTCAGCACTATCAATTTACACACTACAAAATGACAAAGTATTTATTTCACTAATGGCATTTCCCATAAGCATTCACCTTTAGGCTTATTGTATTTTTCTATGTGTGCTCTTGGAAGAAGAGTTTTGTCCCAGCTGGTAAATTCAGTCCCACACTAGCATGTACTTAACACTTGGATGTTGAGTTGAACTTTTTATTTTATTTTTTTCCTTTTCAGGGGTGGATAGGGATGAACAAGACTTTTGCTTAGAGAGAGAGTGAACCATCTGATTATTGCAGTAAAACATTTTTCTCTCTGAAGTGAAAGTCAAAAACTGCCTTTATTTACATTCATCCCACATTTTTCAAATTTTCTACTTACTCTTCCACTGTGTGTTTAGGTACAGGCAATTAGTTCACACCTGCTATAGTCAAGCCAGGTAATATTACTTATATACATGTTTCTTCCTTAATGAATCAGTGTTCAAGTCCCTAACCAGAGAACCTTCCTAGCTATACAGCTCCAATGTGTTGTACCAGCATTCATTCTATATGCTGTCTGTTACCAGCTGTGGTCGTGCTCCTTGTAGGTGAGACACCACTGAGGTTAATCACTATTGTGTTCTCTGACGAGGCAAACCTCGGAATGTGCTCACGATCCAGCAAGTCTCTTAGCTCTGTTTCTCCTCTGCAGGCTGCCAGGATTCAGCTTGATTGAGGCCGCCTACAAATCCCATCTGCTCTGCTAGCAGATAATCTATCATGGTCCTGGTGGGAAGGATCCGGACCTGTTCTAATTGCCCCTCTTTGCAAGGCCAGGTAGGGTGGCTTAGATCTGACAGCAGAGATCAGAGCCCCTTTACTTACCATCCGCTAGTACATGCTCCAAGGGGCAGATTATACAAAAAGGCATTCACAAAGAGTAGAGCAGATGAATTAAAGGGACAGGCAGGCAAATATAAATTCAAGCTAGTCTTCGAGGCTGTTCCTGTGTGCTCTGTAGGTGCACCCAGTAAGACTTTGTGTGAAAACACCCATGGCTGAGTTTAAGGCTGCTTTGCTTACAGAGGATCTTGGACACTATTGGGATAGAAGGTTATGGTTTACAGGGGGAGCTCGTTTTCTTGTACATACTAGTGGTCAGTAGTTGACAAAACTGCAAGTTTCTCAGTGCTGACAAGCCTCAGAAGTGCTCTCAGTTACTCACCTTTAGGCACATTAAACAAAATTATGATCTTTTTCTTAAGATTAATTAAAACAAGGGGGTGGAAGGTAAAGCATACTCTGCAACCTAGAAGCCAGGGATCACAACCTAGTAAGTAATGGCTGCATTTAATGAGCAGTCTGTAAGTAGTTTAGTTATGAATAAACATAAGGGGTTTGGCTATGGCTTCAGATTTGTTTTCACCTTTACGTAGATTGGAGGTCAGGAAATATTTGATAATTGGGTTCTCTTTGCAAGACAAGCCCTGGAATTTAAGCTGTTAAAAACACAAATGACTGTTCACCCTTCTATTACTCGATTCATGTTGTAAATACAGCTCACCGTCTGGACCAGCTTGCACTACTGTGGATCCTACTAAGAAATCTTTGCAACCAATAATCTGTCCATAGATATAGTTTGGACTTACAGCATACGTAAAGCAGAACACCCTTTTGTCATAAGAAATGTTACATTTGTATAAGATGTAGATAATTCATATGATAAATCTGTACTTGTATCTACAGAATATGAATATGAGCATTTACTTTCCAGAAACTAAAGAACCAAAAGGCCAAACAATGAAGGATCATGACTTATATTAAAAGTAAAATTTATATGTGACTATTCTCTACTATGCAAAAGCAGATCTCATCATTGATGTTATTGTGTCAGGTTTCCAGGTAACAGCATATAGCTCAAGACACCAAGAGTCACAAGAGTACAAGTGGGTACTTTGTCGCCTTCCTTAATTGCTTTTCATGTTTCATTGAGAGTAAAATGACTTCTCTATTTTTCTTCCAGTAAAAGCTTGAAAGTGAAAGATGATTATCCCAAAATTGAAAAGTACTGACCTTACACTTCGGCTAAAAGTAAAAAAATCCTGTTTGGGAAATTATTTTGTGGTACTTCATAGGAATTCTGACTGGGTACTTAGTTTTCCCTTTCGCTTCCTCTTTTGTTTGGGTTTCCCATTGTGCTTTCCATTTTGCACTGTGAGAATAATTTTTACATATCTTCTCTCTGTGTTATGATAAACTATAGGAGATAAATATTGGACAAAAGCCTCAGTTTACATAGGAGAATGAACGAGATAATCCCAAAAGGATTACTGGATTTTTAATTTTTTTTTTTAAGTTTAATGTATTCAATTAGAAAAAGAAATTAATACTTTCCATTAAAAATCCATTTTTCTTCCAAAGCCAGCTGCTTAACTAGTTTGCAGATAGAGTGGGT
This sequence comes from Limnodromus scolopaceus, assembly GCA_028565335.1. Taxonomy (NCBI): domain Eukaryota; kingdom Metazoa; phylum Chordata; class Aves; order Charadriiformes; family Scolopacidae; genus Limnodromus; species Limnodromus scolopaceus. The sequence continues at coordinate 75,334,404 of JAOXNO010000013.1, read as the reverse complement.
GTTTGACTACACTAATTTTGGCTTGGAAATTTTGTAGTAGTAATAGGGCGGGGAATGACAGGCCACACAAACTAAAAATTATCATTCTGTCAAGAAATGGTTTGCAGTTATGCTATGTAAGGGAAAACATTTATATGCATAAAATATCCAAATTTACATTAGCTATACCAGTATTCAATGCAACGGTTTATGAGAAGTTTCCCATCATGAAATGGAGGGAAGGGAAAGGGACCGGGTTGCGTTCTTAGGGTTTGGCAAACTGAAGATAAGGACAAGTGATAGGTGTTTTCCTGGCTTATTGGCTGTTGACCTGAGGATAAAATGGAGACGTGGTAAGTAAAAATATCAGGCCTCCAATGAAAGATAAAACGGCTAGAAATCTGAAATAATTTATCCATAGCTTGGTCTCAGCAGATGGGAACAGAGAATCTCCATCAAAAGATGATCTGCTGGGCACAGAGCAGCCTGGAATAATCTGCAGCTTTACACCACAGTGGGTCATCTGCCTGATTCCATACATTCCTTTAGTTTCTCAATCTTGGATCTGAATTAACTTCACAGAGACCATAATGACTTTTAAGAAGCTTCTGGAAAGCAAATTTTTTTCTTGCACTGTCTGATAAAGCACAGAAAGTCCTCTTTCCTTCCACTCCTTCAACAAAAATTTCAAGTTCATTCCCAATATTTAAAAATAAATTCAAAGATAGGTCATGAAAAAGAGATTTTTATCTTACCTTTTTTCCTTTTTTTTTAATAAAGATGAATAGATGACCTTGTGAAAATATAAAATATCAGCCTCAAAAGCATTTAATATGCTTGGATAATTGATTCTGCTTTGGATTATAGACAAAAATGGCTTACCTGAACCATATACATCCTTCAGTTATTTCATTTATTCCTTTCCTCCAGTTTCAAGGACCTCTTGAAGATAGTTTAACCTCATCAGCACAGTTAACAACACTATTTATGAGTAACACCTACTCCAGTAATGGAGGCTGAATATTTGACACATGCAGATAGGAAGCACAGTCGGTAACTTCAGAGGAAAGAAAGAATGTTGAGGGTCAGAACTGAAGAACTCTGTTAAGATCAAGCTGCAAAAGGGGAGCAACCAAGCTTCTGAGTCAGAACTTGTTATGGAAGAATTCATAAATTGAATTCTAAATTATTGAATTAATTGTTGACAACCCCTCCAAACATTTTCTATCAGTTTTTTCAAGAGTTATTCTAAGCCATACAGATGCATTTATACAATTTTTATGAAACACGACAGATTCTTACTGCATTTCATTCACATAACAAATAAGAAATTAGTTCCATAGCGAATCTGTGGGACCCTGAAGGATCTTTGAATTGTCACAGTTTAACTTGTATCTTTGACATCACAAAATTAACTCCCTAGAGCTTTCAGAAATCAAAGGTCTCTTAAATAACTAGAAATAATTTTAGGGGCCATTGCACTTTTGGTACTTAATGGTCTATAAAACGAGAAAGCTTCTCTTCAATTCCTTTTCTTTACAGCTGTTAAGGGTTGGGTTTTTGTTGTTTGTGGTTTGTTTTTTCATCACAGACAAATAAAAACTGCAAGAGGGAGAGCTGCATATGTATTTTTATACATTATTTGATATTCCAAAAATATTTTTTTTTCTGTTTTTTTAGCTCATCTTCATTCTGGTCTTTTAGGTGATAAATCTAAGGAACTTTGTTGCCAAGCTGAGCTTTTTAATAGGATGAAATTCAAGAGGAGATACTAATACAACTTTCTGAGTTTTTTCATCCCCTGCTAAAAGACAGTGTGTCCTCTACTATTTTACAGGCACTAGACAAATGTTGGCACAGTTGTACAGCTAAGAAATAAAACAGCTAAAGAGTTGTAGGCCGCTGATTTTTATAGGATTCAAAAGGCAATTAAAACCCATAATTAAAATGCATTATGAGGGTCAGTCATATTGTGCTCTTTCTCAGGTAATTATTTATCGGTCAGCTGTGGCAAATTTTGCCAACATCATCTTCATTCTCATTTATGACACATACTTTCCAATCAAACCAATTTTATGGTATGAAATACACAGGTCCTTCCCTATAATTATTATGAGGAAAATTCCTATAGGGAAACTTATTGCGGTACATTTAGATGCTGTTGATTTTGAACCAGAGCTGACCATTTCACACACAGACACAAAAACCCAAACCAAACCACCAAACAAACCCTCAACAAAACCCACACTCAAATATTTTTTTTTTTAAACTGCTCAGTGTATAAGGTCAGTTTTATGTTTTGACAGTTCAAGTAGGATTTATTCTGTCAAATGTATCACTATATTTATCTGAGCATCACACAATCAGTAAAGAATTGTAGTTTCACAATACTTGTGCAAAAGACAAACGTGTGCTAAGGACACATCTGTCCTACTCTGATACTGCATTTGCAAGGCTGAAGTAAAGTATAGATTAAAATAATATGCCCAAAATTGCAGAGAAAATTAATAAATGATCAATGTTTATGAGGTCCAGATCACTACTCTTTTATCAACTTATCTTTTACCTTTTCTTTGTACAGTCCACTGGCAAAACATCCACAAAGGCATCCTCACAAACAGCTCTGCAGTCTTACACTACTATCAGTTTTCATTCTAAGGCATACACAAGTGAATTGTCTTGATGTACACTGAGACAAGCAGTCTCTGATGCCACATAGCCAGAGATGACATTGTTAAAATACAACAGTTCTTCTGCTATCTTTTGATAAAGAAAGAAAAGCTACCAACAGGTTTCCCCATGAGTCCACTGCAAAATTCTCACTTTGCAAATTACCTTCTCGTTTGTCCAAGATATCACACTCCACTGACATTTAGAGCATGCTGAAAGACATGCTTACTCAGACTGATTCTGAAAAGGGCAGAGTAGTGGTAGAATTGGTTTTCCAGTTGTTCACCCTCTGGTTTTCAGAGAAGTAGTTACTGTCGTCCTCCTCTATGTAGTTGTATCTTCGCTATATGAGTAAAGTGGCTCAACACCATTGCTTTGTTGTACCCTAAATCAAACAGATGATCAACATAATGAAATTTAGCTTTTATCAGATTGATTCTCAGACCAGGGTATTTTTCCTCTGCTTTTTTATCAGTATTTTTATTCAAACTACTCTTTTTCTTCACTGTGAGATACAGAGCTCAGTGCAACCCATTGGGAAAAGTCAAAGTTGTCTACTGTTAGAAGGTCTCCTCCCAGCTCCTAGCCAAACAGTTGCAACAGCAGCTCCTGCCACATTAATGGAAGTTGGTTTGTGCGCAGAGAATAAATTTACACAGGAGAGAGAGCAGCCTATACCAAGTAAGCCTTAATCTGAAGAATAACACCGAACGTCAGTCCTACCAGAGCCTATTGTACCTCCACCTGATCACAAAAGATTCAGCTCATAATAACCAATGCTTATATTATAATGTAAATTGCCAGATCAAGAGACAGAAACCATCTCTTGTACAATTGACCTTTCAAGGTGTTTATTCAACCAAATGAAAGACAGAGTATTGAAAAACAATTCAGCAGTGGGACAGGTTGACCATCTCCTGTGTCTGATGGGTCACAGAAAGAATATATCACACTTTACTTGAACCTAATTACTAAAGAAGAAAAATTATAAATTGCGTTGGCTAGGCAACTTCCTTAAATACTCTCTTTTATATTTGTAAAAGGTTTTCTCAGAGTTCCAACAGGAGAGTAACTCTGACAGAAAAAAATGGCAACACTATTGAAAGAAGCTTCATGATCACAAGATGCAGCACTTTAAACCCCCCTAATGTTTCCTAGAAGGGCAATGTTAAAAGGTGCAAGCAGGTCTGGAAATTTCGGGAAGCATTTCATTGCAGATGCCACATGGGCATACTAAAGGAGGCACCCTGTGGATCTGCTACTCATAAATAAGGAAGAACTGGCTAGGTTTGTGGAAGTCAAGAGCAGGTTTGACTGCAGCAACCATGAGATAATGGAGTTTAAGATACTGGAGGAAAAAAAGAAAGGCATGTAGTAGAACAAAGATCCTGAATTTCAGGAGAAGACTTCACAATGTTCAGAGAATGGGTAGGCAGCATCCCCTGAGTGGCTCCCCTGGGGACAGAAAAGCCCAGGAGAGCAAGTACATTTTCAAGGACAAGCTCCTCAAAACAGGGGAGTTATCCTTCCCCTTGTGCAAGATAATGGGCAGGCATAGCTTGGGGCCCCAGTAGCTGAATAGGAAATTCCTGACTGAGCTTAAACACAAAAATATAAGGAACTAGAACTGGGAAGAGGAATAGACTGCTGAAGAGGAATACACCAGTTTCACCCAGCGACAGAGGGATTGAATTAGGAGGGCCAAAGCAATTGCATATTGATGCATTGGTAAAAGTGTAGTTGACAGGTAAAGGGAAGAGATTATTAGTATCTATTTTGCACTGGTAAGGCCACATGTGTAATGCTATGCCTAGTTTTCTGTCCCTATGCTCCTCCCCACCCAAGAGACACTGATAAACTGGAGAGAGTGTAGCAAATGGGTACTAAAGTGGTTTGCTGTCTGAGGCATGTGACATACAAGGAGAGACTGAAGGAACTGGTTTTCTTAAGAGAATGCTAACAGTAAAATGGACGCTAATTAGTTTCTTCAACTATGTGAAGGGAGGTGCATTGATATAAAGAAAATGAGGCCTGACTATTCTCAGACACGCTTAGCAAAAGGACAAATAACAGTCACAAGTTGCAGGAGGGATAATTCTGACTGGATGCAAGAAAAAAGAATATCACAGGTTAAGCACTAGAGCAAATTTCCTGCGAGATTGGTATCTCCATTCTCAAAGATTTTTAAAACTTGACCGGACAAGAGCTTAAGGTGCCTGATTCAGCTTCTGAGTTTAAGCTCACTTTGAGCAGAAGGGTTGGACTAGCTGACCTCCAGAGGTCCCTTCCAACCTAGGTATTTCTTTGATATATCCAATTTTTCTGTGATTCTCTCCATGTAATTTCTCACTAAAGAATAATGGAGAAAATATCAGGATTAGGCTTACAGCACACATGTTGCAAAGTCTTTTGAAATTTCCTGGGAAGTGCTGGATCCCTTCTAATTAAGGACTAAATGAAACAGGCTAGAAAGCAGAACAATGCACATAACTTAAAACAAAAAACGCAACCATCAACCTAACACTGACAAAAAACATCCCTACACCACATTGGTAAGCACTACATCTACCCATCTTTTAAATACCTCCAGGGGTGGTGCCTCAACCACTTCCCTGCACAGCCCATTCCAATGCTTGATAACCCCTTCAGCATAAAAATTGTTCCTAATATCTAGTCTAAACTTCCCCTGGTGCAACTTGAGGCCATTTCTTCTTGTCCTATTGCTTGTTCCTTGGGAGAAGAGTCCAACTCCCACCTCCCTACAACCTCCTTTCAGGGAGTTGTAGAGTGATAAGGTTCTCCCCTCAGTCTGCTTTTCTCCAGGTTAAACAACCCCAGTTCCCTCAGCCTCTCCTCATAAGACTTATTCTCCAGACCCCTCACCAGCTTCATTGCCCTTCTCTGGACATGCTCCAGCACCTCAATGTCTTTTTTGTGGTAAGGGGCCCAAAAGTGGACACAGTACTCAAGGTGTGGCCTCACCAGTGCTGAGTAAAGGAGAATGATCACCCCAGTCCTACTGGCCACACTGCTTCTGATACAGGCCAGGATGCTGTTGGCGTTCTTGGCCACATGAGCACACTGCCACCTCATATTCAGCCGGCTGTTGACAGACACCCCCAGGTCCTTTTCTGTCAGGCAGCTTTCCAGCTACTCTTCCCCAAGCCCGTAGCACTGCATGGGGTTGTTGTGACCCAAATACAGGACCTGGCACTTGGCCTTGTTGAACCTCATACAATTGGCCTTGGCCCATAGATCTAGCCTGTCCAGATCCCTCTGCAAACCCTTTCTACCCTCAAGCAGGTCAACAGTCCCGCCCAACTTGGTGTTGTCTGCAAATTTACTGAGGGTGCACTCAATCCCCTTGTCCACATCATTGGTAAAGGTATTAAGCAGAACCAGCCCCAATACAGAGCCCTGGGGGACACCACTTGTGACCAGCCACCAACTGGATTTAACTCCATTTACCATAACTCTTTTCGCCTGGCCCTCCAGCCAGTTTTTTACCCGGCAAAGAGCACTCCTGTCCAAGCCATGGGCAGACAGTTTCTCCAACAGAACGCTGTGGGAAACTGTATCAAAGTCTTTACTAAAGTCCATGTAAACAACATCCACAGCCTTTCCTCATCCACCAAGTTAGTCACTTTGACATAGAAGGAGATCAGGTTCGTCAAGGAGGACCTGCTTTTCACAAACACTGACTGAGCCTGATTGCCTGGTTGACCTTCATGTGCTGCATAATGGCACTCAGGATGATCTGTTCCATGACCTTTCCAGGGACTGATGTCAGACTGACAGGCCTGTAGTTTCCCTGATCATCCTTCTGGCCCTTCTTGTGGATGTGCGTCACATTTGCTAGAGGCCAGTCAGCTGGGACCTCCTCAGTTTGCCAGGACAGCTGGTAAGTGATGGAAAGTGGCTCAGTGAGCACATCCACCAGCTCCTTCGGTATCCTCAGGTGGATACCATCCAACCCCATAGACTTGTGTACGTCTTGGTGTTGGAGCAGGTGCCACACCATCTCCCTTTGGATTACAGGGGCTTCATTCTGCCAGTGGTCAATAAATGACTATCAAATTGTGGATCCCTGTAAACTGGAAAAAACAGCCTTGGTGGTAACAAAGAGAACAATGTATCCAATATATGTAACACACACCTCAGATAGTAAACTGGGATCTAATGTGGAACTACATCCAAAGGAAGAAAGAGTAAGGTGTAGAACTTGCAAGTAAACTTATATAAACAAGCCTAAGTGAAACCTACACTGAGGAGGAAGAAACCATCAACACTGTACTCCCCCACTGAAGGGCTTTAGGAAACAGAAGACAATCCTGCTTTCGCTTTTCCAGTTGTTGACATGTCAACACCTGAGCAGGTCACAAATTATACACAGAAATTACCAGCACAATCTCTCTGATATCTCATGTATCATCCAGTTTGTTGGTTGGTTGGCTTTGTTGTGTTCTTTTTTTTTCAAAAAAAAGGGATGTCATCATAACCAGACCGTTACTTTTGAGGAAACAGATAGATGTGTACTATAATCCAGATTGCTTCTATTCCTCCTCTATGCTACAAATCCATACATCTGTTTATACTGTTACACCACATCTGGACACTTATGGCAGAACAGATATTGCAGAAAAGAATATTGAGAAATATTCTTTTTAAGTGCAGACAACGTCACTTTCTGATATGACACACCGTGCCTTTGGCTTCCTTTCTATGATCAGTACTAACCAACATTATTCTCTCCACCAGGCTGGCTTTCAACTGAGCCAGTCATCTTTTCATCCTTCACATTATTATTTTTTGCTGCTTGAATTTTTTCATTACTTTGAAATTCATCATTGATTGTAATTAGTCTTAGATGAGTTTTCTTTTTCTTTCTTTTTTTTTTTTTTTTTAATTAAAGAAAACATCTTTCTTCCTTTAAGAGTAGTTTCTTTTCTTCTACTTTGGTAGAAAAATGCCAAGTTTTATTATTC
>JAOXNO010000013.1:75310172-75326670 GCA_028565335.1 Limnodromus scolopaceus | reverse complement strand
TTATGCCCCTGCCCCCTCATTGCCCTCCCCCCCCCGAATAAAAGTTCTTGTGCCTCCTTGACTATCTACACAGAATGTTTAGTTTGAACGCTGCTGTAATAATGTGAAAACAACTCAGAAATCAGTCAGAAATTACCTTACCAGCCTTCCAAGTTGTTACTCATTCAGGCCTTCTAATTTTGTCTCATTAAAGAGTAGTAGACACATCATATGGGTAACAGTTAGAGATCCTTTCTTATCATGTTCAGAATAATGTTCTTGCTTTCCCTGTTTTAACTTGGAAATAAAACAGATGACAAAAATGTAACTTCAACTAATCTACTCATGATGTATCTCTTTAGCATCTACATGGAAGCAAAAGTATTCAGAATTCCTGACACAGTGAATGAAAGTCAAAAGTTCTGGTACCTTCTAAGAGACATACCTGAGACAAAATAGATTTTCATTGTGAATTTTAAGGAATTAGAAATATATCCCTATCACCATTTTCAGAAATTTCCTCAAATAAATAATACTAATATTTAACTTATATATCTATTCTTTCGTTTATCCTATCCTCTCTCTGAAAATGGAAGAAAAACCAAACAAACCAGAAATATTTTGCCTTATTGAGTCTATCAATAGATTTTCCACATTTCATAACTGGAGTGTTGTTCTGAGACAATGATAATTATAATAACAATGATAAACTATGCTTATGATTTGACTAGTGGGTACGAAGGAGTGGAATCTTTGATTAAAAGAAATGCAACATATAAAAAGCAGAAATAATGCACTTTTTCTAAAACATCATATAAGCTTGGGGAAGAAAGGAACAAGAAGAAACATAAGAGCAAAAAAAAAAAACCCTCTTCAGCAATATGGTATTACTTAACTGATCAAAATGATAGACATCGGGGAAAGGCTGGGGGTGGGAGAAGGAGAGGCAGATTGAATTTACGGAGCAACTTTTTGTCCACTTGGAGCCTTAAGAGTTGTTTTGGGTTTTTTGCTCATCAGTTTCAAAAACTCTTCATTTAGATATGCTCAGCCCCCTTTTTAGAAAGGAGTCAGAACCTTAGCTACCACCAAAGCTGCTGAGCCCAGCATGAATGGTGAATTAACTCAGTTGCAGGCTAAGGTATTTCCAGGTATCCTGAAATGTAAAAATCTGCCCCAGTTTTACAATATGAAATATGCCAGACAACTGGCAATGTCAATAAACTGAAACCTACAAAGTTCTCTGTATTTTGTGTTGTTTGCATATTTAAACACATATGGGACTGGGTTTGTAAATTGCAACCACGGATGACTCTTACCATAAAAACAGTGGGTCCACATTCATCAGAACTCTGTAATCCTCAGATAAATCTGAGTCTTATCTCCCTTACACACTAAGCAAGGATGCAGCACATGCTAGCACCAAGCCTAGCTCCACAACATACCAGCACAAAGTATATACAATCAGCAGAAGTGTATTATACATGCTTGTGGATATTCCCCACCAGCTCGAAAGCATTAGAGGTGAAACTGAGCATGGCATATGCATAATTTTAAGTACATCAAAAGTCTAGTTGCTTGTCATATACTTAAAGACAGGCAGGTGCTTAATCGTCTCTGCAAAAACTTAATGTGATACCCTGGAGCTGAAAAAACAGAGGGACTCTTCACCTTTGATAAAGCACAGGGTCATTCCAGGGCCACTAAAATGAGCTGAAATTATTTTTCTTGCTTCAATTTAATATTATTTCTGCAGGAGTGACCATGACTTGCAGAAACTCTTGTTTCTGCAAGACTGCAATGGCAAGTATGGAAATAGACCTCAGCAGTTTTGAGTTCTGGCTTCTAGTCATTCCTCAAATTCATTATATACAAACAAGAACAGAAATATATCTGTTTGCTCCAGCCTCTGGTCATTCTGAACTGCACGTCAGAGATTTGTGTGATGCAATGTATTTTTCTATTACATATTTTTTCTGCTTTGTCTCTTTCCCACCAGGATGCTTAGGTTAATAAATGTGTTCCTTTTAAAATGGACTCTGTTGGTAAACCAGAACTTTGAGGAACGCTGTCTTTTGCATGTCACCTTTTAACACTTACATCATTTCCCACTGAGCTGTCTTTTCCATTCCTCTTATCACCTTAGCAAATGCAAATGAAGTAATTATCTAGTTAAATTCTGAACAGGCATTATTCATTTGAGAAATCGTTACTTTGTAGTGCTAAGGAAGCATTTTTTCCCCCCACCTTTGGCACTTCACAATAAACTCGTTCTGATCTAAACTGATTGCTCTGGGATTATCTTGGAGTCATTAAAATAATGCTGTATTGACATTCATTAATGTTTTTAATTAGCAATTTCAAATTCCAACATTTTGAATTAAACATGCACAGGTATAGCTTATTTTGGCTGCATATAATTTTTGTATGACTTTGAGTCAAACCTTATTTTGAATATTACATAATTGGTCTGAGAACTGGTTTTGGTGCAGTAAAAGTGATAGCAGCAAGGAGGGGATGAGCATCCCATAGCCGATCAGAGATGGAAACAAGCTTCATGAAGAGCAGAAAGTGACTTACCTACAAAAGTGTTGTGAATTACAACTCCAAACTATTCATTAGTCTCTCTGTGTTACACCACAGATTTCAGGTTGATTTTTCAGCCAGTTTATATCTATACACATAGCAACCAAAAGCAAGAATATTCTTTTTATCTGTAACCAGTAAGAAGATTTGATGTTTTATGTGGAGATCTTGTTAAATTTTACATGAAGGTCTGCCTTGGACTATAGTTAGTACTAAAATTAGCATGCTTGATTTCAGGTTATTAAACTGATCTAGGAAATATTTTTATGGCTTGAATCTTCTTTTGTTAACTTAGCAGTTAAGAACAATTTAAAAATCTTTTGCAATGGCTTTCTTGAAATCTTAAATTTGCAGATTTAACCCTATCAGGCTCAGATTTTCCCCTCCTTATCTACTTCTATAAGACTTTAATTATTTAATCTTTGTGTGAGAATGTAGAGTACGCCAGAAAAACATCACGTTTTTCTGTGATTTCTTCACATCCTTGGTAACACCCACATTTCATGGGGTCTTCTGCTACCTCAGACACTAGAAGTGTTTTCATTTCTCTCTGGACTTCAAAAAACATCTGTACATGGTCCTGGGCAACCAGCTCTAGGTGGCCCTGCTTGAGCAAGGGAGTAGGACCAGATGATCTCCAGAGGTCATTTCTGACCTCAAATACTCTGTGGTTTGTAAACTCACTAGTGTGTGAGGAAAGATTTGAAGGTGACCTTGTTGCTGATAGATGAAATTAATGTAGTTTCAGATACTGTTGAATTATTTTTGTTTGTTACGGGAATTTCTCAGATGTTGAAAAATGAATAACTAAGAAGATTACACCACCATACTTAAGACACGTTGAGCTGGGACAGCTGTTTTACAGAGCCTTTCTGCAAGGAAGCTTTGTGGCCATGCAACAATGAATGATAGTCTCCTGCTTTCTTAGGGCATCAGCAACATAAGTTCCCTAATAAATATGCATTTACTTTGTGAAAAATAGTTAACCAGATGTTAAATATGCGTGAAAATATATGCTTTGGTTTTTCAGAGTGTAGGCTGATGAGTAAAGGCACTGAGGGTGCAAGATACTGTAGTCAGAGATTACTCAGTCCCAGTTGCCTCTGTGAAGGGTAGCGGGGGTGTCTGTTGGCATTAACTCAAAGGTATTCAAAGTGTTCTAACTTAACTTCGTTTGAAATTTTGAATCTTTCTTTATAATAATGCAATCACAGAAATAATTTTTTTTAAAAACAGTGAGACTAGTGTCATGTGAAGAATGAAAAATCAAGGACTTGCACATTTCAAAAAAATCATAGTTAATACAGAAGATCACTGTCAAGAAAGGAAAGGCCTTTTCCTCAGATTATTGCCATTATTAAATGTAAAGAACATTACTGAGTAAGATTCACTGAACAAGAAAATACATCACTCCTCTCTCCCCCTTTTAGAATGTAAATGCTTAATGGCTTCTGTAATTGCTAATGGTCTACTTTATACATAAACTACCAAAAAGTGACTTATAAGTAGGCTTGTTTGAATAGTTAAAGATCCAGTACCATTAATTATTTGAATAAGCAGTAATTTTAAAAACTAGTATTTTATTGTGGCTTTTTTATTTTTGTTGTAACTCCCACAGGAAACCAAGTAGGTTAGTTTAGTGTTCTGAACTAATCAACTGGTAATCTCTGGGTTTCCAGAGTTGGAAATAATTTGTAAGGTTTTACTGTACTTTCAATTAAAACAGGGGTAAAAATATGTATCTGTTAATCTTAAGCCTTTTTATAACCTGTATGCAGGCATTTGTATAGTTCAAGAGCTTTACAGAGGTTGACTTTGAAGACGAAATGCACATAAAGGGCGGGAGAGCAAGATGTGTTCTTCCCCTTATATTATACTAAAAGTTTCAACGACTAATGCTTTTTAACTGCCTCATTAATGGCTTTTCATGACCTCCTTATACACTATGATCTGTACATGGAGAGACAATGGGTTACAGAAGATCGGGTTAGCAATGAAACGAGAAAAAGACATAGGCCTATACATTGCTGTGAAATTAAAAAACGTAGGAAATGTTCAGTACTTGAATGTTCTGGAAAACTGGAAAAACCTGGAGTTATGAGAGAGCTCTGGAGACAAGAAGCTCAGTCTACCCCTGTCTCAGGTTTTATGGGAGCTGCTTACTTGTTTTTAAAAAGGGGGAGGGGAATACTTTTTAGTTCACACTCTCACTTGCTAGCATTGTATAATGGAGTGGAAAGTAAATGGGGTAATGGAAATAGCTCTGTTTCATCAGGTGTGTTTTCCACAGAAGTAAATTTGAATTCTAGGGCAAGAAAGTGCTTCCTTTCACTTTCTGTGTTGTGTTCAGAAATGCGTATAAATCTGAGAATCAAAAGTTTAAAGTGAGTATGGGGATGTGAAATATAGCTTTGGTACAACTTATATTGGTGAATCTTTATGAATGCTAACAGTCTAACCAATGATGACAAGAAGCATGTAGAATTTGATTCTTTAAAAAATGAACACATTAGATTTTTGAATTTACAGAGAGAAGCAAGTTAAAAAAAATTTACCCATCCTGCCAACTTATTTTTCTGAAATTTCAAATACCCTCACCTTAACAGGCATATAAATCAAAATATTGAACTTCATTATGATTTTTTCCTGAAATATAAGCTAAGAAAAAAGAAATTTCATTAAAACTTTTTGTTTAGACAATTTTATTTAAATTCCTGGTTTATACTTCCAAACACAAATAACTAAAAATTTAAACAACAATTTTTTACTTTATTTAGCTATTTAGGCTTTCAAAAATAGTCTAGTCAGAGGATTAAATTTACTTCTTATTTAATGGATTAATATTTTTCTGACAGAAGATATTATTTCAGAAAAACAGAAAAGCCCCAGTCTTTATTCAGGCTTTACAATATTAGCAAATGCTCTCAGTTTCTTTGAAAGAAAACTAGATGGAAGCTGTTCTTCTTATAATTGTTGATAATACTCTGTTGTTCATATTAAAAAAAAAAAACAACATAGAATACCAGTTCTGGATCAATAATTCAGTGGATTATTACTGTAGATTTATTGCCATGACGATCAAACACAAGAAACGTTGCCTTCAAGAATGCAGCTGAATTAATAAAATAGGGAATTACAAGAACCATCCTTTTTTATTGGAAAGAATAATAGTTCTGAGAACCTGAACCCATTGGGGAACTGTATTAGACTGCTATCCATCTTTGATCACTATTATGGACATCCTTTTGTTGTAGGTAGTTAAGAATATTTACATAATTTAAAATTATTGCCATTACTTGAAATAGGTGCTATTGACTCCAGGGTCATCAGACTTTTACCCAAGTCCAGGCTCCCTAACATTTTTTATTCTCTTTTCCAAACATCCATTTTAATGGTTTTCACAGAAGTCAAAGGATGAAATCAAGGTTAATCCCAAGAAGGACATTTCAAATAGTCTGTATCACTTTAGCAGACTGTTCCACTCTCCCTTGCCCTCTCACTAATTTTTAAGGGAATGGTTACTTATTCAGCCCAAGATTCTCACTGTTGATTGCTGGCAGTGGCAGCTGATCAATACCAATATTTATGATGACTTTGATATTTCTATAGCTATATTTTTAGTGCAACGGTAAGATCAATTTATTGAATATAAAAACAAACCAGCTATCAAATAGAAATTGGATTTTGGAAACTAACACCACATGAAAAATATATTTTATGAATAATCTGTATTCCATCCAGTCATCTTAAAAGTCTAAAATCTAAATACATGAATATGCATTAATGAACTCTATTTTCAAAGGTAAATTTAATTGATAGTCAGGTTTTGATGTCTAAATCACATTGTACATCTCTCATTCCTCACATATCTGATGACAAGGAACTCTAAAATATACTTCAGAGATTACAGGCAGAACTGCTCGCTGTCTGAACTCAGAAAAAAACTGACATTACTCAGTGAATTTCATTGGAAAGGAACAGAAGAAATTAGAAGTACTTCATCAGTCCCAAAGTCTTAATTAAAAAGAAAAAAAAAACCAAACCAAACCAATACCATCCAGAACTCAATATTCTAGCTGTATTCAGCAAAGGCTTGGTTAACTGCAAATAAGAAGAAAGTTTATTTCTCTGTTCCACTAGAGAGGGATTCTTCCCCCCTTGCTGCAACAACTTCAGTGTCACAATCATTTCCATCTCTTGTTTATAAGATACAGCTCTGGGAGACAGTGATTTTGCTGACACATTAGAATCAGTCTGCAAAATAATAGTTTCTAAAGGTGATTCTTGCAAGAATGGCATCTAATCATAATCAGTCACCATCTAGTGTCAATGAGTCACTGGATGTCACCAAGTATATGGAAGCAGTGAATGTAAAAAAATGTGGTCTGAACAGCATTTCTTAACGATCTTTACAGTCCATTGTTGCTCTTTGAACTCTCATTTCTCCAACTCCTATCAACCATTTTTCCCTTTGAACTCATTTCTTTATTTGAAAAAATGAAAGTATAGAATAAATTTTTAATATAGAAATTAAAATATACTATTTCCTGATACTTTTATGATTAAATGAATCTTGGGTCAAGCAATTCTCTGGCTTCCACCAGAAACAGGAAGCACTTATTCTGACTGCACAGCTATGCTTTTTTTCTTTCACAAATCTGGATTACTGGAAATAATACTTGAAAAATCTGTTATAAAGTATCTTGGCACTCCTGGCCAACCTGTGTTTTCAGTTCCTCAGTGTTGCTCAGGAATGCTCATAAGGTAAATGACCAGGTGCTACTGTGGCATTAAGACAGAAAAAAAAAATTCATTTGACAAGTGAAAAAAACCAAACAAGGATATTCTCGGTATGTGTGTGATCACCAGGTGTTTTCACTTATATTAAAGTAAAAATGATGCTGAAGGTGAAAAATCTGAAGAGCGCATTCTATATTTTCCTCTTTACCTTATTTGCTTGCACTTCCATGCTGATCTCAGGTGACTTTATCATAAAAGGGAATTGTTTTCATAGACAGGTAGATTCTGTGAGATCCATTACAGGGTTTTGTTGTTGATACGCTGTTTGTATAGAGAATATGAATATAGTATGTTATATTAAAATGTGATTTCTCTCCCTTTCCCCTGCATTATTTTATCAAGAGGGGAACTGAATAGTTTTTCCATCCTTCCCCTCTGGAATGATTTATTGGTACTTCAGGATGAATTCTGCACACAGCTCGTCAAAGAATCATTTTGGTTGGCTATGGTTCATCCATACAAATTGAGCACTTCAAAGATTTTTCTCACTTTGACCTGTGCCTCAAAATCCCTGCAGGAAACTGCATCATACAGAAAAAAAAAAAAGTAGAGTGATTGGAGTGAATAATCTGGGACTGTATGAGGAACAGAAAGGCTCAGAACCATGTCATTGCTATTTGTTTATCTATATCTGCTAGCTCACATGTGGGCCCATTACTCCAGAAGAATCCAGAAGCACCTTTCTGCCAGTTTTAGTGTAACAAGCAGGCCTTAAAATCTCTTAGGCTAAAACTTAAGATCAAATTGATGTTGTATGCGACACCTCCATCAGAATCTATGGATTAAAAATATACCTCCTATGAAGCAGACTTGTACCTAGAGAAATATATGTGCAAATGTTTGTACTGACTGCAGAAGGAGCTGCCTGATGCAGCTGTATAGAAATCTGTGAGTCTACTTAGTGTAACAGATGATTTGATCCCACATATATGAGAATAGAGCTATGTATCATATATTTTAATGGTCTTACTGTAAGGAGAGTACAGAAAGTTTTTGAAGCTGTTTATATAGAAGTAGTGATATTTTAAAGATATGTTTTCAAGAAGTCCCTTGGAAATTTTTCAAGAACCAGTTTCACTTAAATGCTTCTGTAAAATTACTAGAGTAATATTTATGGAGTGACACTCAGAATTACAAGTGTAAAAAGTAAAACACTTTGATTAGCTTGAAAGGTGTTATGTTTGTAATATTTTCTATAAAGTGAAAAATCCTAATTTGGGCTTTCCTTCCAATTAAACATGGAACTAAAATCTAAGACCTCATTATTTTTTATAAGACTTTCATTTATTTGATATCTACTTACTATACATACTTGTAACTGGCTAAAAATCTCATTTTTACTGAACACTAAATGAGAAAGATTACATGCAAAAGATAAAATTTGTTAAAATATCCCAAACACAGAAATTTATAAAAATTATGTTACTAAAATTATTAGTGTAAATATAAATGCCTTTTAAGACACCACCAGATTTTATCCCTCAGCAGTACGCACTAGTAACTTACCTGATGCTAGCCTGGTTATCCTGGTTTAGGGTGAAGTAGAAACAACTTTCTGTTCAGTGTGAGAGGCTCTTACTTATACTTGTTGCTTTGGCAGCCAGGGTCAGCTGACCTGGTTGTGTTTACCCAGTGGAGGGTTTGCACCTGTGGGGAGGAGCAGTTGGGACCTAAACTGACCAATAGCATAGTCCATCCTATCTGCCATGCTCAGTATAAAAACTGAGGGAGAAAATTGACTCCTTTTTAATGGTTTTCTTTCTCTGGTAACTGATGCCTGAGGAAGCCCCTCTCAGTTCATCTGTCTTCAATGCCTATCAGCACGTTCCAGAATACAGTCACCATCTGTTGCTGAGACTACTCCGGAACTTTCACAATGCTTGCTGGTAACATTTCCCAGGGGAGCTTGATGGGTTTTTGTGTATATATATATATATATACATAGAGCTTATGTTGTTATTTCCTTTTTATTTTATTATTAATATTTCATTAAAGTAGCTTAATTTTTCTAAATTTGTAAATCTTTTTATCTCTCTTTTTCCTCTCATTAGAATGGAGGGGGACCATCTGTCATCTTGTCAGTGTCCAATTTAGAACAAACCACCACCAGTCCTGTTGCAAAATTCAAAGAATTAAGCAGAATTTTTTCTTTGATTATATCCTCTAAAATACAGCACTTCTGGTGTATGTTTTAGGGCTTGGTTTTAAGTCAAACTCCTGATCTAATTATTTCGGCAGGGGTATTTTCTAAGCAGTGAAGGACAGGCTTATGCAGAGAACAGTAATGCTCTACAGTAAGTTTCACTTGAGCATTTTCATACCAGTTTATTCATTTTCATACAACAAAAAGCAGTTCCAATATCAATGGGCTTGTTTTGAAGCATTGTTCTCTAAATGTATTGTAATTTCACTGCAACTTATTGTTGTAAGTGACACACTTCCATTAGCACACATTTGGTAGTATAGAATTTAGGATTCAATAATCTTCCATTTGATTATGTCAATTATGATTATTATTGACGCAGCTTTAATGAAACAACTTTGAAAAATACTGTGTTCAGTCACCTGTCAACGTTTTTCGGATCTTTCAGACTAATAAAAATCAGTGTAACTCTCTACAGGTATGTTCTACAAAGGCAAAAACTGCCATTCTGAGTTCTTGATTTGAAAAAATTTTTGTTTATTTGATCATATTAAAAAAAGACCTGGCACTATCCAAAACACTTCTAAGCAATATTCAATTTTAATTTTTAGGAAGTTTTGTGACAAAACTTGTAGTTAGAACACTAGTTTGCCTATCCCCCACAGCATGCAATAACATACAGAAAAATAACTGGCAAATAACCAGGGGCCTGGTGAATTGTACAGACCTGTATTTTCTCCTGTGAGGAAGGAGCAGTTCTATCAGAGGCTAGGGTAAGGGGCAGGAGGAAATGTTTTGCTTCATTTGTTGCTGTTTTCTTAATATTCTTTTTGTTTCTTAAGAGAAGAAATAACACAGGTGAGGCAAACATGAGTAGGCAAGTGATTTGAAGGTCATTCCAGTGGTGTTGGAAAAGTCCATTGGAATTGTACAGTTCTTTGGTGTTTTCTAAGATGGTCACTCTGGGTTTGTTTAATAAGCTCTAGAAGGACGTTGCCTAGCTGGATCTTTTCCTGCCCACAGAGATTTCTTTTCCAAGTTGTCAAGTTCTTCCTGAGTTTCATAATCTTTATTGTCCTAAAGGACTACAACTGTCTTACTGGTTCAAAGATTTCTATGTTATCTTTAGTGTAGTTAGGGCTTGAGCCATTAATTAAAATCTCTTTAGGGCACTGCAAGAAAATACATAGATAAAAACAACAGTCACAATGACATTAGCTTTGAGGCTGCAAACTTGGACAAATCAAATAATGCAAATTATTTAATCTGAAATTTTAACTTTCCCTACCATGTGTATGAAAATTAATGTCTTCCACTGTGGCTAAATCCTATTCATAGACTAGAGTTGTTCTAGAAATCAGTGACATGATTGTGTGTGCACAGGCAAAAGCTGGTAACTCTCAGCAGTTTACTCAAGGGGTTCTTGAGCTGAACAAATATCTTCCTCAAGTAAACTTTGTGGTTTTAATGTTATTTTAAAATTTTAAATATTTTACTCTAAATAGATTTGTTTTTCACAAGAAGGAACAAAAATTCTCTTTTTTTTTTAAGATTAGCATATTGATTATTTGTATTTCTTTTTTTTTTTCTCCTTAAAAGTGACTATTCACCTATAATGTATAATTGGGGTGCTTGGCTGAAGTTGATACAGTTCTGTCATGCATGAATTTGTTAATATTTTGAATTTTGTCATTCTATCCAACTGGAAACCTGTATGTCAGGTTCTGTCAAGAATTGATCAGTTGTCACAGTACAACTAGGTGAAAATGAACTGACTAAAGAAATCTATTCATGAACTTATAATTGTGAAGAGAAGGAAATAAAAAAAATATTTGTAAAACTGCAAAAACACAGTAATGTGTCCTGTACACCTTCTCTCTCCCTCTTCCTTTATTCTGCTCCCCTTCCTGTTTTCTTCATTCAAAGCCAGGTAATTATTGAACAAATTTTCTGGCAAGGGAACACTTTTTTTCCCGTGTTTGTATTCTGGCTTGTGCAATGCCTAGCTCATGATGAGGACTACCAAATACAAGTGAGATACAAACAAGAAAGTAATTCCATCCTGAGTAGAAGTTATGAAGTCTGATTCCTTAAATATTCATGTCTTGTTGCTAGATTCACTGTTGTGTATAATATAGTGATCTTCTATTGAATTTCTTCTGTGGTTTGGGCATTTATAATAACTTCCTCCTGTGCTGGTCTCTAAAGTTTAAAAAGACTTGAAGTCACCCTTCTTCCCTTCAGTGAAGACTTTAATAAATTCTTTCTATATATAGTTTCCTGTTTTTATGATGCTTACCTGTTTTTTACATCGCCGAGACCTCTGTTAGACATGATCAAAATTGACCTACAAGTTCCAAAGATGTTGGAGAGAAACTGACAGAAACAAGTGTTATTTTCTTGAGAAACCAGGCTACAGATGTAGTATAGTAATGATATAAAAATTATCCTGCTTCTCACACTTGCAAAGCAGAGGGACAGAGTTTGTTTTTCTCCTTGTCACCATGAAAATAAAGTATCTTTAAGAAAGGACAATACTCATCTAGATCCCAGTTCACTAGATAGTAGCCAAGCCTGGGACATGAAAGGTAAATGAGGTAAAAAATTTTGAAGGAAAGTAAGCCTATCCTTTTCCTAACAGGATTTCCTATCATGAGCCACTCTTGTCCTGCCAAAAAGCAGATCCTGAAACCCATGGAGCTAGAAGGAATATAGCATCACAGACTACCTGCTTCTGTTTCTGCCCTTGGCTGGCCTTTGGTCAGCCCAGCCAATTCCATTTGACCTCGGTACCAGTTTCCCCCTTCAGGGACTATACAGACCTCCCTCTATGCTCATGATCTATTAGCATAAATTTTCATTTTGCCTATCATACCAATGCATTGTTCATCACTGAAATATTTTATGCCTCATGTTTTCTCCTGGTTTCACTGGAGATAAACTTAGGCTGAAGGAGACTTAAACCTAACGAATTTATTTCACAGGGAATTAGGTTTATGAATGCATTTGAGATGCTGGGTTTACATGTCTAATTTAAGACAGTTCCTGGTAAACTATCCTCTCTATCTTTAGGCAGGGTTTAAATAATAGGAAAAATAATGTCAATTTACTCTGTAAGTTCATTCTATTTAGAAAATAAGCTGCTGAACCAAATTTAACACCTGCTTCTGTCTCCCTTGTTTCTCTCTTCTGTGCCCCTCTACTATTATCCCCGTTAGGCTGTACAGTCATTCAGGCTGTGTTTCTTCCCTCCTTCTGTTCAGTATGTCATCTATAGTCTGTAATTGTTTATCCTACCATTACATAGTCCACAAGCTTTTACACCGTGAAATGGCTATTCTGGGTATAAAAGGAACTGTAAAAAGAAGTGTAAAAGCTTGTGATGTATGACAGTAGAGAGAGTGAAAGGCATATGGATTTTATGTCTCTAAGTGCTTATGAAAGGATAGAAGGACAGTGTCTGACTCCTTTTTAGAAATTAATTGGAAGAATGGTTAAGAAACTATCATCTTAAGCATGCAATTTGGTCGACCCAGGGTAAAAATTCAACGGTCACTAATGTAACTGATGCTTTTTTTAAAAAATGGCATGAATGACGATGAAGGCAGAACTTGGCCTGTAGCATCTAAGGATTCAGTATTTCTGTGGAGACTTCTCATTTGTATGAAAGTTTTGATACAAAATCCTTGTGTCAGATTTTACTGACCGCAAAAGTTAGGTAAACACTCAGCAAACTGAGATTCTAATGGGAGCCAGTCACTACTCGTTTCAAGTCAAACTAGTTGTGTGTGACCTCCAAGAAAACCAGAAGAGATAGTGGAGATGGCAGGGGGGTGGGCCAGCCGCCTGTCGCAGGAGCCCGGGGCAGTGGCTGTCACAGGCCGCTGCTCACTGCAGGCTGTACCTGTCCCGCTATGGCAGGAACATCCTGGTGACCATTAGCGCTTCTGGGGCCTTAAAGGTCTCTTGTTCGACAGCGGCATTGAGGGGACACAGCAGGGACCTTTGCTGCTGCAGAGCAGGAGGAAAATGTCCCCCACACCCAAACATAGCAGTACCTGTGTTCCAGCTCAGCAAGAGGCTGCCTGACTCTTAGTCATGCTGGCAGAGACATTGCATTTTATTGTTTCTCCTTAATAAAACACGATTCCCTTTCCAAACTCATAGCCTCAGCTGATCCACTGAGAGTTTTTTCTTATCACTCTCCCTAAATCCAGCATCAGTCACATCATATATCAAGGCTGGTAACAAAAATCAAGTGTTTATCCACACAAAGTTGTGGAGTTGCCAGTTTTATTGTTACTTTTTACATAAAGCATCTATGTTCCTTTTTTGACTGGCTTATATTTTCTGCTTTTGAATATATGCTGCTAATATTTTGTAGGTTTCTCTGCACAGCTCTGCAAGTTAAAAAAAAAAACTTCCCTGTCTAACTCCCCTCCTCCTTCCCCCCTCTTCCCCCCCCCAGCTGTAACTTAATATTCATATGTATCCCTGGAGTCCACATGCTGGTACTAAAAAGAAAAAATACTTTACCGTGGACCTTCTGATACTACTGCAAGTGTTGGCAACATACAACACAGGGACGACAACATCTTAGAGGACACATTAAGGATGGCAGCCCCAAGAAACTATTTTGTCAATGGAAAAGCTCTCATGGGGAACACAGGCAGGATTTTTGCCTATTTATGCAATGTGTATTGAGGAGTATATATTTCTATTAATTATTCAGTCTTAGGTTTCATAACCAAGCTGTTGAATAGTGGTGAGACTTTTTATTGATACAAATACTAGTAACGCTGTGGCCAGTCATCTCACTTCTTGAATTGCTTTTAATTTGAATTTTAGTAGTAAGAATGCATTTTGAACTGCAGAGAACCATGTTCTATACATATCTGCCCAAGGTACCCTTTTTTTTTTTCATTTTAAGTAACAACTATTTTTGCTACTTTTATCCTTGAAAAAAACATTAAGGTATGTTCTGGGTGATGTCTAATTCATGCTAGCTGAACTAATGGAGGTTAGGTTATACCATGTGGGTCTAATTCTGGTAGCATTTTGTCTGTATCATTTAGTTTCCTTTTCCCACCTAACATGTAAAACCCTTTCTCTCTACTGTTAGATTCATTCAATATAAAGCTTTTCACTTTTCACTAGAAGTGAATTGGCAAATTGTTCTGTGTTACTTACACTAATTTAAAAAGCTCCATGAAATATTTAATTTTTAGGGAGTTTAATATTTTTTCCATTTCATAATTTGTCACTGAGTAAATTGATTTAGGGCAAAATATTATTATACAAGTCTTGTAACATGCAGCATCTAATAATTTTTATATCATATATGAGACTACATTTTCATGAGTATTCTCTGTTTTGCTGTATTTGTTTCCTAGAACACAGTAAATAATTCCAACCTTATAAAGTTCACTTTTATGGACATATTCTTTACCAGCATCAAACATACCACTTGTAAAAATAATTTAAAAAGAAAAAATACAGGAAGTCTTGCATCTTTTCTATGGCTATTTCAGAGGCTTCTGCGTGCTGTTTTTCTGTCTTATTAGTCTGTGTCTTCGATTTTTGAAGAATAGTAGTGTTAATATCCAATTCCATGTGCAAGTATAGTTGAAAATTCAGACCAGAATTTAGAACTGAAGGATATTGTAGTATTCTGGTCAGATGAAAGCCACAGGACGTCTCAGGTGTAGCTACAGAATGGGTCACAATCATCAGTAATGCAAAATTTTACTGTCAAGAATGAAAATTTGATGATGGACCTGGAATTTTTCAATATTTTAAGATCATTTTAAACGTACTCATTAAAATGATCCATAAGTAAGATTCTATAATAAATTTGCACTTTGTTTAAGTAATGGTTTATATGAATATATAAAAGACTAATATGAACTGTGCTTTAGCAATTTTTGCTTTCTGGAGACAAATTCAACTTATTTCTTAGAAAGGAGCTTGAATAATTACGTTTGCAAATGCGTCATTGATGATACCAATTAAAGAAAATTATTTTCTGTGCCATCTTTCTTACATATTTAGTCAGTGTTTTTGGTCTGTGGAGGCTAATCACAAATAGAGATTAAAATCATTACCACACTGGCTTCTCAGTCCTATGAAAATTCTCCAAACCGATTCAAAATTATAGATCAAATGTCTTTTTCATCTGTTCATCTGATTTCTTTAAAGAGAACAACGGTCCATTCCAGATTAAGTGAAAACCAAATCTGAACCATCTAACTACATTGCAAAATACTGTTATTTTGAAAGTTATGCAAATAGTTCATTTTTTCCCAGATTTCAGACTGAAAAACCAGTGACTTGCTCCATTGAGGAAATTACATGTGTCTATAATGACATGAAAGATAAATGTGTTTAAAATTGGTATACCAAAGATATATATGTAATTCAAGAAATATATTATTAACACTAGCTTATATGCATGTCAATGAGGGATAAAGGAAAGCATGAATTTTAATAATTCACCAATTTAATATATGATATAATAATTGAAACAGTTACATAAAAGTTAATAGTGGGGTAGCAGTTCTTAGGAGGACTTTCAATATGGCTTCACACCTTCAGAAAAAACAATTCTTGGATCAACGGGCCAAGGCCAATGGGGTGAGGTTCAATAAGGCCAAGTCAGGTCCTGCATTTGGGTCACAACAACCCCATGCAGCGCTACAGGCTTGGGGCAGAGTGGCTGGAGAGCTGCCTGGCAGAAACAGACCTGGGGGTATTGGTTGACTGTTGTCTGAACATGAGCCAGCAGTGTGCTCAGGTGGCCAAGAATGCCAACAGCATTCTGGCCTGTATCAGGAACAGCATGGTGAGGACTCAGGAGGTGATCATTCCCCTGTACTCGGCACTGCTGAGGCCCCATCTTGAGTACAGTGTCCACTTTTGGGCCCCTTACCACAAAAAAAGACATTGAGGTGCTGGAGCGGGTCCAGAGAAGGGCAATGAAGCTGGTGAAGG
>JAOXNO010000013.1:75290722-75310072 GCA_028565335.1 Limnodromus scolopaceus | reverse complement strand
AAGAGTCTGGCTCCATCATCCTTCAAACCACCTTTTAGATACTTATAGGCATTGATAAGGTCTCCCCTCAGCCTTCTCTTCTCCAGTTTAGTGATGTTTTTTTTTTTTTATCAGAGTTAGGTTGATGGTTGGACTAGATGATCTTAAACGTCCCTTCCAACCTAGACAATTCTATGATTCTCTATGTGAAATGAGTTTGAAAGAGTAAGTAGGAAACAATTAAGAGTGAAACCACATCCCTTCACAATTATTACTACACAGGTTTTGGGGTTTGGTTTTTTTTTGGGGGGGGTGGGGGGTGTTTGGTATTTTTTTTAAGGATAGCTGCGGGAGACTTAGTCAGATTTATTGTTTAAATAGGAAGAAAATGCCTGCACTATTTGTTTTGTGAAGAACCTTAGTAGGAGAAAATCTCTTGTTTCCCCTAGGGATTTCCAGTTAAGATTGCACTACACAGAGAACATACATTACTATTTCAACTTCCCATAGGTGAGGGAAGAGAATCCCCAGGTACACTAAGCCTCCTGTAGTTTCTGTTGTCACCAAGCCGTCTGAATAACACTGCAAATACAATTTGCACCTCTGACTGTTTTCTTGTTCAGTTTTTACTTACAGAAAGTAATATATTCATGCTTATTATGTTGCAAGAAACTACAACCAAGAGATGGAGTTTATAATTTCCATAGAAATGCAGCTTCCCAGATAGTAATCATTGCCCAGAACAAGAAGTTGCAAAATACTACAGTTTTGAAATTATATCCCTCTACAGTACTTTGAAGGTAGTGTAAATTTGACAATAATGATTGTGCAGATATAAAGCATGGGAGAAATACGTCTGTATTGTTCTTACATAGCTCTTAGAGTTAGAGGCTCATTTTAAGGTTACACATAAATTGTCTGCAAATTAAAACTCCCTAGGTTAATGAATGAATTTATGGCAATTGTTTGAACTTTTTGTGATATTAGAACAAATATATACTCTTTGGGAAAAGCTTTTTTCCTGTCTCACTGAACTTTGTAAATCTTGACCAGCTTACAGTAAATACAGGTTCTGATTCCAGCGTTTGACTTCCTCAGGGAAATGAGATGAAAATTTGCATGTTTTAACACTCTTCCATTTTGTTTTGTTCACTCTGGTGATTTGTAGTATCAGCCATGAACCGCTGCACAAGTATGATTCACTTCCATAAAGTTGCGTTTACTTCTCTTGCATTGCTTTTAGAATTTTCCTAAAACATCTCCTTAAAGTTTACCACTATGTCAGCCTTCATTTCATTGAGGTGAGAAGACAAAATTACCTTCTGTGCAGCTAAGCACAAAAACAAGAGAGACAACCTTTGCCTGGGCATTCCTTGTTCTCACTTTTAACAAGCTAGTACCTGAATTACGTAAGTGATAAATATTCACTTCAAATCACTAGATAGTACAGTAATAAATTAAAGCTGTTTTCTCATTTTTCTATTAATTGGAAAATGTTATTCTTGCTTGTTTTCATTGGAATCGGAAAAGGCAGCAACAGGATCAGTGGCATTCCTTATCTGTTAGTAATGACTATTTCATGTATAGCTAATTTCCTAAGAAGATCTTAAGACAGTACATAGTACCTTTTCATGGAGAATCAGGTGTTGTACATGAGATATTAAAATCATGTTTATTTTAGCTCTGTAAAGAATGCGATAAATACTTTTGTTAGGCAGAAATAAAGACATCCTTGAAGTAAGTTGTTAAGCTAATATTCTATTACAAATATATAAATACATAATTGTAATAATGTTTAACTTTAGGGAGTGGCAGTCCTTTTCTGTCATGCCAAAGTATTTATTTGTAGGCAAGAGATTTCTTTTAAAAGCTAATAAATGCTTTTGCAATTTATTTTGGTAATCACTGAATTTGAAATAAAAGATGTGTTATCATTACCAGACAAAAATAAATCAAGATTAGTTTACTTTATGAGATAGAGTATTACAAAGAGATCAAATTCTAAAGTGCGCTTAAGTCATGGTCCACTTTTGCTGTTAGGTAGTACTGTAAAAGAAGTGTTTATGTGACAACTAACACTCTTCTGATGCTGCTGCTTCTTCTTTTGGAAGAAGAAAGCTGAGCTTTGAATATAAATAACGTGTAAAACCCTGCTTAACTGCCCAGTAAATTCAGGTCTTTCTCATTCTAAGCACAAACCCACAAAATGTTGAGTGGTACTGGAGAGATGATGGGGAAAAAAGAAAGCTTTGCATACTGATTACATAGCAAATACAATTTTTTTTTTAATCTCCATCTTTAATTTAAACAATTCCTTGTAAATATTTTATACAACTGCCTACCAAAGCTTTGAGTTTCCTATTAAATATTCTAAGGGATTATTTTCTTGACAGGCTAACCATATTTTCCCTTGTGCTTTTAAAAGTATGGTGATGATTTTGCTGTTGGTTAACTCTTCCTTTTAAGTTGTGTTTGAAATCTGAGCTGAACTCAAATACTTTAGGACAGAATTCTAGAAGGGCTGTGAAGGTCTGATTAGCACACATAGGGCTCTAGTGATGTTTATTTCCTCCAAATTTGCTTTATCAGGGGTACAAACAAGAAAACACAACAGTGTTTGAGCCTCACCATACCAAGGCAATGGAAACAAGACAAATTTTATGAGGGAACATACCAAGTCAACAGAAAAGAATTTGTGGGTATATAATGTGTATT
This sequence comes from Limnodromus scolopaceus, assembly GCA_028565335.1. Taxonomy (NCBI): domain Eukaryota; kingdom Metazoa; phylum Chordata; class Aves; order Charadriiformes; family Scolopacidae; genus Limnodromus; species Limnodromus scolopaceus. The sequence continues at coordinate 75,307,378 of JAOXNO010000013.1, read as the reverse complement.
CTACCAGTACTAATGGATGCAATGTGATTCTTTGCTGATTTTTGTATGCCTCTGCACTTCTTTTACCAACTTCTATTCTTTGTTTTTCCTCTGTACAAAGAGTCAAACCTTTATCTGGAGTTGCTTGTTCAGCTTACTAAAAGCTGCATTTAAGCTGATTTGGACAGTGATTTAATTAGCAGTCAGCTGGTTTGGTCACTTAAGTTCTGACAGTCTTCCAGTGCCTTTTCAAAAGGGCATGCAGGGTGGTGGTGAAGTTCTTTCTTTGATGCATGCAGCTAAGAACTGTAAAATAATGTCCTATAGAAATAGAAAGTCTGCCTGCAGGCCTGTAAGCATGAGCATATGTAGAGTAAGGAGAAAATGCACTGGGACCTGATTCACGCTACCATGGATGCCTAGACTTGAACATAGTTTTGATGGATCATTTGAGTAGAATCTAAGCATATAGCTCATTTGAAAACTGCCTTCTAGAAAACTTTTCTAGAAATTGCTTGATGTTTTTCAGTGATTGATAAAGGTTTCCCTAGCCTGAAGAGAACTGCTAGAAATTTTCTGTTCTGTAATGAATTAAAAAATTCAATAGCTTGTAATTGGTAATTTAATTGCATATGATGTGCATATTTCCTGGTTTGGATATCTCGAATTTAACATGGGTAGGAAGCATGAACAGCAGTATTTACAGGTCTTCACAGCAGTAAGAAATATCTAAAATACAAAAAGAGAGACAGGAAATTTAGATCATATCAGGACATTTCAAAACTGTTTGTGCGGCAAAGTTTATCTATAAAAATATATTATCTGTATTGCCTCCAAATGTATTGATTTTGAACATCAAATAGATGCAGCTGTTTTGTAAAATCTAGACTATAGTTTGACATACTTTGTTGTTTTAGTTCCAGGGCTCTGTATGAATATAATTACAGAAAATTTCTATATATTCATCTACAGGGTTTCCAGCATCTGTGTAGTCCTCCATGGGACTTCCAGTAACAAATCTGCAAAATTTATGGATTAAAAGTCATTGTCTTCCATTCTGTTTTATGTTTTCGTTGACCTACTACTCCATCACAAAAGGCATTCTCAGTGCTGATGATACTTGCCAAGATCAATCACATTTGCTCAATTATCAAATAATGTTGAATATATTTAGTGCCTGCCAAATCTTTGACCTGGGATTTTAAGAAAAAACTTCCATTACAGGATCCTATTTCTTATGCAACCACATTTCAAACACCTTCCAGCAAGTGGATTATAAAATTATTTTTTATTTCACATGCTTTCTCTTCACAAAGGAATTTTTTTCCTGTCATTTAATCCACAGGGAGATTTTTTTTCAAATGACTGTGTCAGTTGTCTCCATTGCAAGTATTAGGGTGAGTAATCATACCTCCAAGTGTTTGTAAGCCTTCTATTATTACTGCACTTAAAAAGCAGCCACTAGAAAAATGTTGTGGAAGAAATAAATAGAATCCAACAGAAAACAACTGAACTCACTTTTTGATTTAGACTCTGTAATGTGTATATTCTCTCTCTCTGAAAACAATTATCCATCCAGATCTGCTAAATGATCAGACTTATTTCTTTAGTTTTATTTATTCAGGTATAAATCTTGTGAATGTCCTAGATTATGACAAAGCTTGTTTCTTCATATTTCTTAAAACTTATTTTGTGCACAAGGACCGTACCACAGTTTTCAAGTCAAAGAACTTTAAATCTAGGTAGATCCCAGGCTTTTTGTTTTGCTTTTTGTGGGTTTGGTGGTTAGATTTTTTTCCTCCAAACTTTTTTTGAGCTGTAGCTGAAATAATTCTGGCTCTGCTAAAAAGGACAAAAAGTGACAGCCCTTCAGAAGTCGTAAGCTGTCTTGTCCTGCATTCAGTACACCAGCTTTTTCTGCTCAGTCAGTTACTAGATACTTAGGAACTGACATGGAAGAATAGTCATTTTTAGCTTCCAGTGAAAGCATTTTTAGCTGCTTTGTGTTTTTCCACATTGCAGAAGTGACATGCAAGTTTAGTGCTCATTAGTTCAAGTTCTATTACAAGCTCCTATTTATATGGAAGCTTCAGCTCAAAACAGTCCAACTTTGCAAGAGAAAAGAACTGACATTACTAAATATTGGTGCAGTGACAAAATCATGCAGGGAGTAAGACGGATAAATGGATAAATGCAGACTGAAAAAGCAACTATCTGCATTGGACTAATAAACACAAAGGTGCAGCTGGGTTTAGTATTCATATGTTTCAGAATTAATCTTAGAAAAAATAAATAGAAAGAAAAATAAACTTTTAAGACAAAAATCAAGCAAAACTTTTTTTTTTTTTGGAAGTTGACATGATGGTCTATGGCTTGGGCCAATGTAGAGAATAAAAGTGTGGTGTGGTATCCATTCCCTTGCAACCAGGTTACTTTCAGTCACTGGTTAGCACTAAGAATGAAAGAAGTTAGTCCTTTCAGCTAGGCCATGCAAAGCTTCAAGGGATGCTTTTGGATCTGCTTAATAACCAAGTATTGTGCCTGGTTCTGTGGGCTCTTCCTATCTATTGATTTGATTTAAAAATAAGGTAGCCTACTTAATTTTATGCTTCAACAGCATGCAGAGGAAGTACTCACAGAGTTTGTCTCTTTGTGCTTGGGAAGTAGCAACTAAACACCTCTTCTGAACTGTCAGTTGCCAGAGTTTCTTCATGGTTCACCCTCCATGGTGGATGTAGAAGCAATGTTTTCATACCTGGTGAAAGGGGGTCAGATCAAGGCCAGGAGATTTTTCTCTTTGTGTAGCCTTACATTTAAGATCAATCTCAATTAAAACACAAGTTTGGTAACTCTAACATAGCTGAACTGTCTTTTAAATGTTTATTGCAAAATATAATTTAGGAATGCCCTTTTCATGTTGTATGATAGACCACTGTGCATAGCTTTTTCTTCTGATACTCTGTGCAACCCAGTATTCAACTTGTAATAACATACAGTTTATCAGTCCCAATAAATTTAAAACACAGTAGTCTCCTATACTTTTATACCATTTAAAGTGGTAGTCCTAGCAGATATTCAATTATAATTATGTTCTAATAACAAGAAAGCAGATATATATCCTTTCTGTAGTAATTAAACAATGATATTTAATCAGTGATCATCAATCAATCAATGATATTTAATGATGATGTTTTATCAGTGTCAATCTAGTAAGAGTGCTTAGCATTCATGAAAGGCTGTAAAGGACTGCACTTCAAATGCTCCTTGAAGGAAGGCAGGACTTTGTATCAGCACACATAGGCAGAAGATGCAGAGGTCCCTTCAGATTATCTGTGGCAATGCTACCTATTTGCATGCAGCAGATGTTAAATAAGAAAATGTTTTTCAGTACAGCAAGAGCTCTTGAGATTTATTTTTCCAATCAGCTTGAAAAGCAAATTTTTTTTGTAAGGGTCACATATGCCTTTTATCTGCCATCCTTCCTCGGGAGCAGCATACATTTTAAAGAAAAGGAATTTCATTGCTTCAAGCTCAAATTCTTACTCTAACTAAAGGTCAAAAAGAGCCATTTTAATAGCTTTTAAGTGTTCTTTTCCTGTGTTCTGAAAACTGATAAATTAAAAGAGATTAAACCTTTCCACAAGTCACATCAATTAACTAGCATTTTCTACGAAAAGTATCTTAGCGAGAATTCTGTCTTTGACATGATTGTTAATTGACAAGCCAGCTGATTTCTCATTTTCCTTTCCATCACAGATTTAGATTTCTGTTTTAAACATATGGCTGAATTTTTCAAGTCTTCTCCCCTTTTTTAAGAGTATGAAACTTGAGTGTTACTGATACATCATGTTTCTTTGATGTTTCACTTGTGTGTGAGAATACTTCCAGGACAAACTAATTTTCATGTACGCCTTTTGATACAGTTTTTTTTTTTTTAAAGTGCCATTTCAAGGAACCATGGTGGTTTTATTTCAATTTAAAAAAAAAAACTGACCCTTCTGATTGCTGTGACAGGTATGCCTGTCTGGCTAAGCAACTAAAAGGCAATGAAAAACATTTAGTTTTGCATCTATTAGACTTTAAATCTCAGGGTTTTTGGAGCCAAAGTAATGATTTTCAAATATACATGATTACTAAACAAATGATGCAAGAATCTAATGGAATAGTAATAAATACCAAATATTGTAGGAAGCCAATTTTACATAAAAACACAAAAATGGAATGGGTTTCAGAAGATCAGCCCATGCCCAAACTGAAATGAGCTATACCTGTGCCACTGCTGATTGATGTTTGCCTAGCTTGTTCCTAAAACATCCAATGATCGTTTATGACAACGTCTCTGAGGCAGTGTCAAAAACCTTATTAAAGTCAAGATATACGACACCTTTCCTGTCTACAAAACCCCTCATGTTATGGTATTGTAAAAAGAAGGTAGATTGGCCTGACTTGATTTATTTTTGATATCCATATTGACTTTGACTAGCCTTCTTGTTATCTAACAGCTATTTACAGAAATAGATCATGCTTCTACTTTTCTAGGAATTGAAATTTGGTTCTCTGGACTATAATTCCAAAGAATCTTTCTTCCTCTCTCTGCAACTCCCTTACCCATTTTAAAAGAAAGATTATTTTTTCCTTCTCTAGTATTTTAGAAATTGCACATCCTCCATACAGTCTCAGAAGCAAGAAGCAACAGTAAACTGCTTTTCATGTTGTGCTCGCCTGTTCTGATTTTGCTTTACATGATCATGGTGTATTTTTTCTGTATGTGATTAGTAACCTCAACTAATTTTCCACTTCCAGTATGCTTGCATATGCTTAAACTTAATGAAGAGCTCACATTTCTCTAATCAATAAGGAGAAAGTAACTGACTCGGATTGCAAAGACTGTTGCTTTATGAATATCATGTAAAGGAAGCTGTGCCCCACACATTCCAGGGAATTGCTCGACATCATCTGTGTTCATGTATTTTCTTCTCTTGTTACTTCCAATTTATGGATGCTGGCTGATTCTGCTAGTTACTTTTAAAAAGCCTTATCCACTTTCTTCATCCTGGCATAGCAGTGAGTTCCAGACAGTAGTTCCCACTTTGAAAACTGTCACATTTTTTCCCCTTTACTCATAAAAATTGAAAGAATTTAGATATTGGTCACACACTGCAAAATATACTTCAAAATGTATCTTGAAATGTACTGTCTTTTCATTTTTAAAGTTGATCTTTTAAGCTTTCCCAAAATATATTTTATGAATCAAAATAAAAGTTAAATAAAGAAGTTAAATAATCCAAAAAAGAAACAAAACATTTAATTTTAAATCAGATAAGTTATTTAGGCTTGACTCAGTTGCAATTATTTTGTCAGAGGCACCCACAGAAGATTTGCTTGAAGGAGAAGGGCCTGAAAAAACTAAGTAAATTTTCTTTTTGACCCTATTCTTTTAAATGTTGAATTTTCTGCATTTGATCAAAAAAACATGTGGTCCTTGTCATTTCTGTCTGAAATGCTGTTCAATATGCACAAGTATATGCAAAATCAAGAAGGCAAGTGGGAATGGTTGATTTTTAAATTTTTTGGGTTTTAATAAGGTAAATTATCAGAAGATGCCTCTGTAGTATTAGTGGAATTTCAAATGTACTGACAAATTGAGGATTTTCCCTATTTCACTCTCTCTTTCATTTAGATCTTGACGTAACACAAAAATAAAAGGTTGCTATCCAATCATATCTGAAGGAAGTGGTGGCCTACAATCTTTGAACAACATATATAGCCATATTGTTCAACTACCAAAGGTGTGTGAAGTCATGTAAGTTTATTCAGTCTAATCACCTTCATTCTAAACAAGGACAGGAGGAAAAGAAGTCAGTGAGTATTGCAGTAGAAACTACTTACCTTGTGGTTATGGTTAGTAATCTGACATATTGACTAAGGAGTATGGAGGTAAGGGATAAATATGGACTTATCATCAGTGAAAGTATGAAATCAAAAGGACTCTGGATACTTTGATACATGCTAATTAGAGAAAAAATACAGAGTGTAATCTTGTCATCAAGCAGTATAATTCTGTCAGATCTCACAAGTGAAGCGTAATTGGGCCATGATAGCACTGGATGATCTGCATGACGATAAGAGTAAGGTCAGGAGGAGTGGTTTTGCAGTGACAATCTTCCTTTTAGTCTGAGGTTTGTATTTAACCTCTCTTTCACTCAAAAAGGTAAAAACATTCTCATTTTAAAAGCCTATCAAGTCATAAAGAGAAGCCTGCTGTGTCCTTGCCAGATAAGTAAATTTGCTTTCCAAGAGAATACATCTTTTGAAGAAAATAACAGGCCTTCTACACCTGTAATGCAACAGTCATAGGCTCCTTTGGGAACTTTGGGGTTTATAGGTGTGCTCTGTGCTGCCCTGAAGCATGTGAGAGAGCTTTCTGGGCTATCCTGGCAGTGGAAGACATTTCATCCTCTTGGCCCAGCAGTAACGTCTCTCCTTCACTGTATGCAGCTTCTGTGAAAACGTACAATGCAAAGAATCAGGGGATTTGTTAAGATTTCTCAGTACTCTGTTTTTAGATTCCTCTGCTGATGTGAGTTAATCATTATACATGCCCATATAAATGCACCTGTATAAGTGTGTGTATGGATGTGATATATGTATATAATATGTAACAGTCTGTTCTATGTTTATTAGAAAAGGTATAGATAAGGGAAAAAAAAGGAAAGTAACACTTGCACTGTTTACACTAAGATCAATTTTTCTCTTTAGCTGATTCACTCCAGAACTTTTCCTGACCAGCCTGCTCAGGTCCTTCAGCTTCATTTGCTCTGTTTTTCAAAGAATGACTCGTGCAGATGGTGCATAATTTTTGCATCTCATTTTTTTCTTGGAGTCCTCCAGGTTTTCTTTCAAGCTCAGTCATTCTTTTTGTGTCAGGGCCTCTTCATGAAAATGCTTTTTTGGAAATAGGGTTGTCATCACTTTTACTTGACTGGCCTATTAGCAACTCCTTCATTAAGTGAGGGATAGAAACCTATGCTCCCTGATGAATTCCTGCCTAAATATCAGAGAGATGTAGATGTATCACACAAAAACCACTCAAGTCAACTCAATAAAATTGATGAATTCAGCCCACTACTATAAGACAAGACACAAAGACATTGAATTGATCAGATAGTTTTAAATGCCTTTGAGCACCCGGATACCATTGTAATAAATACACACAGAGAGACGTAGATATAGATGATATAGGTACATGTAGATGTAGTTAGAGACAGATGATATAATATAGACATAGAGATAGTTATAGATTATACAGATATAGATGACATAGATACAGATTATATAGATGTAGATACAGATATATAGATAAGAAATGTTTTTGGTCTTTTGCCATGTTGTAAGAAGTAAAGGCTTTTCAGGATTATATTGGCCTTGGAGAAAACTTACTAACTGACTATTTTCAGTGTAACACATTTTCTTTACCCATGTACGCAGAGACAATTCAAGCAATGTAGAAACAGAATCCTATTTCATGCATTGTAACCAGTATCAGGTTCCAATGAACTGAAGTTGTTTCATGAATAGGACTGGCTAAGGCAGACAACAAATCCTCTTGTTGTTTACAGCAACACTTTCAAAGAGAAAACTAATTGCAGAACTGATGCAGCACTTTAAAAACCCCACCGTTGCATTCCAGAAACAAACAAAAATCTAACACAATGATGCTTATAGAGGTAAGAGAACTTCAGCTGATTTCTTTGGGATGCAGCACAAGACTAAACAGCTGATCTATTGACCAGGATATTATTCTTTCCATGAAGACAGCTAATTTTGTATGTGTTCCAGTAAATTTGAAAAACGATTAGCTACCTATATACGGTCCCTCCTAAAAAGGCAATTGCAAGAAGTATTCCTTATTTTCCATATTCTGTCTACAGATACTCATTGTTACTCATTATTTTTTCCTTTTGTTTCATAAACGATGACACATTTCACTGGAGAGGAAATGGGTGCACTTTATGTTGTTCATACACTGTTAGATTCAAGTACAAAAAGTACCAGATTGATGTTTTATTTAAGTTTTTCTTTAATGTATGCTATTAACATTCAGTAGACTTCTCTACAGCACTGGATTTTCTGCTGGTTGTCACTCCATCTTCAAACTATGAAAGATTTACCATTATATTCTTATGGAAGACAGTCTTGGGAAAGATGCTCTTCTGTGATACATGTGGAATAGATGTGGAAGAATCTTAAGATACTTGGTATTTCCTGAGCTGTATTTTAACAAAAAAGATCTTCCCGGATTGACTTTAGTTTTATCAAAACACTTTATTCAACTTTAAAAGGATATTTTCTCTCCCTTCCTGATGTGCGCATGGTAAGTAGTAAAGCAAATCTTATAACTAAAATTCATTTTACAATTTTTATTATAACTATGATAGAATAAAATTAAATTTCTTATTTTTTTCTGTGCTAACTTTTCAATGCTAAAAAGAGTAAAAAGCAATAAAAGCTTTATTTTGTTGTCATTAAAATGAGCAGATATAATCCCAGAAGTAGAGCACTGAATAAGAAGGTGTAATTTTTAAACAGTAAGTTTTATGATTATCACATTTCTCATTATTACTGTCTTTAAGGATAAGCACAGATTAAAAGACTCTGAACACAGGAGAAAGTACTGAACACTTTAACATTTTTATGCAATTTAATATGATCTAATCTCTACCCTTGGTCTCTAGAAATAAAAAGTATGATATCTTTAAAATCAAGTCCTTGTAATCTGCATTTTAACTAAATGATGTTTTTGGTTCACAAGATATTATCTATTTTATCCTGAAAACAGGTTATTTTCATGTTAATTAGGTTCACAATACATTTACTATTGGAAAGAAAACTGAATTTTTATAGTCTTCTTTTCAATTTAATTAAACTAGACCTTCATTCCTCTCTTCAGACAATATGCCACAATTAGAAGACCAGGAATGTGATGGTACTAAAAAGTCAAATCTAAGAAAAGACCCCAAAGCACAGGAAAAATATAAATAACTAAATTATGAATAATGAATAGATTGAGGTAATTTCTGTATCTTGTAAAGAGTTTTAGTACTTAAAGTGAAATTGAGACATGATTCAAGTACCTGATATTCAGACTATGACCTCACAAACTCTTTATTCTGATACAATTTTATGCAAACTTGAATATCATAGCTAAGTTCTTTTTTTGGCTTAACAGTGTTTCACAGACATGTTCAGAACAGCAGCAGCCTCAAAAATACTAAGAAGTTTGTCATCCACATTGGTTTTGCACATTACTGGGATCTAAAAATAGTGTTCTTTTAATTTTGTCTTCTGTTTTGGGGTGTTTCTGGTAGGTGACAATAAATCACCTCTAACACAGACTGACAGGACTGATTTCATCATAAAAACATTTTAAATCTGTCTTAACATTTAGGAACTGGCAGAGAAGGATGTGAGTCTGGATTTTTATATAATAGCCTAGTTGTTAGAGATTTTTTTCTAGGAAATAAGAGCAGCATTTAAATATCACTTCTTCATGGGTATTCAAACTGCATCCTTTGAATCCCAGAATAGAGCCATCACCATCAGGGTCTAGTGGGGAAGGAAGAGAAGGGTCCAGTAATGATATGAATGTTTTTTTCCACTGAGGAAAGAGTTGGATCAAAAAGCAAGGCAAAAACTGAGTGTAAAACTGTTGAGTTAAAAATTCTAAAACTGACCTGAAAGCAAAATCAGCTTGGTAATTGGCGTTAACTACAGAAATACAAATGTAATTGCCTATGTTGTGAAAGTAATAAAGAATTCTTTTTGTTTTCATGCTTACTGAGAACCATCTTTTCTTTCCAATTTAAGTGCAGTGATAAAATTTTTCTTAGTCAAAAGGAAAAGCTCCCAAAGTAGGGGCTTGACATTGGTCTTAGGAAGACGCTGTAAACAGACAATGCCTAGACTCACCAATGTACTTAAACAAATGAGTTGTCTCATGTAAATCGATGTATTTTTTTCCATTTTACAGTAAAGTGTATATTTTAGATGGCAGGGTGTTCATTCACTGAGCAGTGGGTGAATTTCTCATTACTTCAGTAAACAGGTAAAGTTAGTGTAGTAAAGATATCTTTGATTATGTATTTCAGATACTGTAATCAAAGACTATTTTTAAACCAATCATTTTATTCTTCTATGAATTTTTGAAGGACAGCACTAAAGAATGAGCAAGGGAAAATAAAGATAACTATATAGATTTGTTTAAGGAACATATTGTCTCTCTGTAGTCATATTAGTGTTAGTAAACAATTTTAAGTGTACTAATCCCAGGGTCCCAAGGAATTGTCTTTAGGAATGTAAAGGAAATGCTTAAAAAGCCCAGTTACTTATAGCAACTAATTGGTTCTTAAAATTTCTGTCAGATACTCAGCTTAGCAGTTATGTTTGCTTATATATTAGCTGCAATAGAGACCTTCTTAGTGCACAGTATTCTCTGTAATGAACTTTTAAATGTCTCAAGATTTTTATTTTCGGAGAATGCCTTGCAATAGTACCTGAAATTTGGGAGTTGAGGTTTATTTTTGAGGGAGATTGTTTTTTTAAAAAAGCTATTTCTAACTTTACTGTAGTGTTCTTGATATCTTGCCCTGTAGAACTCTAAAGAAATTCTCATTGCTTCACATTTGCATCCTTTAAATGTTTGAGAATTTTGTTAAAGTCTATTTACTCCCTCTTTCAGACCCATCAAGCCTGAGGCCCCTCTCTTTCAAATCAGTGCAAGTAAGAAGTAATTTGAAATTAAGAGTAACAGAATACAGAAGGAGGCTTCCTAGTAATGACCATAGGGGCTGTGATTATAGGTGAGGAGATCAGAAAATGTATTTAAATAAATTTTAAAGGAATTTTAATTTTCCCATATGGGAAAAGGACAAGTGAGGATAGTTTTTGAGATGGTAAAGATTTTCTTACAAAAATGCTGTTGGTTCAACTTGTTCATCTACTGAAATAAACAAAAAAATTTTGTTTAAAATTAAAGTCCATAACATCAAGTTTTTGTAGTGTCTCCGTGACTCTAGCAATTCACAGGAGATTTACAGCTGTGTTCTCTGAGATGCAACAGGCTTTTTGGTTATGTGATATTTTCTCTCTTCACTGGCTTTAGCACTGTTGAAGAAAGTTCTGAACTCTTTCATTAGGACCATTTCTAATAATTCGGGAAAGAAGTCTGTAATTTATGATTGCAAAATGTTTTAGAATTGGTCAAAAGTCATGTAACTATGTCTAAAGAACTATGTCTAACTGTCTAAATGCTTATCCCAGACAATAAAAAAAACCCAAACAATCTAGAAGCTCATTAAAACTATCAATTGAAAAAAAATGAGAATTTTAAGACAAAGACTGTGCATTTTTTTATTTTATTCTGACCATGCATGTTCTTCATGGACTGGAAGCTGATTGCAGTTCTGGTTTTGACCATTTTCAATTGTGAAGACCTGTTTGATATGTAAGATATGGTTTAATGGAGCAGTGAAACGGGAGTTCAGCTCTCTTTTGAAGTTTGGAATTTATCAGCAATAGGTAATGAATCTTGACAGTTAATCATACAGTTTTTTGTGTCTTTGAATATGTCTATGTCTCTATTTATATACCAAGGGGGAATATAATGTCTATTATATGGTAATAATACAGTACATAGCACTGCCTACAACTACACTGTCTGGATAAAAGATGAATTAAAAGATAAAATATTCAAGAAGTTATAAGCATTTTTCATACAGTTATTTATTGAGCACTGAAAATTTGAATAGTGGCAGATACTGTCCCTATCCCTGGTACTAAAGACAAGTCCTCTAATTCATTGCGTAGGCATAATGCTGGTATTTATAAAGGAAAGAAAGAAGCCACCCTTGAGCTATTACCTCTAAATATAATTCTGGACATTTTCCAGAAAGTTCATTGAAAATCAGTTGGCCAGAGGCACTCAGGCTTGACTACTTTCACCTGAAAAATTAGTGCACACACAATATTTTATAAAAATGCTGTGGCCAGACAGCTTCCTTGCATTAATTTCTTCCTTTTTTTTTTTTTTGACAAGGAGAATAACCTCAGAGATGGAAATAAATGATTCTTAGCCACACTATGCTTTTGGTTTTGTTGATCCAAGTGAAACTAAGTTTAGAAAACTGCTGAGAGAATTGTTCACTTTACAGTCAGTATGAATCCCTGGAGTATGAATTTATGGAGGTGATTGAGCACTCTTCATGTTCTACACTAATGTGCTAAAATAGATTTTAAGTGGGAGCGCAGCTTTTCTAAAATATGTTCTTTGAATCGGTAGAGTCTGTGCAGATTTAGATTTGGTGCACTGGGTATGTGTATGAGTTAGAAAACTAACAATAATGACAAATGGGTGAATGAATTCTGTCATTTTGGACATATCCTGCCTTTTCTCTACCCAAAAATTATGAAAGAAGGAATTAAATACCATAATTTCTCTTTATTGCATCCCACAGAGGAGTCTAGTGTAACAATAGAAATCCACAGTCCAGAAGGTGGGATGGTATTATATTGACATAAAAAGTATAGGTCGACACAACTGAAGAACTGAATGAAACCTTATTGTTGTGAAACCAAAAAGAATAAAAACCAGTGTTTAGATGAGCAATGCACAACTGATATTAGAACATCTTATAAGAAGGAAAAACCTTCTTACAAAAGACTATGCAACTTTAAAATATATTATTAAGGAAAAATGTATGAACATCACTGTACTTTCCAAGGCATACAAGTGCCCTGTTGTATCTTACTGTTTCTGATAGTTTCCTTTATGCTGTGAGCTTGCAAATACATCAGAGAAATCCGATACCTTGGAAAAAAAAAAAAGGTATTTCTTTCCCCATCTCCTAAATTCCTTTTATATCATATTACCTTCTATTCCAGCTTTTCTCACCTCATCTCAGTATTATCTTCCCAGAATTAGAAAAAGTCATTCAATAAATTAGAATAAATTGTTAAAGGTAGCAACAGAAGTATAATTTAACACAAAACCAAAATGAAAAACAAAACAGATAAGGTTTTGAAAGTTCAGCTAATTCATGATGTACCTACATGGTGTTTCATTGTTTATTACTTCACTGTGTTGTTACATTACAGAGCATGCAAGAAGTTTGCATGTTAAAGAGCAGCAGCTCCTGTTGTATTTATTAAAAAAAATTATTTTAAATTAATCATCTTCCTTCTGGTTAGTATAATAATCCACGTCTTATTACGTTACTTAGTCTTAAACAAAACCAAACATTGAGCTTAAGATTCCGTACTCTTGCTTTCTGGATATATTTACAAATACTGAGATAGTCTATTTGTTATAAAACTGAGTAGGAACCTATAACAGAAACGTCTAACATTAACAAGTGGGAAGAGACAAACTGATAACAAATTTATCTCTGTTACATCATACTGTGTGCAGACCCTGAAATACTCAAGGTGATCCACAGATTCTATGTTTAATTAATGATTGTACAATGAATAACTCTTTAGTGTTGTAATATCACAAAACAATGCAATGGGATTGGAAATATGCAAAAGGAGAAGGGTGACGGATAGGGAAGGCGGGTCTATATACATTTACATTTGCACTTGCATATATATTTGCGCAGAAAGTGTGAATCCTTACATATGTGCTTCCAAAGCTAAATTTTTATCAGCTAAAATACCTGGGATGCAAGTTTTCAAAGAGAAAGAGATTACATGTGGAAAAAAAGGAGACATGGAGATGTCCTTCAGGCAACCAGCTCCAGCTTCTGACGTTAGGCTGTTAGCTTTTCCATTATTTTGAAATAAAACTCAAGTTGAGGAGGCAAGTTGTTGTAAGTTGCCTTCAACATTTCCTACAGGAAAGTTCAAACTCCAGGAGATCCCTCAGACATATTCTCTAAAGGCAGCACTTTGGAGTTGGGCATGGCACAAATTTCCAATAAATAACTTAGAGAACTGTAAGTGGCAGTGAGAAAGGGCCGATGACAAGTATATCTTTTGTCTGAAGTTTTTTTTGTTCTGTGACTTTATTTTGCCACTTTGCTTTCAGTTTAGTAGACAACAGTTTTACCTCTGCTTTGCCAGAATTAATTCACTGTTTTCATTTTTTGGTTTGGTTAGCATTCAAAGCATTGTAAATAAAACTGGCAAACTGGGGATGCTTTTGTTTCTGCAGCAGTAATGAGTCTGAAAAAACTACTTTGGATGCCTGCAACGAAAGATAAATTTGGGAATCTCAGAGACAAGTTTGATACCAGGATTAAAGGTTCTGTTTGACATCTGGCAGCCAGGGTAGGGAGAGAAACCTCCCTTAAAGATTAGTTCCTAGCTCCTGCTACCAACCATCATTTGAAAGTGTGATTTGTAAAACCCCACACAAGCCTAGAAGCTCTAGCTAGCTTCTACCCAGTGTCAACATAAACAAAAAGCAAGCACTTAAATGCTGATTACAATCAACATTCTTGTTGCATCAGTTCTTTCCCTGGAGGTGTAATGGTTGAGGCCATATGTTACCCATTATCAGCAAGAGAAAAGGAAATACTTCCGAATTTCCCAGATTTATTTAATGATGGGCCAATATGCATCACTCAGAAATTAATTCAGCTTACTTCACATTGTTTGCCTTGACAGGATATTTATCATCTGCATCTAGCTCTGTTAGAGTTGGTTGCGTTTGGGGTTTATTGCTTTGTTTTGATTTTTTTTTTCTTCCCAAAATGTACTTACCTGTGACTTGATTTCACACCCGTCTGTATATATTCTGTGCCAGTGATGTGGAAGGTAGAATTGTGTTAAAAGCACAGGTGGGTGAACAAAGCCTTCCTGCTTGGCCTCCTGTCCCAAGATGTTACTATGGAAACCATCAAATTCTGTCTTTCTATCAAGTATATAAGCACATTTAAGAATAAAAACACCAACCAACCAACCAAAAAAAACCCCACAGCAACCAAAAAATCCCTGAATCTATTCTTTGCTAGTCTATTTTCATGTCTGTAAGAATTAAGTTTCTGCTACAGAAAATCCTTTCACTTGGCATAAATGAAATTCAATCAACAGTTCACAGTGACCACTGGTAGATAGAGATGGTCAATGGACAAATTACACTTGCTGTAACCAGTTGTCCGATGTTCAGTCTTAACATATTTGGCTCAATAGATTGCTTAATCATAGAGGAAGTAAGCTTTGAAAACATGACAAGGTTTATGCATGGCTTCTCAACACCTAGAAAATGATAAACTCTGGACAAAGAGAACAAAATAAAAATACAAAAACCTTTTAAACTTTAAACAACATCCTTTTTTAGTTTTAATTATATTTTATATCTTCATATTTGTAAACCTGCACTTTCTTAACTTCCCTCAATCCACTAATTTCCTCCCCACATTTCAAGAAGTATCTTTGCAAGGTACGTATTATATTTCTTCTAACTCCATTTCACGGTGTTTACCAGCTATTTTTATGTTATGGTCTCTTTCAGAAGGTTTTCTTTATTAAAAGAGAGCACAAGAAGTTTTACTGAATCTTCTTGTTCTTTAATGAGATGAGAGACTCACCTGGGAGACAAGTTTTATTGAACTGCTGAAAGTTACTTAAGGACTTTTGCTTTTTTTCCCCGCATCTACCCATTTTTTAAGTTCGCCATTTCTACTGGAGGTGACTATCCCCAAACTAGATGTGCTCTTCAGCTGCTTTGATGTAAAGTCTGTCATCTTTCTGTAAACTGCCTCCACTGGCAGATTAGACTAAGACATCATCTCTGATCTAGGGTAGAGCTATAGATTGACTTTCACGTATGTGTTCTCTGCTGAAAAATTCTTTGGGGAATGGAAATGATTCTTTCAGGGAAAGCTGTGCAAAAGAATTTTGGACTTATATTTTCCTAATTTCCACAGCACAATTTGCTGATCTGTTTTGTTAAGGCATGACAGTGAGATAGAAAGATTCACTCCTTTTTTACCTCAGTTGGCGCTGGAAGACTAAAAAATGAATTAATGTTCAGATAACTTTTTTTATTTAATCTAGTCTAGAAATATTAGAATAATAGTCTGTCATATAAGTCTAGAACTTTCAATCATTGAGAGATGACAATGCAGTCGTAATGAATTTTATTTGTTTTAAAAGTAGTAGTAAAGACTTCATTACAAATTATTTTAGAGCTCTACTTATGCAATAGCAAGCAGTGATGGTGATTAAGTCTGCAGAATGTCTTCACTTCCAGGTAAGGAGAAATGTGAGAATTTCAGCTTATACCCAAATAGAATGTTTTCTGTTTCCTTTTATAGCATTTCAAACCACTAGATACACCAGGAGGAATGGAGATAAGGTACCCCCAGTTGTTAATCTATCTGCAAAGTTGTCTTCAAGTTGCAATTTTAATGTTTGTTGGGTGGGTTTATGCTGTCTGTCTGACACCCACTCCCTCACTCCCCTCCTTAAGAGGGCAGGGGGAGCAAATATTATGGTAAAGCTCATGGGTCAAGATAAAAATAGGGACATCACTTACCAATTACCATCATGGACAAAATAGACTCAACTTAATTGGGACTCAATTGTCAGTCTGACCTCAGTGCCTGGGAAGATCATGGAACAGATCATCCTGAGTGCCATCATGCAACACATGAAGGACACCCATGCGATCTGGCC
>JAOXNO010000013.1:75272286-75287605 GCA_028565335.1 Limnodromus scolopaceus | reverse complement strand
ATTGTTGACTGTAGCTAATGTGGTGCTTTGGTGTATGCAACGGAGGTAGTTAAAAAGCAGAGGAAGGCTGTTGTACTTGGGAGATGAGTCGTTTATGTTGTGCTGCATAGATCACAGCAGAGCATCCGCACCAGGATGAGCCACTTTAGGCCCAATCCAAAACCACAGAATCACAGAATCACCTAGTTTGGAAGGGACCTTTTAAGATCATCTAGTCCAACCAACAGAAAAAAAAAAAAACAAACCAAAAAAACCCACACCACACGCAAAACAACACCAACCCAACACTAAACCAGTGCACATCCAGTAAAATCCAGTGCAATCGGCAGAAAGATTCCTGAAGGTTTTGAATTAGACTCTTTTGAGGTACTTGTTCTGTAATATGTGATGTCATGTTTGTGGTGGCAGAGGAGAAATTGATTCTTCCTTTGAACATTTTTTTTTCTACGTAGGTGGCACCACACTGCATTTTTTCCTAATATCTATTCTAAATCTCCCCTCTTTCAGTTTAAAACCTTTTCCTCTTGTCCTTTCACTACACTTCCTGACAAAGAATCCCTCCCCATCTCTCCTGTAGCCCCCTTTAGGTATTGGAAGCCTGTTATAAGGTCTCCCCGAAGCCTTCTCTTCTCCAGGCTGAACAACCCCAGCTCTCTCAGTCTGTCTTCATAGGAGAGGTTCTCGAGTCCTCTGATTATCTTCGTGGCCGTCCTCTGGACTCGTTCCAACAGGTCCATGTCCTTCTTATGTTGGGGGCCACAGAGCGGGACACGCTATTCCAGGTGGAGTCTCACCAGAGCAGAGTAGAGGGGCAGAATCACCTCCCTGGACCTGCTGGCCATGCTTTTTTTTGATGCATCAGGTTGGATTTCTGGGCTGCAAGTGCGCATTGTTGGCTCATGTTGACCTTCTCATCCACCAACATCCCCAAGTCCTTCTTCTCAAGGCTGCTCTCAATCCATTCGCTGTCCAACCTGTATTTGTGCTTGGGATTGCCCCAACTCAGGTGCAGAACTTTGCACTTGGCCTGATTGAACTTCATGAGGTTTACATGGACCCACCTCTCCAGCCTGTCCAGGTCCCTCTGGATGGCATCCCTTCCTCCAGCATGTTGACCGCGCCACACGGCTTAGTGTCATTGGCAAACTTGCTGAGGGTGCACTCAATCCCACTATCCCACTTAAATTTTAGCTTCATTTCCCACGGCTAAGGGACTAATAGCTCAAGTATTATGGGAAAAAAAATTACTTCTCATATTTCATAAACCAAATTGTTATTGCCTGGTTATTTTCTAGCATTTCTGTTCTTTCCTGATTTTTTTTTTAAAGAGTATAAAATGTAAATGCTTTAATGTCAGTTTTCTTTGAAGATCTCTTACCTTCCTTTTCCCTAAAATTTCTACTTCTGCCCAGTAGATATCACTACTGGCTTTTCAACCCCCAAATTTAGTGTGACTCTACTGTGCCTCTTGATTTATTTAATTTTTGCATTAACAGCAACAACCTTGGATTAAGTGTATTATTTTATGCTTTTTATGTTTTGAATCTACCTGTTTTCTGTGCATGTCCTGACAGGAGTAGAAACATTAGGTGTTGTGTCTGCCAAGGAGTTAATAAGATTTGAATTCCATTTCTAAGTGGTTCTAATGATTTGATGCTTTGATACTTAGAGGGTTGTCTAGTACAAAGCAAATGTTTACTGATTATTGCTTTGAAGCTTCATTAGATTCACTAATTCACTGCCATGATCTGGAGGAATTTGTTCAGGTGTTAATTTCATTTTGGCTCTTGTCTTTTTTAGTCACATAGTCAAACTATGTTTTAGAAGACTGAACTTTCTGAATGCAAAAAAAAAAAGATATAAATCAACATAAATAGCAATATCAGTAAGATTTTTTTTTGTGCACGTTACCATAGTTCAGCATTTCAAATGCACTTCAAAGTAAAATGTGTGAAAATATAAAAAATGTTAGAGCTAAGTGTTAACAAGAATAATTCATTAAAATAATGAATTAATAACATATTTGGTTCACTTCTGAAAAGAAAAAAAGTTCTAACTTTACAGTTACTCAAAAGTAACCTGTAGGGAAATTAATTTGAAGCTTAAAAGTAAAGTATTATTTCTAAAAAGAGAGATCTCTTTCTTAAAACCAGATTCAGGGAGGTACTTAATCCTCTGCATAATTTTCAGCTGATGATTAGTTCTGCTGTAGTTTAATGATTGCAGAATCATATGACAAGTTTAAATACAGGATTATGTATATTTTTGGTGAATGAAAATCCATCTTTCTGTTTTTCCTTTAAAAATAATACTCAAGTAAGACTCTAGTACTCAGGTAAGACTTTAACCTTACTTTTCTTTTGTATGAAATTAGGAAGTTTTAAATATTTTTTTTCCCTAGAATTACAGCTCTTTTAAAACTAAACATCCTAAAATATTTTCTATTTTTTATGAACTACCAAACCCATCAGCCTTCCTGGCACTGTGATATAACATTGTATTTTCTAATATAAAGTTCGTAAGTAAATAGAGTGTGCAAACACTCAATTTATGAGCCTGGTATAGAACTACTTTTCATAAACAGATGTATACTCCCAATGAATTTTCTTAATAAACCATTCTAAATAAGTAACTACAAGAAATATGACCGTTTGGAAATCCTTTTCCAGGAAATAGTCCATGAAAGGAAGAAAAGTATATAAACTTTCATATTATTTTTTTTTAATATATTCTTTTTGCAAATATCTTGATATGACATTTACAAAATAATCTGTCTTATTTTTAAACATTTAGCTATCAAGCAGATAATGAAATTTCTTCTGAAGTTTCTTTTATTTAAGAGTACAACTTAGAAATTAAATACATACTTTTTTTTACAAGAAACCCAGATTCTTCATGCTCTAATTATTTTAATGAAGATTTTTCCATTACTACCTGGCTTTCATTTTTGTTTTTAATTTTCATTCACTTTATCTTGCAACAGAGATTTCTTATCTGTTGTTGCACTTATACAAGCTAATAAACGTGTTCATTTGTAGCCTTTAGATTGATTTTCTCCTCTACCGATTTCATATACAGGTATAGAACTGTACAGCTATGGCATAGACGGATACAGCAGAAAGTTTCTGAGGCTTGGCTGTTTGTATTTTTCAGGCAAAGCCATTAAGAACAAAGATAAGAAACTTTCTTTAAAATTGACATGCCTCCCCAAAAAGTCACAGTGGCTTTATTTTTAAAATGCTAGTAAAGAAAAAAGAAGGACAAATCAGGAGTCCTGTTTCCATCATAGCTTATAAATTGTATATTACACAAACAAAAATAGAAATCAACCTGAAAGTAGCCCTGTATTTTTCACTTCCTTAAAAGCTAACTTAAGAAACCAGGAAATATGGCTTTGAACCGTCTCAGTCTGAAAACAGCCTAGATTTTATACTTACAACTTCCCAAGTTCAAAACCTCTGAACTATTACATAAAATGTAGGTGGTGCCAGGAACGTTAATGTAATGGTTCTTTCAGCAGCCATATTTTGGAACAGATAAGAAACAAGCTCAAGCTGTGTTCCATTCCTTGAAAACCTAAATTGAAAAAAATAGTGTCTCTGGAATACTGAATTAGGCACCTAAACTGTACGAGAATTTCCTGTCAGCTATTTGGCTGCTTTCTGTTCAGCGTGACCATAGTTTTAAGGCTGTTCTGCAACGCGTCCTGATTCTTTACACACACTGTGCAGTCAAGCCACTCATGTGGCTTCAGGTTTTGCGTTGTTCTTTATGGACCAAGCAGATAATAAGGTGCCTGCAAGTGCCTAGGACTTTTATTGGCTCTAGTTGCTGAGGATGCTATTTTGTACCAAAAATCATTTGATTGTGTCCCTCATTATTTTACAGAGAACTTTTCTCCAAAATTCTGGTCTCTTTGAGTCCTGCATAGAAATATTTTTCTATTAATCTGACAAAAGGCCCGTGCTGCTTACTGAGAAAGTTTTTGCTTCACCCCCCACCCTAGTATTGTAGGTCATTAATTGTCAAAACGTAGAACCATAAAATCATAAAATACCAGGTCGGAAGGGACCACAAGGATCATCTGGTCCAATCTTTCTTGTCAAAAGCACGGCATAGACAAGGCCCACCACCCTGTCCACCTGAAGCTTAAAAGTGTCCAATGATGGGGAATTCACCACTTCGCTGGGGAGATTATTCCCATGGCTGATTACCCTCACTGTGAAAAAATTTTCTCTTGTGTCCAATTGGAATCTCCCCAGGAGGAACTCGTACCCATTACCCTTTTGTCTTTTCCATGTGACACCATGTAAAAAGGGGCTCTTCATTTTCTTTGTAGTCAGCCTTGTTCCAACATTTGAATACTGGAAAACAGTGATAAGGTCTCCCCTAAGCCTTCTTTTCTCAAGGCTGAACAAACCCAATTCTCTCAGCCTTTCCTCATGCTGCAGGCTTCCCAGTCCTTGTATCATCTTTGTGACCCTTCTCTGGAACCTGTCCAGCCTTTACACATCTTTTTTGCATAGTGGGGACCAAAACTGAACACAGTATTCCAGGTGTGGCCTGACAAGCACTGAGTAGAGTGGAATAATGCCTTCTTTATCTCTGCTGGTGATGCCCTTCTTGATGCAACTCAGCATCCTGTTGGTTTTCTTTGCTGCAGCAGCACACTGTTCACTCATATTAAGCTTATTGTCCATCATGACCCCCAGGTCCCTTTCCACAGAGCTGCTCCCCAAATGGGTAGATCCCAGCATGTGCTGCACTCCTGGATTATGTATTCCCAGGTATGTGACCTTACACTTGTCCTCATTGAACTTCATAAGGTTCTTGTTCACCCACATTTCCAGCCTACCCAGATTTTCCTGCAGGGTGGCTCTCCCTTCCGAAGTGTCTGCTTCCCCACTCAGTTTTGTGTCATCAGCAAACTTTGTCAGGGTAACTTGATCCCATCAAATGTGTTTGGTAACTTCACTGTTTGAAGTATGTAGTCTAAATTGATTTCTGAACATTTTTGTGTAAGTAGAATTTCAGTAAATGTTGAATGTTGAGCTATTTAATACAGAAATATGCACAATCAATGCCTAGTGGATTGTGGCCGTCTGCAAAAATGTCTCAGCTACAGTCAGCAGGCTTTGTCAATGATTCTTTGGGCTTGGGAGTATATACACACACAAAAAAAAAAGGATAAAAAAAAAAGAAGAGTTACTAGAATTGAAAACAAAAAATATAAGTTATATTGAAATGCAAAACAGAAAACAGAAAAAGGTGAAAATCAATGTTACTGTTACTTCAAGCAATTATTATGTTCACCCATAAGGGTACCTCACATGTTTATCTATTTGTAATAATTAAATATGGTTTGATTCTCAGACTGAGACTTTTGAAAGAACCTGTGACAGATGTCTGCTTCCCCTTAAATTGACTAAGGTTTGATGGCTTCATTTTCACACATCATAGGTTAGTCTGGTAATCCGCACCTTGAGACATCTTCTTTCCTGATGTGCCAACCCAGCTGTTCTTGCTGGACATAATAGGAATAAAACACCATTCTCTCAAAACTCTACCTCTGTCATTTTCATGCACAATTTCTGTAAGAGACACATCATGCTATGAGGTAAATACTTCTAAGGCAAAACACAGGCATTATCTTTTCTCCTTAAACAATAGCACAAACAGAGGAGCAACACAAAGATGTACCAAAAAGCTGAATTCTGATTTTCTTGGTGTGGCTTCTTCAATTTATGCTTGTGTTTTTGTTGGTATAATGGGCTTCTGAGCCACTATAAGGGTCTGCTTGTATTATTAAGTAGGTTTTAAAAAACAGAAAATGTCAAAAAGAGGTAGCACTGTTCTTTTCTAACTATTCCCGTTATTCCTAATGGATACCTCTGTCTCCTCTTCCTTCAGGTTTCTGCATTCTTAATCTATTAACTAGCATTTGCTTTTAGAAACCCTGTCATCATTCTCCTGTTGCTCCTATTTACTCTCCTTCTCTTTTAAATATTGCTATGTTCTTTTTGAGATGTTTTCTCCAATGTTTACTTCTTGAAATATTTTTCTTCAAGGTAATACTGAAATATACTTGTTGCATCTGTGTGGCTTAAATAAACTTTATCCTTTCTACTGCTTGGTATATCTCAGTATTCAGAAAAGCAAGATAATTCAGCAAAAAAGACACAGGTATGATGGGAGGAGGTAGAAAATTTACTTACTGTAGTATTTATTTACTGTAAAGATTAATCATCTTCCTGTGACAAATGCAATAGCAACACACATGAAGTGACTAATTTTTAATTGTGTATTGACTTTTCTTATTTCCCTTCCCCCTCCTCTTTTTTATTGATGAAAACTAGTATTTTTGGCAACAAATTTTCCTATGAAAATTACTACTTTCTACAATTTTTAGAAAAGTTTGTTCCTTAGAAGATATTTTGATAAGCCATAGTCTTTAAAATAACTTCTTGATTCTGACTATGACCCTGTGGCTGTTGTATACTGTGCTGCTTTTTTAACCTGAGCACCTTGAAGATTGAATCTTTTTGGACATTGTAACTTTCTGTTTTGTATGGACGTTACGCCAAAGGAAAGCCTACCTAAATTATGTGCGCTTTATATTCTACTGATGGAAGGTATTTAAACCTAACAAAGTTATCCCTGCTCATTTATTAAACTTTCACCTAGGAAAGATTTAACTTTTAACTTTCTGGATATTGCTGAGTTTGTAGAATAAAAATTTGAGCTCCACAACTCCCCTCTACACAAACATTAGAAAGAATACCATCAAGTACAGCCAAACAATAAAGTCTTCCTTGGGAACTGAGATTCATAGCATCACAGGAATATATTTGTTGTACACAGCACACCATTCCTTATACCAAATTCTCGGATATTTACAGGAACAAAGCTGATTACCTATTTTACTTTTGCTGGTACCAAAAATGAAGGTCAGGGGTCTATATTTTGATCCTTTGGCTTAGCTTTGTAAAGTGCAAGATGTCTAGTAATTAACTTAGTTATGACTCAGGTGCAAATTACTTCTAGAATTTAATTGGGAATTAATTCTACAACTAAGCCATTTCTGAAAGTCTCAGAAGTTGTTTATATTTATATTTTGGCATGTAAATATCTTTGCAAAGGCAGTACTCAGACACATGCTTAGCAGTTAATGCTCATGCTCAAATTTATTTACATCTTCAGTGATTAATGTGTATTTAAATGCTTTGCTGAATATCGATTTTAGTATGTACTAAATTGCTTTGTTGAACTGGGGTTGACTTGAAGCATTTTAGCTCTATGATAATTGAGTGGGCTTATTCTTTAGCTTCTGCACTTAAAAATGTGTAAAATTGCAGCTGCTACCTATATGTAGGTCCACAAATATTTCATATGTTTTGCTAATGATGTCAGCAAGTAAATAAAAAAACCCACTGTGATTTTATATGTAAAGTTTTTTTACCCTGATTTCACTGTGAACTTACATAGGACCAAAGTAACCAAACTCCTGGTAAGACTGTTGCAGAGAAACATTGGAAAATATTGTATTGGAAGTAAAACATTCCCATCTCAGTGAAACTTCTATTTCTCAGTCTCTCAAACATACGAATTATCTCACATTGAAGTGTTGTATCTGCATTGCTATGAGTTTGAATCTAACTATCTACTATCTTTTTTTTTGTTGTTTTTCAGTTCAGCAATTATTTTTTTCTTGGCATAGACCATGAAATGTATTTTTTGTATAAGTATTGAATAACCTTTTCTAAATTATTAGCTGGTTCTAAGCATTTTACAATTACATTTATTATGAAAGATGTTTTTACTCTTCTGCATTAATATTGACAGTAGAGGAAACATTAAAGTTTGCAATATGGTTTGTCACTTGCATCCCAGAATTGTAATTATAGTATAATGTAGAAGGCTTGCCACTTAGGTGGCCAGGTAATAAAAGCACTTTTGTCTGCAGTACAAAAGCTTAATTCTATTCTGTATTTAAAATAAAAATTATTCAGAAGCTTCATGTTCTTACTAGTTCATCTGTATAAATGTTAGTCATACTGTTATTTAAGGCAATGAATTATTTTCTTGAAAAGGTATTATCTGTCTCTTTGGTCAGTGATAACAAATAACAGATGATAAATACATTGTTTATTATCTATTCAGTGCTTGGTATACATACTATTGAGGTTTTTTTACTATCAAATAACAGGATGAACAAAAACCGCTCAAACCTCCCAAACAAAGCATAATAATAATAATAATAATAATAATAATAATGTTGCTTTTCATGTGGCATTTCTTTCTAGAGATTTCCAAACCACTGTGTGGACTTTGTCAATAACTCTGGGGTTAGGACTGGAACAACCACATCTGGTTTGCAGGAATCTAAGTATGCTTGTGAATAACATCTCTAATATTAATTTACCCTTTACATAGCACAGCAGCAGTAGCTTAGGTGGTGTTTGTGGGAAACATTTCTAATATTTTTTTTTCTGTGTTCAAATGCTGTTTCTTCCCACTAAGAAAGCTTTTAACGTTTCTAACTACTAGCTCCTCTAACCTAAGATAAGAACTGGAAAGTTCATCTTTGAGATATGGTGAAACTTACTTAAAGTGCAATATAAATCAGGCCTACTCACATTATAAATGAGTTGCAAGGTCAGTCTTTGTGTGTTACAGAAGCCCATGGCAGTACTTCACAAGATCCTTGCAAAATACTGTGTGCTTCTGTACATCTCTAGCACACCTTTACACCTCCACTCTACAGCTGGCCTGTCTGCTTTTGTAGGGTTTCTAGAACTTTCAAATATTCATGCTGCTTCCTTCCCAGACCCCCAGGTTAGGGAAATCAAGTAGAAACAGCTAGCTTAAAAGCTCTATCTGAGCTGAAGATAAAGAGAACTCTTTCAAAAGACCAGGCTCAGATCTGTTTCCCACCCATATCCTGAACTTATGTCAGGGTAAAGCAGAGAGAAGAACACCAGACTTCCCCTATTTCTTCTCTCCTTGTTTGCCATGGCTTCTTTGAGAAGTAAATCCACAAGTGCACGTCAGCAGGTAGTTTCATTACCATGCAACTAGAGTCTTGTTCGGCACTGGGAGTGGGAGAACAAACTCAATCTCCAATTTTTCGTAAGTAGAAAGACTGAAAAGTGATCACTGCCTTAAGTTTTGATCCCAAACATCATCGCCTATTATATGAGAAGAGTAACTTTAGTACACATTAGTAATACTTCTGTGTGGATTATTTGAAGAACACAACAGATACTTAACTAGTATTTTTAATATTAAATTAAACCCCTTTATCTCCATTTCCTTTACTTTTGAGCCAAGAGTGTTTATAAGTGAAGGATTTATGGTATGCTATGGTTCACTCACTGAACTGTGATCATTGACAATACTGATTATTTTATGTGTAAAACTTATGCCATGTTTGCTTTTGGACTCTCAGTGGCATTCTATTTACTATATAGTATTTGATTCATTACAAGACAGCTCTAAGAAACACTAAAATAATTTGGAATACAGACTTTTGTTTTGATGAAGGACTATGTGGTGTATTTAACTTGGACTTTTGTATTGTGTGAGCCTCTGTTTTCTAAGATTTCACTATGTGGCTATGGTAAATGAAACAGAAATTAGAGGCAAGGACGAAATACCAACACAAATGTATTCTGCTAAATTCGTCTCCAACTCCATTCAGCTGTGCGTAAGTGTCTCTATTTTACCCTCTGGAAATATGTTTTGAGTTTTTATGAATTTTCGTGAAAAACTGCTGTTTACAGAAAAACACTCAGAGAACCCACAGATCCTGAAGATGATTCAGATGTGGGCTTAAACTCACAAACCTGTTTTACCCTGCAAGGAATGGTCCTGCATGCTTTCTCCCTGATCTTCACCTCTCTTCCTTTCTCTAGCAATAGTGAATATGGCTGCTCAGTCATAGACCAAAAGGGAACATGCTGTATATGTACAGCTAAGGATTTAGTGTTTGTCTAATTATTTTTAAGTACCTAACAAATAAATATAGAAAATGTATTCTCATTAGTCCAGTTACAATAATTGTAACACATGTATAAGTTCAAAGGTCTCATACCAGCTAACACTGTTGTACCAGAAGTCTTTCTAGTATCTACCCATTTTCTCTGGTGTTACGCTGGCTCCTTTTGGGTCCAAAGGTCTACAGTGTCTGTCTTCCTCAAGCAGAAAGGTGGAGCTGATGCAGCAAGTCCTCAGCCTTACAGGCTCTTTAGCCAGAGGAGTTCATTGTTGGTGATTCCAATCTGGGGTTATTTTTACACTTTTTCTACTGAAGCCTGTTGTCTGTTCATTAGTTTCCAGCTAAAGTTTGAGAGCTACATTGCAGCCTTCTCCAGCTCCCAGTTGCAGGACAGACTACTGTTTGTTATGCAGTGACTTACTGAGTTTCTTAGATCTTAACCATGTACGATATCCACAGAGTGAAGCTGAGAACGGTTAGGCCGTAGTGCCTTGACCCTTATATGGTTGTTGTCACAGCTAACTGCAGCTCACTGCAAGACAAGTGCACCTAAGTCCCAATACCCTGCACTGTCAGGTTAATATAAAGCCTGTGGACTTTTAGCAGTAACAGCAAAAATCATATTTATTTCAGCTACAAAGCTGATGTTAAAATCACACCCTAAACCTAAGATAATATTCAAGATATCCTTAGGGGAAAGCAAAATTTATTCTGAAATGCACACATTTGCACAGTATACCAGATAATAATTAATTAATAGAAATAGAGCAGTTTATTCTGTAACAACTAGCCAATAATGTTGCTTTAAATGTTTTCAATCAAAAATGCATTAAAAAAATAAGCCATTAGTAAACAAATAAAAACACACCAGAAAAAAATAGAATACTGTAGTAGAAAACTCACTAAATAGAACAAAGAAGCAATTTAAGAAAAGTGTTTTGAAGACACTGGAGAAGTTATTAGAAGTGAGAGAAAATATCCTTTCTCTGTAATTACTAGCAAAGTTAATACATTTTATTTTAATCAAGAGAAGTTGTTGCTATCTCTATAGAAACTTATGTTGGTCTGTGTACCTAGTCTCACAGAAGTCAACAGTTTCTTCTTAGGGAATTCTTTGCAGAACTTATGACTTATCTTCAACCAAGAGACAATACCCTATTATTTACAGTAGAAGAATTTTGTGTGTATGTATATCCAACACTACTATGCCAGAATATCAAGGGAATGTTTTTTGTCTCACATATTAGTTACTTTTGAGGTCATCAGCATCACTGAGCTTCATTGTGAGGCTGGTGCTATAGTAGACAGAATTGCATGTTATCACACCCTATCATTCCCTCAAGCAATAGGGGTCTGAGAATGGTCTGAGTTAGGTGAGTATTGGAAAAATCAAATAAAAGTGTCAGAAACTGAAATGATTATGTCTTATAGTTGCCACAGCTTTTGTTTATTAGAATGCATAGCCATCTGATTTATTATTTGCTTGCATGCATGATTTATGCACTAGTCCCACTTGCTATAGTCATTTGCTTGTGTTGTACACCAATGTGTCTCATTGTTTACCTGATGGCTTTTTAAGAGCATTGATCTTCAGGCTAGTAGCTAAAGTCATTGGTCATTATACATTTATCTAGCTAGAGCAACATATGCAATAAGCATTCTGGCAAATGACCAGATAATCAAAAATCTAATGCTCTACAAGAAAGTTTGACATCTGAAAATGCTCTCTTTTGGATAAAGCAAACCTTTCCATTTCTAGTATGTGGGGCTGAATAAGGATTGGGTGTGGGTAGGGGGGTCAGAAGGAAAGTTGAGCATAAACATTTCATTTGCAGCAACTTCTAAAAGACTTTTCATCATGACTGTTTTGAACTTATCCACATTAATAAAATCTATTCATTTAGAATCTATCTCTTCTGAATATGATCTCTACAGACAAAGATTTATGACATTTAATATATTTTAAAGATATCCCATAAAAACCAATCCATCTTTCTAAAAAGATGATTATGTAAAAATTAAAACTAGATAAAGAATTTGCCACACTTTCAATACAGAGTCATCTCTGCCCCATTTTACAAAAACAATCTATTTCTATGGACCAAAAAGAATAACCTCAGGGGATTCTCTGAAGTCCATTTCTAAATAATACTAGCAAAAGAGAAAATTAATTCAGATAGCAATCAAGGAACTACATATTTATCAAGAGTAGCTATTGATGAAAATGCAATCTTTGCCTAAACAGGATCTCTAAAATCTACTAGATTTTTCAAAACAGTGTGTAGATATTTATGAGACTTAAGCTTATCATCAGCTTGTCACCTGCATTTCTCTGACCCAGAAATGCAACTAGTTCTGGTATGCTTTAAGTGTCTTTTAAGCAAGGAGGAAGAGGGGAAATTCCTTATAACACAGGCAGGGAAGCACCATAGTATGTCATGTGATCTCCTGAGTGTCAAGTAACCAGAGGCTGGAGAGGTAATCGCTTTCACATAAAATGCATTTGTAGCCTCTATTTTATTGGAATCCAAGTTCCAGAAACTCATTCAAGCAGCAATTTGACCTCTTCAACCATCATATTCAATATTTGAGCACATAGCGTTAACGATTTGGGTGTTAATCCCTGTAAATTGTGGTCCTCTTTGACACTAGATGCTAAATTTATCCCTGTGTTCCTTGGAAATCAGCCACCTTTCCATAAATTAGAAATCCATCCTGAAGGCTGGGCAGCAGGAGGCAGCAGATGCCTGCAGCCCAGGAGTGGCTCCAAGCTGCATGGAGTTTGAGCAGAGTTTTCCTGGAGGCCCCCATTCAAATCAGACAGAGGTTTTGTGTATGCCCAAGAGGCTTTTCTTGTTGCAATACGACTGTCACGGGTCTTTCCACTTGGCAGTAGTGAGTAGGAAGTTATAGAGATGTTTCCAGATGTCAAATGTTCCATCCATCATGTGGAGGTCTTCTTCCAAAACTCCTATTCCTGTGTCAAAACAAATCTGGTGTCTTTAGGAAAAGGCTTTAATTCTCTCCTGTCAAAAGCCTTAAGAAAGGGTAGAGATACGTTAGTCAAGGGGACAGATGTCTTATATGTGGATGCTTCCTCCTTTTTTTGGGAGTGCTTTTAGATTTTATTTGTCTGTTTTTCTGTCCTGTCTCCATGTGTTCCTGTTTCATCAGTCTGTGCTCCATCCTTTCCTCCTCATCTCTAAAAGGACAAATCAGAAGAAGGGGCTGGAAGCAATTGCCTGTTAATTACTGTTTAAGGTTCTCTGTCACAGTGGGTTGCCAACATTCTTTTCCTTCCTTATCAGAAGCTGCAGTGTAAGAGTGCAAAGCTGGGAGATAAGAGGGCAGAAAGCTGCTAGACCTTTAGCTGTCTGTGCACCAGTGGAACAAGACCAAGTCTCTACTGATCACCTGAATAAGCTTGTAATCATTTTGACATGGAACTTAATGATATGAGTTAAGTCCAAGATGGGAGAATTAACAGGTACATACAAGACAAACTATATTCAGTTTCTAAGACTTACCCTAATGCTGACCTCAACCTCTAGGCAAAGCAAGTTAATAATTTATAGTATAAGGTAAAGCGGTATGACTGTGCACAATGCAAAGCTTTTCTTCATTCTCTTGATACTCTCAGAAATTTTTTCTGATGATGTGATTATAAGAGCCTCACTTTTTTTTTTCCCCATGAAATAAATAAAAACCACTCAGTAAGTACTGACCTAGTAGTATACTGGCAATATAACCAAATTCTAATCTTGATTTCTTAGGCTGACAGGGTCACTGATTGCCTGTTATCTCCATTCCCAAGATTTTCCTGGCTCAGAAGAGGCTTTAAATTAAGGGCTTTGACTGAAAACATGTGCTGCTCATTATCTCTGCTACTGGCACACCTGTGCTGTTCTCCTGTCTTTAACAGGCCTTTACTCAGACTAGGCTCCTGGAAATCATTACATTTGCCGTTTCTGCAGTGACTGGAGAGTTTCTCTACTGTTATCGGTATTTCTGTCCTTTAGTTTAAGGAGGCTAGAGGGGACTGACTTGATGAGCAGAAGAAAAGATCTGTTAACCTAAAAGGTGGGGAAAATGAATTGTTTGCGATTAGGTTAATGTTTAGGAACAGCTGTTCTTTTAAAATGGGCATCTCCTATGAAAGCTTTGTGAAAATTTAACTGGGGACTTCTTGTTTTTTTTCTCAAGTTGCCTGCATTGAAGAGGGCTACTTCATTTTATGGTTCTGAGTATATCTATATCTTTTTGGCTGGGCTTTTTGGCTTGAAATATAGTTGCTAATAATTTTGGCTTGACTATGGTCTGATTACTTATGCTTCGAAAGTAGGTTGATATTTTTACTGTCTTTAGTGTTCTAAGTGTGAAGCCTAGATATCTAGGCTGTGTAGTCAATAGGTATGTAGTTCTAGATGTTGACTTATCCTGTCTTGAAGAAAGTGTTTGGGTCTGGAAGCTCTTGATTTTGTACCATCTAGGCAATTAACTTAAGTGAGATATTTTATTTACAGGCAGTGAGGTCTGATGAAACTACTTTAAGGCATCTACTTACTAACTGCAACCAAAGAACCAAAAACAACTGTAAAAGGAAGGGAAAGGAGAAGATGGTGAAAGAATCTAGCAGGTGACATTTCTGACTTCTCTCTATTCACTGAGGTAGCAGTATGCTTGAAATAACTCACCTCTTCCCAAACATGCTTTCTTTTAGGAGTAGTGGTAGGTAAGGAAGAACATCTTGATATAAAATAGTCTTTGACTCTTACTTTTGGGGAGTAAAAGGGATCTTTTAGTAACATTAATAAATGGAGGTTTTGTGTGTTTGTTTTGCTTGCTGTTCAGCAGCAGTGTTAGTTTCTTCTGAATTAATGTCATGCTATATTTAACTTCCCTCTTTTATGCCCCATTTTTTTCAAGGGGCTGAGAGAGAAGGGTGAATATTTCAAATTAATAAACATGCTTTATTTTTATTCCTCAAGGCACTTCTTGAATTTTTAAAATTGATTTTCATAAAGCATTCAGGAAAAAGGTTAGCATCAGCAAAACTTGCTGTCAGAATGAAACTCTTAGGCTGGAAGGGTTAGTGGAAGTAGGGGTCGGTACTGTTTAGGGTGGGAATTATTAACCAGTGCTTCCAATGAGAGGCTATAACATAAGGTCAGACTATAAAATCATAGAATGGTTTGGGTTGGAAGGGACCTTAAAGATCATTGAGTTCCAACCCCCCTGCCATGGACAGGGACACCTCCCACTAGAGCAGGTTACTCAAAGCCCCATCCAGCCTGGCCTTGAACACCTCCAGGGATGGGGCAT
>JAOXNO010000013.1:75230300-75272186 GCA_028565335.1 Limnodromus scolopaceus | reverse complement strand
TGAACTTCATGCAATTTGCATGAGCCCACCTCTCCAGCCTGTCCAGGTCCCTCTGGATGGCATCCCTTCCCTCCAGCATGTTGACCGCACCACTGAGTTTGGTGTCATCAGCAAACTTGCTGAGGGTGCGCTCTACCTCACTGTCCACGTCTCCAACAAAGATGTTGAACAGCACTGGTCCCAGTACCAACCCCTGAGGAACACCGTTCGTCACTGGCTGCCAATTGGACATTGAGCCATTGACCACAGCCCTTTGAGTGATATTTTACGAATCACTTGAGAACCTACAGCGAAAGAAG
Organism: Limnodromus scolopaceus; assembly: GCA_028565335.1. Classification (NCBI taxonomy): domain Eukaryota; kingdom Metazoa; phylum Chordata; class Aves; order Charadriiformes; family Scolopacidae; genus Limnodromus; species Limnodromus scolopaceus. Next base: position 75,271,887 of record JAOXNO010000013.1, on the reverse strand, counting down.
CTATAAGAATCAGATGTGATCTGGTGCAACTAATTTGCTATGCAGAAAGTCTATTGGAATAATAAAGCTAGTCTTCATGTAATAGTACAGTAGTTGCAAGGGCTGGAGGTAAGACTGTTCAAAGTAACTGTATGGAGAGACAAGGTGCAATGTTCTGTAAAGATATGAGTACTTATCTTAAATCAGGTACTCTGAAAAATCTGGTTCTAGATTTCTGAAGTCCTTCACATCTTATATTTTCTTTTCTTCAGTTCCATGTCTCTAAAATGGGATAAATATTTTTTAATCTCATGAGTTTTTGTAGCCATTATTGTTTTGTGTGAAGTACTTGGATGCAAGAATAATGAGAGCTATAGAAAAATCTATGGGGGAATTAATAATTCTATCTTCATAGCAGAACCTGAACAGCAGGTAGTAAATAAAGTTTGACATCACAAAATGAGTGATGAATAGGAAGCAAAATATTGACTAGTCAACCAGGAAGCAATTGCAATCCTTTGTGAGTTTCTGATTTAAGTAGGGATCTTGTGGAAAACAAGTAGTTTGTAATTAAAAATAGAGTCATAACATACATGTAGAAAGGAACTAAATAAGGATTAAAAACTGTCTGGCATTTCTGAAATTCCGAACACTTCTCTTCATGATCCTACGTCCTGTATGAAAAGTTTGTGGGATTAGACAGACTTCTGCATTTTAGTATTTAGGTAATGTGCTGCACTGAGAAAAGAAAATAAATTAAGAAGTTAAACCCTCTGGGGAGATGGGGGGAAGACAGGTACTGCACATGGCTTGAAGTACAGTTCTGTTTACATCAAGCAAATAATTTTTGCAAAGAATACCCTCATTACTGCAGTTCCATACTGCCCTGTTGCATCGCTCTTGAATCTGAAAGCAGCCAGGAAAGCAGTTTGGCAGAGTGGAACAATGCTGTGACAACAACAAGATCAGGTGCCTTTGTTCAAACTCATGGAAAGTGACTGATTGATAGGTAACATGGGTAATCTGCTGCTAGGAGTTCACTCACATCTGCCTGTGGCAACAAAAACACAGCTGTTGAGCTCTAGCTCAACAAGGTAGTTCCTTGGCAAGGCTTGTTTGTATAGTGCTGAAACAGCCTTTGAAATATTTACGATAGATTTGTATATGTGTGCATTTCAGCGCAGACTTAATTTTTTTTTATCTTGTCAAATGCACCCATAAATATACATACTACGTAATTTACTTGGTCGCTATAATTGACCTTATCATAGGGAATGCATGGAGCTGAATGCTAGCTACAGACGTTTGCTCTGCCTCTCCAGATCTGTGCAAATCATGACTTTGGGTTCTACAGGTATTATTACTTTCCTTAGTCTAGTAAGAATTCAGAGATGTATTTTGAATACCTCTTTGTTCTTGTGTTTTTTTCCTGCATATCTGAAGATATGTATATTTCTATCCCTCTTTGCTTACCCACTGTTTTTTCTCTTCTCTTATTCTCACTGCGCTCGTTTTGTACTTGTTCACCTTCTGTGTTACAGTTAAAATTTCCAGAACAACTTGTGCTATGGTTGAACCTTATGTGACGTTCAGCCTGCTTATCTGCATCCACAGGCTTCAATGCAAGTAACAAGCTGTGTCAGGAAGAAAGCCTGAGTCAGTTCTGTTCCACAGCGTGGCTTTGGATTGCTTTGTAGGTAGGTGAGGTACAGATGTATGTGCTCTGCCAAGTCTGCCTCCAGGTACAGTGTCTTGTAGTTGAGACAAGTTGGCTGAATGATTCTTTTTAAGCGGTCTGATGTTATGAGCAACAACAGCAAGGGTGCCTGTGGTGCATATCAGGTGGTCATACAGCAATGAAGCACACATGATTTATGGGCAGAAATATATACGTGTAGTGGCACCTACCAAATACTGTTCTTGAGCCTTCTTCTATGCCTATATTCTACTGAACTGTACACACATTGCCACTGGGAACAAACAGGGAAAAATAACGTGAAGTGATGTGACTGTGAATGTGTGTGAATGTGAATGAAGAAGTGACTATGATTTTATAATCTAGATAGGTAAGTGATGAGAGGGTTAGGAAATAAAAAACTTGTTACCAAGGCAGCTCTAATTGTGAACCTTCATTTGTTGTTCCCTTTGTATAGACGAGAGACATTTATATATAGTGCTAGATGCTCTTGAGATTCCAAGCTCTGTCCTGCCCCCTGACAGTCAGAAGTGTTTCTGGCCTTGGTTCCCAGTGATGAACGTTCAGTTATGACTTTAGATTAAAAGTATAGTCCTTCTGCAGTAACTCCACACCTGAAAATGTTACCAAGAGTATATAAAAAAAAGAGCAATAGAAAAAAAAAAAGATAGAGACATATTTTATTTCAATGAATAGTTTAGTTGGGTATTTGTCTACAGATGTGATTTATCAGGGAAACTAGAATTTTTCAAGTAGCTTAAGTGTTTTTTCCCATTTTATTCTTTGAGAAGGGGAATGAACTGAATTCGGCAAACTCCAAGTCATCACTAAATCTCTTGCTTCTGCTTCCTGAAGTACATTTTCAGTTTTCATCTTGCCTTTCAGAAATACATCTGATGCTTACTTTAACCATTATTTTGCTGCCTGCTTCCATCTCTGACCACAAAACATATTATCTTGTTAATCTTCATGTATGCCTCCCACAAAGGTGAGGGCACATGATGCCTGAGAAGCCTTTCTAGATTTATAATGAGTCTTTCTGGGTCTTTCGCTGCTCCATCTCAGTGCATTCTAAATTTCCAAAACTGTACTGGCAATATTACTGTAATGATGATTTTGAAGGCTATTATATGCAGGCAAGTTTTTTTCAAAACAACAGCTTAATTTCAAGACTTAGCCTAAGACATCTTAAAAGATCCCATTTTCAAAGCGAACTTCTTGTATGTCCAGTGAAAATTCATGTATTTTCAGCAAAACACCTTAGAATTACCAGACTAGCTGGTTTTTAAATTGCCTATGTAAAATTGTCTACAAAAATGTAGATCTTATATTTGTACAAATGATGAGCTCCCAGTTTCAGGAATTGGGTGTATATATAGCATAAAGTGACAGAGAATGATTTTCAGCATAATACCTATATGGAAGGTGGAAGAGAACGGAGGATTATGGATTTTTTTTTTTTTTTTTTTTTTTAAAGAAACAAAGATGAAGAGGCAGAGAACTGTGTACCTAGCTGGAGGAGGAAAAGGTTGATATGGGAGCCTTGTGAGTGCGTTCATTCTGCGTGTTTATAATGCTGTTGAGAGAAATGGGACTTCACGTATGTGTCAGTAAGTAAATGAATTACTCTGAGAATAACTCTTGTTAATTTTTTTTTCTACAATTTCCAATCCAGATGGAACCAACCCAAAAACCTAACATTTTTGTAGCAAAGGGTAATTACTAGAAATAAACAGTATGCAAAATAACAGTAAAGTTCCTAAGCCAAGCAGTAAAAGGGCAGAAAAATCTAAAAAGTGATGTTGTATTATGCAAATAATCATAATTCTCCCCTGTTATATGTATACATTATGATGCAATCTATGATAATATCAGAGCTAGTGGTGTTGGGTTCTTTTTATTTTTCCATTGGATAGACTTTTATGTTCTGCACAGATGTGCAGAGATGCTAAAGACTATCAGCTGCACACTTGAACAGACTTTTTTCTAAATGAGAAAAATAAATAGTTGCTCCCATTCTCATTCTTAGACATGACTGACTGATTTTTGGCTTAAGCTTCCAAAAATACCTTTCCTAAGGCACGCTGCCAACATGGAGAATTTCACCAGAACAATGGTAACATTAGCACAGTTAAAAAACAAACTGAAATAGGATACAAATATTGTCTAGTGAATGTCATTAAGAAAACAGATAGCATGCTAGCTATATTTATTGGAAACAGAGAAATGGAGATATTGGCACTGGAATGAAACTAACTCTAGAAGACAAAGGTAACGCAGGAAGTAGTTTCTAACTCGATTACACCAACAAGAAATATCAAGCAGATTGTTTCAGTGAAGATTTTAACTGATGCTACCCATCCAGAGTCATTAAATTGTTACTACAGAAAAAGTACAACAGCGTCCTGGTGGTGGATATATAGAGAATTACTAGTTTCTTCTTCAGGTGTTCTCATCCATGAAGATGAGAGAAATTGTTCTCCTCTTCTGTTAGTTCTGTGTGGCTTTCTAAACTTAAATTCAAATCCATAGCAGCTTTAGCTCAAATATCCTTTCAGAACATCAGAACAGGAGATCAGTGAAGCACATTCTTTTATGTGAAAACAAACAAGAAACTGAAATATGGAGTTGAAATAGGGAGCTGCAAGAAGATACAGTATTAAAGAAATAACCTGTTACTATAGGTTGACTAGTAGTTGGTTGCTTGGTTCCGTACCACCCACGATATTAAGTATACTTAGAGTCAAGGAAGAAAAGCTTAATCTGAATCCAGATGCAGAGTTCAATTTTAAATACCATGTAATCCATCATTTTTTGTACTTGTATGCAAGAAAGAGGAGAGCTTGGAACAGATAGTGTCAGCCGCTGCTTGCTGGAGAGCAAAGCAGGATATTTAGCATATGTTGGCTTAGTTTCTCTTAGCCAAGACCTTTGCCTTTCCTGCAGCAGGGAAGATATCCTCATAGCATCTCAAAAGCCCCTCAGGAGTGTGACTATCCCTTGAGTCAATGTAACTAAGTTTTTGAGAGTTTTTGGCAGGATGTGATTCTGAGTCAGACTCTGCTAGTTTTAAATTGGGTTTAATTGTGATGTTGTGGGTTTTTTCCTTTTATGCACCCTCTCATTTTTTTCCTTCTACTAAGAAAACAGGTTTGGGGTTTTTTTTATTACTGTTAATCCAAAGGTAAAATGATAAACTATTCTGTGTGTTAAGATGATAATTCTGAGGGTTGTGATTTTTTTTTTTTTTTATTTGTTCTTTGTTTCTCTGCTCGATAAAACCTCAACTTTGAACACTAATTTCATATTCCAAAATGGATACTTGTTATACCAGATATCAAACAAAACCCACAGGAGACTTCAGCTATACAGGACTCATTGAGGAAGCTGATTGAATTGTGAAGGGTACTCGGATTCCTTTGTTTGAAAGTTCTTCAGGGTTCTTCAGTTATTTTAAGAGCTGTAACAACCTGAGGGTGAGTTGAAGACTGCCTTTAAAGGATAAAAATTAAAATAATTGGAACTCATGTTTATGAAACATAATTTGATATTAGGATATTACTCATGCTTCAGCAACAGAAGTTAGACATGAAGAACCTTTTGGATATGCTGCGTAGCTCGGATTGGACTTTTAAGTTTGCTGATGTTTCATTTTTCAGTCCCTGAGCATTCTGATACCTGGGATTGGGGCAGGCAGTGGCTACTGCTTCAGTGGAGATTTGACTCACAGGAATACCCTCTCCTGCTGTTTTATTTCCTATTGGTTACCTATTATTAAAGTTAACTAAGCAAGAATAGAAAACCAATAGGAAAACCCAGCTAGAAGTCGATTTTTCTTTGTCAGCTCAAATTCCTCTGGCTAGAGATTCAGGCAGCAATTGTATGTCCCATATCTGCTGCTATTTTTCCTTTGCCTGCTAATGAATCCCTGCAAAGAGGCAGTAGCAAATTAATTGAATTCCTGCATGGGTCCCAGGCTTTGCTATTGAATTTAGAAGGAAACTGTATAAAAAGGGGTAGAGACGTTGTTGATTGGCTACATTTTTCATTGCTGTTTCAGATTTTTTGCTAAATGTTTGATTTGATAAAGTTTTAATTGCTCCCATTAGGCATTTCAGTTTTAAATAGGCACATAGAATGTTTATGCAACTCAAGAGAAGAGGGCAAATTGGAGGAGGGATGGTATTCTTTAATTATTACAAAATGTTCAGGGATGGGTCAATTGACAGCTGATAATGAAATTTTAATTGCAGTATTACTTAAGATAAAATAATAAGTACCAACATGAAATGTATTGAGGCTTTTTACATAATTATATCTTTGCAAGAATTTACTTAGGATATAGAATTCTCTTGACATAAACATGCTGTGTTGGGTTGGATTTGTTTGCAGACATGATCTAAATAGGAACAATACTGTCTTTTTTAATTTGCTGTTTATATCAATAGATTAAGATTATGGTTTAGAGCATTGGTATATGTTATGCCTTAATGAGGATGTAGTGTCTGCTGGCCAGAAAGGGAACACGGAATCTTGACTTGGGAGATTTTTGTCTTTCAGCCCTGTCACTGATTCAAGTACACTATTGCTGCTTTAAAGCAAATAAAACAACAGTGAGCTAGCCCTCCCCCGCTAACAAGCCAAATACCTCCCCCTGGGCCCCAAAAGGCTCCAACCAACCAACCAACCAACCTGGCTCTACCCACTATTCATCCTACTCGTTTTGTTACCCCACATCTTGTGCTTTAGTCCTTTCCCCTCTTCACAGTTCATATAGGGCTTTTAATTTTGGGATGAGCTTTGGATCAGTTACCTCCTAAAAGGGAACCTAATAGGAACCTATGTATCACTGACACACTTATTAGTGGCTTCCTTTTCCTGTCTAGAGGAAACTGCCTTCCTCATGTTGCTTCTAAGGTTGTTCCTTCCTGCAGGCCTTCAGCCTGCAGACAAAATGTTGAAGACTCAGAGCAGTTATTGTTTTGTTCTTTTTTCAAAAGTTTTATTTCAACTCTTATCTTTGTCTTAAAAAGTATTAAAGGAGATACATAGTTTGCAAGATATTTGGATCTTAATTCTTTTTTAAATCCTGAAAGAGGTTTTAATGTTACAGACAATATTTATAGGGATGTTTTATTTAAAAAAAAAAAAATGTTTCTTTACATTAGGAGACATATCCTTTACATAATAGAAAACATTTCTTTGTCCTCTTTACAAAGAAGAAAAAACAAAACATAGAAAAAGTGTGCTAATTATACTGTAACTGAAAGAATCCATATAGACATGAGATGAGTATGTTGACTCAATATCAGGGATGTCTTTCTGCCAATAGCAATTTTCCATAACCACACTGACATTTTTCTGTCTCTGCTTACAATACTGAAATGAGGTAAAAGATGGCATTTATGGTTACTGTTCATTGTCTTTATCACACATATCATAGCAACTGCAGTTCTGTTTGATTCTTTGGTTTTCTTTTCCAGTGGAAAAACTGTGGGAGACATTAACTAACTTAGAACAGAAAGGCATAGTAGAGAAATAGGCAAAGGGACAGGTGTAAGAGGAATTGCAGCAAGCTACAACAGCCTTTCATGGGGAACAAAGTGGTAAATAGAGAAGATATACACATGGTATTTTCTGGATCTTGACAACTGAGGAAAGTCAAATGAGTGAGTCTGTTGGTATTTGTCTGGAGTGAGCTGTGCTCACAAAACCAAGCTACATGAATGGGGCAAGGACTAGGACTGAGGCAGAGTAGAAGAAGAGAGAGGATGTTCACTTTACTGTGCTTTGCTGCCCTGGCTTTGTTAGTAACAAGTAGGAGCAAATGTTGGGAAGGAGTAGCATACAGAGAGGAGGTAAGGAGAAAAGAACCAGGAACGTGGAAGAAAGATCAGATTGTTTGCATGCATTTGTTACTTCGTCAAGAAGATTCCTGGTTTAATATCTGCCATAGTGCTCAGTTCTTAGTGCTACAAAGCTGTTTTAAAGGGCTTTTGAATGCGGGTGCTGTGTAGGTTATTCCTGATATTCTGCAGTTACATGTCCTGCAGTTATGCAAAGTCCTGATTTACCTTATAAACATCTCTGCAATAGGATCTATTTAGATCCTGTTAGAGCAAAACTTAGTGTCCATTCTCTTTGTGAAACCAGGATACAATGGTAACCAGTCAGGTCTCTTAAAGCAAAACTGAAAAGGGAGTATGTAATCAATTGTTTTGTTTATTTTGATTTTCGGTAGAAGTTGTGGAGCACTCAGGCTGTTAAAAAATGATATCCATATATTTGTCCCAGCAATGGCTGCTCTTGACAGGTAGAGATCATGAAACTGATCCACAAAACAGAGGACATTTATAAGTATGTGTGAACTTCTTGGCTATTTAAAACTGCTGGGTTTATATTGACCACTTGTTCTTATTGATTCCCCTACGATCAGGCTTCTTATTCTCTTGTAAATAGTGATAAAACTACAGTGATCAGTGCTTTTTTGTTTAAATATACATCTTCTCAAATGTATTTTTTCTCAAAAGAAACCCTTTCAATTTATTAATTTTTAGGCAAAGATTTTAGGTAGGTTAGTAGAAGAGCTATCAAATCTGTTGGCTTGCTAAAAATTTATTTGTACTACTGAAGCCAGGAGTGGAAGAAAACTTTAACAAAGTTAGTTCAGATAATTTTAAAACAACTTCTGTGTGTGTGTGGTTTTTTTTTTTTTTCTTTAAGTCTCTAAAGCAATGAATTAAAATGGAGAATAGAAGAACAGAGTGAAAAATTGATTTGTTTCAAACTCGTGAATTGGCTTTGAAATTTTCAATATTAATTAATTCTTTTCTTTCCCCACTGTACTTCTATTTTAGCCATCTCCTTCACAAGCTTTCTGTAGAGAATCAGGACACAGACTTCATCATATCTGTCCCATATTTTATAAACTTTCTTTTAGACTAGTGAAGTATTCTACTTAAAGCCACCTTTTAGAAAGAACAGGTTAACTTAATCTGTAGAGTTTTGGAGGCTAAAATCTATTTGTCTTTTTTGTGAAAGAAATCTGCAGAGACTGACTTGTACTAATTATTGAATTTTCTGTAGGCGTGTCTGTGTGGTTAAATCACTGCCTAGTTGTACTGTTAAAGCAGCAAGCCTAGGCTGTTTTTAATTTAATTCTTTGGAAAACCCTAAAACCTGAAAAAAATCTGGCCTCCATAATGTGCTTGAGGTGTCTTATTCAGCATGGTGTGCCATGTAAAACATTAACTGGGAGGTAGGAATGGATGCCTGGGTGCAATAAGAAACATCTGAGCAAGAGTAGCTTGTAGTCTCCCTGTTATAATTTGCAGCTAGTCCTTTTCCATAAAGATCACTGCTACAGATGCTTTCAATGAATTGTAAGTAAATGACTGCTGGAATACACAAGTGTTCACCCAGTCAGATACAACTGATGGATGACTGAACAAGCTGTTTCTTTTTGTTACTGTGGTGTCAGTTGCCATTTCCAGCTGAGATGCTCTTCATTGCTGCTTGATAATTTGCACACTACAGCAGCAGGTAGGGATGCTTACAAGTTAAAGCTCTGGATCAGGCCCAGGACAAAGGTCTTGTAGGCACATTCTGTGTGATCTGATTTCTGACATAGCTAGACCTGCTTCAGATAACCTACTGTATGCATGTATATACCTAATTTGATATGAGCCAGTAACCAGGGCTCTTGAATCACTTACTTATTTTTCTCTAGTATCACTAAATGCAGAAAATCAATGTGAACATCATGAGGTACAGGATGCCATGGCTATCTTGGTCAGCAATTTCCTCATAAATATTCAATATAGGGCGCAGGTTGCTGCTCAAGTCTCAATGTGAAATCTCTTCTGTCTGGATACCCAGCTAAGGTTAGTTAAAGTCCATAAAGCTGATCTCCCGAGACATTAGCAAGAGAACAAAGTCTGCAGCTTTTTAACATCAAAACCTTGACATGGTCTAGGAAGAAGCATAGTTGATGACTTTCTTTAATCTTGTTTTCTTTTTATGCTCTTGCATATCTCTTACCTATTGGTGGTTATCTTAAAAGAATAACCATAATCATCCCATCAAAAGAGAAACTAAAAGGTATTAACCCATAGAGATTTAAAAAGTAATAATAATAAGAAATAATCTCAAAATGCAGGCAGCAGACCCCCAACAGAGCAGGGCTTATCTAGTTTGTTATAAAGTGCAGCATGTATAACAATTGATTGAAAGGGCAGATTTTGTATTTGTCAACGCGATACAAGGATTGCCCAGTACCAAGTGAACAGGCTTGTGCTCTTTAGTTGACATTTGCTGAATTTAAGCAAGTCAGGAGACAGAGAGGCTCTTTCAGCTGGCTGACAAAAAAGCTGCAGGATAACCTCACCTATATTTCAGAAATCCTTATGCTACAGAACAGGACCGAGTCTCCAAGATGGAGACAAGAAGTCTTTTGGATGAGATCCATGCTCCAGCTGAGATTAGTGTCTTGTACTGAAGATATAGCAGAGGGATGGTCCCAAGTAGGAACAAGCAGGTGGTAGTAAGGGAAAATTCAGTGATATGTAGATGGATGGGCTTTTTTTTGACATCCAGTAGGACTGCAATGGTAACTTATGTGCTAGGCACAAGAGTAATGGATGTGAGAAGATGTCTATCCAGGAATGTGGGGGAACAGACAGTCATTATGATCTATGTTGGTACCAGCAACATAGGTATCACAAATATGTAGGAAGGGTGTTTAAGTGTCTAACTTGGCTGCTTGGCAGAGACCAGGGTGCAGGACCTCCACAGGATCATCCATGGTTTTATCCCAAGTACCAGGCAGAGATTTGAAGCCTGAATGTGTGGATGAGGCAAACGATATCAAGGTGACACATGATATAAAGGTGAGATTTAGTTATATTAGGAACTGAGAAAACTTCCTGGACAAAAGGAAACTGTATAGGAAGGATGGTACTACATCTTAATTGTAATGGAGTCAGGCTGATGACACTGAATTAGAAAGGGTGCAGAGAAATATTGAAATTGGGTGAAGCTTAGAGACCCAGAAGATCACCTGGCTTAAACTGATGTGAAGAGTGTCCAATGTACTCCCGAAAAGTCTGAGAGAAATAAGCAACACACAAAAAATAAAGGAGGTAAGTTAGTTCACCCATATATGCACTATTAAGTGATGGAGTGAGTGTTAAAGCTTTGAAGTATTTTTATAGCAGCCTAAGTTCTGAAGAGTAGGGTAGAAGAATTAGAACATATGGCATTAAGTGGCACCTGCAAGCAGGCATTTCAGAAAGAGGAAATTCAACGGGATGTGATGTTAGCAGGCTACCAACTGTTACAGGAATCAATGTAGTTTATGGTGAAGGGAGTGGCTCTGCATATGTAAAATGATGTGAAGTCTAACAGGACAAGTTTTAAAGAAGAGAAGTACTATGAAATCCTTGTGGCTAGAAGTCCCAGACTCTAATAATGAGATTGTATCAATTGTACCTTTCACACCATAATTAGGAAAGATAATGAACACAGTGTTAAACAAAATCAGTCAAATTACAATTTTAAGGCAGGTAGCAATAGGGGGATATTTCAGCTACTGCATACAGGTCAATTCCTTATTTAGATGCAATAACTGGTTGCTTCTGAGTCAAAATACTTGGAATAACAGGAAAATACTCTGTTCTTGTTTAGATTGAGTGCTGCAGAATGCCAAGTTCTGAGCTGCTCTGTTTTAGTTATGATACTACAATTAATTTTAATGTTGTAGCAGGAGACAACAGACAAAACAAATCCAGTGTGTGCATATTCAATTTTAAGAGTTGGAACTATGTGAAAATGAGAAAAAATGTCAAAACCAAACAACAACCCCTAAAAGAAGCAGTGCAAGAAAATGCAAGCAGTCTGAAGGCTGTTAAAAATCCCTTTTATTAGAAGATAAGTAAGTTGCAGATCAAACAGAAAACAAATAAAACCAAAACGTTAATATTAAAAAAAATAAAAAGTGATGGCAATAAAGTCTCTGAATGATAACAGGAAAGCCCACAAAATATGGCAGGTGACATGCTTGAACTCATATGGAAAAGTTCTTTAAATACTTTAAAATCAGGGAATCAGCTAGGTAGCTGGTGGTATTACATGATGACAAAAGATCCAGAGAAGCAGTAGAGAAGTAAGGTGAATTATCTACAGTGGCCTTTGCTGCTGTAGGTGTTGGAGAAATTCACAGTGACCCATGCTTTTTAACAGATGGAGCAGAGAAGCTAGCTTAATCTGAAGTTAATATATGGGTTATATTAGACCTGATAGACAAGTTGCATCAAGTAAGGCTAGGATAGTATTCACTAGAGGACTCTGAAGGAATTCAGATGTGAAATTACTGACCTTGGTCTGCAGCAACATTACAAATACCCACTATACCAGAGGAGAGGAGTATTACCACGGCAATCCTATCTGCAAAAGGGCTCTAGTGGACATACTGTCAGCTACAGAACAATGAGGCTGGTGTATATCTCTGGTAGAATCCTTAATAGCAAATAGGAGCACATGGATAAATGCTGTCTGTGAGTCAGTGTGGTTTCTGTAGAGGGAGGACCTGCCTTGCTAACAAGCTGTGTAACGGTTCTGTGAATGTGGTAGACAGAATGTGGATAAAAAGAATTCAGTGGATATAAAGAAGAAAGTCAGTTGCCATGATGTGACTGACTAAACCCTGAATAGGTGGAATGAATTTTTGAAGTGAGCCACAGTTTTGAGCTGATTTCAACACAAGTATTCCTTCCTAGTGACTTGGAATGCCCGGCGTTGTGACAGTAAGCATATTTTAGACCAAACTGGTAATGGGAATCGCATTGGTATTGCAACTGAACTTTATATTGCAATTGCTATATTTTGCAAAGTGTAAATTGCACATGTATTGCGTTTTCAGTATATTTTCTATCACTCTACTAAAGCAGAAACCATAAATCAGAGTATCTTCAAGTAAGTAAATTTGACATTAATCATTACACCCTCCCCACATGGAATATTTAAAAGAACCTGGTCAGACTATATTGAACTCTGACACATGGCTTTGGGGGAAAGCCTTTCTTGTATTGAAAGCTTGGTCAAAGGAGAGGAAAGGTAGAGCTTAGCAACATTCTTTCAGGATAAGGGAGGGGGGATGGGACAACAGTGGAGTCCTGCAGGGTTGATGATGGACTTGGTTTTATTTAACTTCAGTAGTGACCTAGAAAAGAGAATGAACAATGAAACTTCCAAGCTTGCAGATGATAGACAGTAACCTCTAAAGTAAGCCAAAGTGTGCTAATGGTAAGGAAGTCTAAAAGAACTGTATAAAACTGAGGAGAGAAAAAAGCAGTAGATGAGCTTCCCTGTAGATATTCAATGTAAGCAATTTAACTCAGGAGAGATCAATCTAAAGCATGTCTAAATGATGCCAAACTCAAAACTGTAAGTTATAACACAGTAAGGAGACTTTGGATTGGCAGTTCTGTGAAATGTTTTGTTCAGTATACCATCTGCTAACCCTACAACAGTGCTCAATATTGGGGTGGTTTGAGGGAATGGAAAGAATGACAAAGGGGCCAGGCCAGTGTGGTCTTCCTAAATAGTATCTAGGAATACTGTGGAGACAGAATCTGGGCTAGACACTTACTAGGATGTGCGCTTGTTTACTATATTTTTGATTACATGCAGATAATGTATATGGTTAGGTAGTAACTGAAGACTGATGGTAGTTTCCTTATGCAGTGGCAGAAGTCCAAACTTTGCAATGCTATTCCTTTGTATCTTGGATGATGAGGTTGTGAAACACAGTTGTTACAGCTGAACTAAAAGCCATGCAGGTAGTATGACATTTTTAGGTTTATAAACACCAGCATGAAACGTGGGCTCATCTTGACAATTGTTTTATCACAGCATAAAATTAGTTCCCATTTGTTATCTGAACCATAATGATTAGCTAAATGTTTCTAGTCCATTCTGAATGTACTTATTTATATCTGAGTAAAAGATCATTTGTACATTTCCTTGGGCAAAGAGCATGCAGACTTTCCAGTTATTGCAGTTGGCTTAATGAGCGGCTACTTGGTTGTGTACTAAACTTCCAATACCAAGCTGCTTTTCGGGACTAATAATCTTTGGGATATTTCATTAATATTCATTGTTAATTAACACTTATGGAACAGAGAAGGAAATGTGCAGTCTAGCATGGTTTTTTTCATCATTCAAGTTCATTAATTTAACATCATGGTTCTTCAACTGTTTTTTTATAATGTACTTTGCCTATGAAGAACAATACATGGGAGAATTAATCTCCATGAGATTAATTCTGATAAACAGCCTGATAAAAGTTTTGTCAAAACATCCTAAACAACTGTTCATACCCTCTCCATTGTGACAAATCTTCAAGAGTTTCCCTGTACGATATTCTACTAAGCCATTGCACAGTAGCACTTTTGTTTTCATTTTGCATTTATGTCATACTAACATTGCTGTATTTGTCAAGGTCTAAGGGATATCTTGTGGCAAAGTTTGAAGGGAAAGACTTTATCTTCTATTGGACCAGCTAATACAGCCTGAAAAAGTGAGCTTTCATGTATACCAGTTCTTCCTGCCATTGGAAATCATATTGATATTTACAACACTTTTGCCCCAAAGTTTTTTTTTATCTATACTTGTGTGAAATGCTCAACAGAGGAATGGAGAAAACAAAGAAAAAAAAACCAAAATGCACCCCTTCTCTGCCCCCTTCCCCCTCCCCAATTCCTTAGATATCAATTAAAAACATTTGCTTCCCCTAAAACAATTTTCCCCTCATGTGAATATTAGTTTCACTTAAAAAACTTTAAAAAAAAAAAAAAAATCAAAGCGTTTACAGTTCTTGGTGAAGGATGATTCAGTAAAGTACTTTGGAAAGAAAAATTATATAAAGGATATTGCAAAAATGCCTCAAATGTACTACAATATAATATCTCTCTTCAAATGTGTGGTAGAATAGATTAGACTATTTCAGCTGGAAGGGACCTACAATGAGCATCTAGTCCAAGTGCCTGACTGATTCAGGGCTGACCAAGTTAAAGCATATTATTAGAGGCATTGTCCAAATGCCTCTTAAACACTGATGGGCTTGCTCCTTGACCACTTCTATAGGAAGCCTGTTCCAGTGTTTGACCAATCTCTCGGTAAAGAAATGCTTCCTAATGTCCAGTCTAAACCTCCCCTGGCGCAGCTTTGAATGATTCCCATGCGTTGTATCACTGGATACCAGGGAGAAGAGATCAGCACCTCCCTCTCAACTTCCCCTCCTCAGGAAGCTGTAGAAAGCAATCAGGTTGCCCCTCAGCCTCCTTTTCTCCAAACTAGACAAACCCAAAGTCCTCAGCCACTCCTTGGAGGACATTCTTTCCAGCTCTTTCACCACATTTGTTGCCCTCCTTTGGAGGCATTCAAGGACCTTCACATACTTCTTAAATTGTGGGGCCCAGAACTGCACAGAGTATTCAAGGTGCAGCCACACAAGCACTGAATACAGGGAGATAACCACCTCTTTTGACCGGCTGGTAATATTATCTTTGATGCACTCCAGGATGTGGTTTGCCCTCAGCTGACAGGGTACACTGCTAACTCATGTTCAGCCTGTTGTTGACCAGCATCCCCAGATGCCTTTCTGCAGGGCTGCTCCCCAGCCATTCCTCTAATAATTTATGCTTATGCCCAGGATTACTCCATCCTAGGTGCGGAATCTAGTGTTTCAACTTGTTAAATTTCATTCCATTAATCGCAGCATAATGCTCCAATCTATCTAGATCCCTCTGCGAGGCATCTTGTCCCTCAACAACACCTCCTAGTTTGGTATCATCAGCAAACTTGCTAATAGTGCATTCACCTCTTCCATCCCTATAGTCGATAAATATGTTGAACGGAACTGGCCCTAGAATTGAACCCTGAGGAACGCCACTGGTGACTGGCTTCCAGCCAGATGTAGCCCCATTCACTACAACTGCCATTCAGCCAATTTTTCACCCAGAGCACCAAAACCACGCTCATCCCAGAATTGGACAGCTTATCCAGAAGGGTGCTGTGAGGGACAGTATCAAAAACTTTGCTAAAATCCAGAAAAACTACATCTATCACCTTCCCTTCATCCACTAGGTGGGCGATCTTATTGTAGAAGGCATATCCTCCACTAAATTTCAGGGAGTTAAACCCTCTCAGAAAATAACTAGTGCTGTGCTATTAAAGGAGAAGTCTCTTCCTGTACAAGGAACTGGCAAAGGACTTACCTATCTTTTAGAATTTATTTTAAAATGAAAAGATATAGCTTGTGGTGGTTCTCTGTAAAGACACATTTTTTATCCTTAAAGTATTGAAGAAAATAGTCTTCTGAGAAAAAGCAAAATTAGTGTAAGTTTTGTTTGTAAATTGAAATCTGGATAAAAATCTTGCTAGGTTTATACACTGCATTTCTATTGCACAAAAGGTCAGCTGTTGTTTTGGCTGACATTCTTAATATAGTAATATTTCACAGCTGGTAATTTGCAGTCAGTAATAGCCAGATGGTGCTTTTTCTAAGGTGAATTTAGGACATTTTGACCAGTTGTAGATGTGAGACTCATAACAGCAAAAAATCTCAGAGTATTCTAGAGCTCTGTCTTTCTGGATTCAATAACATGTCTGATCACAGCCAAGATAAGGCATGTTTTACATGGTAGGCTGTAATAAGGGACCTATGATAATCAGGCATAACTAAATTGTTTTATTTCTGACCTCTGTCAGATTTAAACTTCAGCTCCCAGAGCTCATTGCTCTCCTGCTCTCCTGAGAATGCTTATTTTGAGATTTTCTGCAATTTTTGTAACTATTTTGACAGACTTTATTTTAAATCACTGCCTCATTATGCAAGGTATCCCTGGTGCCTGTGCAAAACATTTTATGTTACCAGACGCTAACATTATGAAATTTTGGAGAGCTGGGACAGGAGATAAAGGCATGGAGCCCAAAACATGTATATCTTAAATAAAACTGGTCCAAAAAAAAAGTGTGGCGGGGTGACTAATGTATTTACTTTGTGTGTGCTTACCATATTCATGCAGCAAGATTATGTAATCCTAATTTTAAGGAAACCTGCTTGTGAAGAATGACTTTTTGTTACCATATTCATTTCCAAGCTTGAAGTTTTTATAATGGACAAGGGGTCGGTAAAAAATGAGCTTCATGGATTTCTTGCCAGTTGGCAGCCTTTTCTTAACATCACTTAAGAATTTGGCTTGACATGGTAATCTACCTCCAGACTATATCAGAATTAGATCCATTTTAGAGTAAAGCAGATCTGAAACTAAGCAACCCCTAATGTCTTTATCCTTTAGGAACCTTGGAAGATGTATATCTATTATTAAGATATGAAGTTGAAATGAGTTAAGTGAAATAATGTTGTTATTCTTGGATTTCAAGACAAAAATCCTCGTCCTGGTGAAATATGTTACAGTCTTCAGAGTTTTTTTTTGTCCAGTGAGCAACAAATTTACCAACATACATTTGTAAATTTGTAAACTTTCATTGCAGTTGAGCTAATGGTATGTTCAGTGGCAGAAAGACAGAACATTGGACTAAAGGGATCTGGTTGGAGTCCAGTCTCCCCAAGCTGTAGGCAATGAACCACATGTATTCTCTTGTTTAGCAGGAGAATATAAATACCAAGGAGAGAAAGTATTGCCATTTAATCTTAAATGGGATAGAAGTGAACAGATCAAGCAAAACATTTAAGCACAGGATTATGAAAATAATTCTTTTTTTTTTCTTTTTTTTTTTTTTTTTAAGATAAAACTGCACTGGAATTAATATTTGATGAGGCCTGGTGGGAAGTAAGGAAGATTGGTTATATCTAAAGCTGTATAGTACTCCTGTTGTTTATCTGAAAGTCATGCTTTATAGCTGAATAAGATTATTTCTTTTTTTCTTAAAATTGTTTTATTGTGTATATCCATAATATCTGTATATCTGTAATTTTTTTTAATAAAGGTGGAGGGACTTTTGAAGTGTGCTTTCGGCCAAATGAGTGAAGGCTCTTACCTAGTAAAGGTTATTATCTGAGGAGACCACAACTCATGCCTGTTGTCACCCAAAAGACCCAAAGTTAGCATATTTGGTGTCCCTTCTGATATCAGCAGGGAGCGCAACTCAAGTAAGTGGTGAGAGTGTGCTTCATCTAGCAAACCTTTTTGTGTAACTTCCCTAGAATATCTAGTGAAAACCAAATACTCAGATAGTAGAGATTCATAAAGGTTTTTAGTTTATGGTACCTGCCTTCCTGGAAAAGAGGTCAGCCAAAGTTGCATAAGTGGTGCAGTTGGCATTCCCCTGCATATTTTTCTGCAGAAAAAAAAAAAATATATATTGGAGGGGGGCAGTGGACATTTGGAAATGTCTTACAAGAGCATTTATATAAGTATCCTAAAACTTACAGATTTTTTTTTTTGTGAGTATCTGCTTTTAACCAACCTTGTTTTCAAGGTTTCTTTTCTTTCTGATTTTAAACTTTAAGTTGTTATAGGCAGAAGCTCTGATATTGGTAGCCTTCTGTTTGGAACATAAAGTAGAGCTCAATGATGAAAGAAAACATTTTAAATCTGTATCAACAAATTCTTGCAGGTATACAGATCCACAAAGGGAGATCATTGCATGATTGGGGTCTAGGAAGATTTTCTTGTTCTTAGATCAGTGGAAAACTAGATGTACTCTTAGAGTGTACCTAACAAGTAACAACTCAGCATTTGGAGCTTCTTTTGAAAACTTAAGTGGCTGTAGGAGTTGTTTGGTAATGTGTAAGGATATCTTTCCCACAAAAAAATAATTTTCCAATAAATTACCAAGTGTTGAATAAATGTTTTCTTTCCTTCCACAAAATATCATACTGAGATCTTCTCTCTTTTAGCATCTGATGAAATTATACTGTGTCATTTTTCAACAGATCGCTGGAGGAAGATGCCAATAAGCCAGGTCATGTCATCCCAATTACGCTCAGATGCCATGTGAGAAAGAAGAGGAGAGACAAAAAAGTTAGCGGAAAATGTGATGTTTCCCCCGGGGAAATACAATAGCATTGTTTTGTATGACACTTGCATTACTCTCCCCCCTCCCCCTCAGTTTGTGTTTAGACACTGCTGAATGACTGTTTCCTGCAATACCAAGGAAGGGGGAAGAAATGCATGGCTGGAAGACAAGGATTTATAAGCCAAAAACTGCAGGTAACTTAGTGTTTCTGTAAGTAAATGTCTAGCCCAGCGGCACCCCAGTGAGGGTCAGACCTTTGAGGTGAAGTAGACATCAGAATGAAGTGAGTTATCCTACAGGATATGTAGGACAGAGAGAGATTACCAGCAGGAAAAGAACAAAATCTATTTGTACCTTCAGGACACTTTGTTATAAATTTGATCCATTTATGCTTCTAAAAGGTTGTTTAAAACTCTAATTAGCAACAGGAAACCAGAAGGGCTTGAACTGCAATCTATTGTTTTGTTTAATGTGGAATGTGGTGAATCTTGCCCAAAGCGTCAATGACAGCAGTACGAAAACTGCTTGTTCTGTGTATAATAAAGTGAAATGTGTGTTGCCCTTAACCTTATTTTTTCCCCCAAGTCTTTAACTTAAAGAACTAATTTGAACAAGGCGGAATTCATTCATTTTACCTAACTATAGCCTAGGAGGAAGTTGGGCAAAATTGCTAATATCTGTGTCTCTAAATGTGGAGCTGCTATTTGTACAAAGACTGTCTGAGCAGAAGTACTCTTAAAACTGCATCCTGCGTGACTACATTTGTTAACTAGAGAAGACAAAATGCAGAGAGTGGATAACACAAATTAACATATATTTTAATCTTAAACAAAAGTAATAGTATTATCTGGATGTGAAAACTAACTGTGACTAATTGTGACTTCAGAGGATTTTATATAGCTATTTTTCACAAATGTTTCATTAAGAAATCAGATGGAGGAGGGAGGGAGCAAAGTACAAGTTGTTGCTATAGGGTATTTAAAATTTTATTACTGCTCTACTGAACTGACCAACTATTGAATCTCTTTGAAATTCTCTTTCTTTAATTAATAGACACTTAAAAGCTCATTCTGGAGATTCTGGAAATATCTATATGTAGGAGGACCAAAGATACTAGTACCTGAAGGAAGAATCTATGACTGGAAAACTGTAGAAGTCAGTCCTTTACTTCATGCAGTGGTTGTGTTGTGTTTTTTGGGGATTGGTTAGGGCTTTTGGATTTTATATGTGTATATATATGTAAAATATAGAATATATATAAAATATTTATAGATATGTAAAATATAAAATACATATTAAATATATTTTTTTATATATACACATAAATCATTTCAGAAAAAATGTGTCCCTAAATGATCCTAAGTGAATACAAGAAATACGCAACTGGAACTGCTGTGGAAGTTAGGAAAGGATTTGAATTTTTAAGCTCTGTCCGTAGATGAAACTTATTTTAACCTTTGCAAAACTTGTGCATGGTATTTGCGTTATTTGTATGTTTCTTTTGTCCCCTACAATTTCTCTGTGTTGTTGTGATCCCAGCTGCAGCAGTACTGCAATGTGAGAACAAGATATAAAAATAGCTTTTCTTCTTGGCGCAGTCAACATGCTAAATCTCATTGTTCAACCCTTTTAGAAACTAAAAAAAAAAAAAAAAAAAAGTCATTGAGAGAGATTATGCATGTTATGCATGTAGTTTCTAAAAGGAGAAGATTTTAATTTTTTTTTAAAGTTATGGTTTAACAGGAAAAAGTCATGTTTGTAATTGTTGGCTAAAGGTACTGGACCATACACTAGTCTGACTTCAAGTCAGTGGGGTTCAGCATTTGAACACAATATTCTTCATGTTGTAGTATCTATAGTGCAGATCTCTATGTGGAGATGAATAGTATTCTTTAAAATCCTTTCTTTAGTGCTGTTTCTGAAATATTTTTTTTTGCCTAGCTTATTTAATTAAAATGCTGACATTAGAGGTAACAGGAAGACAGGATTAGTTCAGGTTTTCGCAGAATTTTCATCTGAAAGTATTTCTGCTGAAACAATTGTCACTGCTTTGATTTTAATTTTTTTCTTTTTCTTTTTTATTTTTTTTCCTTCAGAGGAGAGGGCAGGGTTTGGTCTATCTTCCTAGTTGTTTCTGGTACACTGGCAGTCATGGTATCAAGCCCCTGTTGAAAAAAGCATGTTTATTTTAACAAAGCTGCCTGTTGTCTTTAACTTATTTGCCAATGGACCTCTGATCCATCAGCATATGCCTGCAACATGGTGTTAATATTTTCAGCTGTCCAAACAAAAGTGTTACTGTATTTGCACAGAATCACTTTTTCTCCCTCTAGATTGCTATTTCTTTTAGAAGTCTAGATAGCATTTGTGTATTGATAATCAGAATGGTCTGGGAATTAATTGAAAACTGATATATGACAGTTTTTTTCAGTCTGGGAGTAGATCAAAAGAAACCAAAAAGTCAGAAATACTGTAGCTGGCACATCAAGAGATGACAGAGGAGACAATTTTTAGTACTCAATAGGGAGTCTTGATTTTTCAAAACCTAGGAGTAATGCTGGGTTTTTTTAACAGAACACCCCCACCATCACCAGCCCATGTATCCAGCTACTTACCCTTTCAAAGATACAGACAATACAATAACATATAATATTTCTTTAAACAAAAGCATTCTCTGTGAAGTTGTCCTGTGGAAGCTGTCAAACAGTGTTTGACAAATTAGAGGAAATATTTCTTTGTTGATGTTCATAAGTATTTTGCCTCATGTATCTGAACAGTCCTTTCTCAGGGAAATATGAAATACAGTATTCATAAATATATATATTTAATTTTTTTTTCTGTATTTTGACAGTCTGAGTACGTTGTACAGATGGTAGTTAGCCTTCCCTCATTTTTATTTTTTTGTCCCCAGAGGAAAGATAACTTCGGATACCTTAAAATAAAGATTGTTTTTCTGGTAGAAGGAAAGATCATAATAGTTTGCTACATTGTTGATGTACTTTCTGTCATTTTGTGTGGCGACACTTTTTTTTTTTCTTCCCCTTGACACACTTTCGTGACTTTGAAGTTCGTTTGGTTTAAACCAACTACATTACATTTTTGACAATAAGTCAAGAAGTAGTTCAGTGCTCTGTTCATTTGCATTTATCTGTTGGTGAAACTGAAGATGTTGAGTTTTGCCCTTTAAGAATTATGCTACTTTCTACTCTAGTCTGAGATACCGCATCACTTTCTTCATACCATAGCATATATGGTCATCTAACTACTTGGGCTATTTATCCATCAACAGCACATTTCAGTCCAGATATTAGTGAGTTTGCTGATATTTCATACTGATTTTTATTTCCAAATGACAAAATGAAGATGATTAATAACTTTATTATACTGTTGGGTTTGGGGCTTTTTGTTCCCCTTTTCTAATTTTCCAAGTTTTCCAGTTTTAAAGGACAAATATCTCTGAGTATAGTAGTGCCTGAAAATGCTCTAAAAGAGAGCAGTTTATCAAAGGACTATATAATATATTCTCTGTAAAATAATGTTAAGCTACAAGGTTCTCTTAAAAAAAACCTTCTGGGGAGCCTGTTCAGTAGCAGGGCTATTTTGAGAAGGTGTGGGGAACCACAAGACCTGATCAAACCTCTTAATGAGGATGGACTTTAAAACTCTCCACTGCTTGTCCACCCAGTAGCTTTATCTGCAGATATGCTGAATAATGGAAGCTGCTTTTTGAATTTGTTCTCTCCTACATAGCTCAGCTTTGTCGCTGTTGACATTTACCCCCTTCAAAAAGTATTATATAGGGCTTTTAAATAAGAAACAAATTTTGATCATCAAAAACTTGATAAATATTTACTAGTTCCATACAGTCTTGTGTCACAGAAATAAAAGCAGAGAAATTTGTTTGGGTAATCCAAAAACTGAGGCAATGAACAGTAAGGAAAGTTTTTGGTAAACTTTCATCTAAGTTTTTGGAAATTTCTCCAGTAGAGAAATAATCAAAGGGCTGGGATTTGTTCATGGGCAGGATTTATTACATTGGCCTTTCTCAATGTGGGAAGAAGTCAGTTCAAGGGTTAGGCATTTCTAAATTTGAGGCACTTCCTTTGAAAATTCAATAGGCAATTTTGTTAGCCTAGATTTTAAACACGCACATGTGTGCTATAGTTCTTTTGTACTCTAGAGGCTCTACTTGTGATACTTTGGGTGACCCACGTATAACTTATGAATGATTCAGTACTATATGGATACTGTGACTCCTGAAAATCATTCGCTCGTCCAATATGCTTTACATTGTGTCACGTCCTGCTTACAGGACAAAACGAAAGACAACATTAACTTGAAACATACTTGGCTTTGTTATAAAACATGCTGGCCAAGCTGTATGAATACAATAATGGTAATCTTCCAAGATTTCCTGTATGGAGTGGCATGTATAAAGCTGAAATTTGTCAGGAGAAAGGGAGTGCAAAGAGGAGTTTGTAACTGCTGTCAAAAAACCTTGACATGTGCCATCTGAGGTACTAAACCTTTGATGTCCAAACCTGAACTGACTTTTTTAAAAATAATTTCCAAGAATAGAAAAGAAATGTTGAAAGCTGCTTTGAAAAGGCGACCCTTAGACACAGAAAGGACTAGGTGTACAAATTGTTGGTTTTTGTGGTTTTTTTGTTTGTTTTTTTGTTTTTAATGTAAGAAATGAGGTTGCACTTGAGTGACATGTTTTCATGTTTTTGCAGTAATCACAAACTCTCTTCCTAGTCATAAACATATATTTGCCTTTGTCCCTTGGTAAGTCTTTTGCACTTATCCATGTACCTATTGAATGTGAAGAATTGAGTAGAAAGCATGAGAATTGAGAGGGAGAGGGGGAGACTGAAATGGAAGATTAAAATGAGCAATGAAATTTAAGGAGGGGGATGGCTGCTGTTTAAGCAGATAGCAGAGAGAAGTCTGCAATGCCTGAATGAGTGAGGAGTGTGTTGGGGAAACAACCCTATGAGCACCAAGGTCAGAGAAGGAGGGGGGTGGAATCTTATTTCCCCCCAGTCCTGTGGAGGATGGGGAGTGAGAGAGCGGCTGGGTTAATGTTGGGCCAACAGCCCAAGTCAGCACACCTTGTAAAGAATTGAATGATCTTCCATCCTTAAGCCTGAACGCTATGTGCAGCCCTCATTCTACCAAGGAGGTAGCCTCAGCTGGATGAAGAATGGCGTAGTGCTTGGATTCACATATACAATAGGAGCAGTGACAATGGAGCTGGAAGGTAGGCTGTGGTTTTATAAACAAAAATATTTCAGTGGCATTTTGCAACACGATTGCAACACTGCACTGTTTTAATGCTATTTCCTTGCTGAGTAGTAGGAAAAAATAAATAGACTAGAAGTAAAATTTACATCCTTACAGTAGTTGATGAGGCATAGTTAGGTCCAGTGGAAATTGCCCAGAGGACCACAATATCTGCTATAAGCATATCATATAATCTAAATATAAAATCCAGATGCATAGGGAGGCTTATATAATATTATTTCATGCATGATGTCCTATTTCCTACTGTTTTATTTTCCCACTTTCCTAAGAGTAGCAATTAGGTTTATTATGAATTATTGGTTTAATATCTACTGTGTATTTAATAGAAAAAAAGTCTGTTACTTTCACATTTCTATCTTTGCTATAGTTGTGATAGGTTTTTATGATTTTTTTTTCATCATGATATTGCAGTATTTGCAGTTGTTTCTGTCTTTGTTCTTTTCAATTTTTGCTTATGAACAAGTGATTTGGTCAGCATCAAAATAGTGTACTTATTCCACTAGTTTAATTTCCAAATTCTTGCTGAAATCTGTGAAGGAAAATTCAGCTTTCTTTATGGTTTGTGGAATTATTCTTTTTTCATTTTTTAGGCAGGAGACTATTTTGTGGCATTACTTGATAAGTAAAGGCAGCATGGAAGAGTTAATTAAATATATCTAACTTGATATATGTTGTAAACTGTGGTCAAAAAACCAGTTTAGAATAGTTTAGTCAATGATTCCTCCCAAAGGTGTTGAAATCTTACCTGCCTCTGTAAAAGGGTAGAAATAGACATTCCTTGTTACTTTCTATGACTAATGTTAAGGCATTTCAGAAAGGTACCTGCATTCAAACATGCGATTAAGGAACCATCAGCATGACGAAAGCCTCTGAAGTGTAGAGCTGAAGCAGCCTCTTACTGCACTGGTTGCTGTTAGCTTTCTTCCCTTCAAAAACAGTTCTCGTAGTTTGCTTGCTGTTTGTGCAAGAAACACTGTTACTGACTTTGAAAAATGTCTTGGGTAAAAGCAGAATGTTTCCAAAATAAGTGACTGGGGACATGAAGTGAGACAAAGTATTAAAAAAATTGTTTTGTCGTAGTTCAGTACTTAAATGGACTGGCTTTTTCGAAGTCACATTTTTTTTCACTCTATTGATGTCCTAGTTTCACTATTGTCCTTTTGGTACAATTCTCACTTTTTAAGGCAAGCAATCAATAGAATTATTAATAATATATTTTAAAAAAAACATCTGTTTTGACAAACTTTGTCAAGCTTCGTCTTTATACCTCATGAAGATCATTTTACTTGAAAATAGACTATGGCATCTTTGAAAGAATGTTGGTGTTCGGCTTTTCCCCCTATTTCTGTTACTTTAGCCCTTCCTGTTACACTGTCTCATTCCTCTTTTTCTTTTGAGTTTGACTTCATCATATTGCCCCCAGATGTTTCTTTCTCTTTGTTTAATGTCTCATGCACTCTACCTGTAACTTTCCTACCTTTATCAACCATGAATTCTGTCACAATATCAAAGTCCCATTAACAAAGCTGTTTCCTTGATCTTGTATCTTTTATTGATACTCATCTGTAGATTGTGGGTTTACTTTAAATCCCCAAGGTAGCAGCAATGAATGGAGCCGCAGTCTATCAACTGCACTGCTGTTGTTGTTTTTCTTTTATCTTAATATTTGATCTTGTACTGTGAGGTCTTTGGAGAAGGGACCCTCTTACTTGTTTGAAATGCACTGTAGCCTGTAGCTTTTGCACTGATGCAAATGAATGGTGAAATATTTGTACTCTCTAAAAGGCTACTTTAAAGCATTAGGGTCCACTGAAGCTCAGAAGAAGGGAGGGCTGATTATACTCAAGTGTGTTAACTGTGCAGAAATGCAAGTAGGGAAACCTTAGCCAGCTTGCTTGACATAAGCAAATTACATTGTTGACAACACAGAAACTAAATGTGAAAGGTTATACTGACCTTGTTGTTTAGAAATTAAATTACAGATGGGACATTTCTGTTAATGTAGAGTCGTAAGCTACAATTACTTTTTGTTAGTAATGAAGAGTAAGGTTAAGACAGATTGGTAACAGTAAACATTATAACAAGTAATGGAATTTTCTGATGCAATTCTGGCAAAATGATTTGAGACCAATAGCAGTCATACCTAGCTATGGTAATGAATATGGTTAAATGATGCTTTACAATCAATATGTGCAATTGATAAAATAAGTCATAAAGACTTGGTAAAAAAGTACTTTCCTTAGTTATGTTTCTGGATTTCATGCAATCCTCCTTCTGCCATGCAATATTCAAATGCACGCTTGATTTGATTTTTACAAGAAATGAATGTTAGCTCTATCTCTGGAATTGTGATTAAGTAAATCTGCAGTCTATTCTTTGCATGAGTGTTAGCATGACCAGTAAAAACTCATAGAAATAAGGAATGCTATCGTTATCTGACTATTATTCCACTCTGTCAACAGATAAAGGAAAGAGAAAAACAAAAAAGTTGTCTATGGTTTAGTTAATGTACCAATGAATAAAATCTAAGATGAGCTAATTATGGGATCACGCACTCCAGTCAGTGGAACCTTCAGTGGTGAGGATCTACCATATCTTTTGTTGGGTGTTTCCCTGTTCTGATATTCATCTCTTACAAGTAGAACAAGGACTTTTCAGATATGCTTCTGTCTCATTACACTTAAAGGAATTTCCTAGGGCATGGAAGTACTATTTATTCATCTCTCAGTGAATCTAAATGCACAAATTTTATTGTAAGGAAATACCTAATTTTCACTGACAGCTAATATAAATATTGTCTCCATTCTTTTATTGTAGGTTTTTGTTTGTTTTTTTTTTTTTTTTGTAAGAAAAAACTGTGCTATATTTTTCATATGTCTTCACTAGATTTGTAAATGGTCGTGATATGCACTGATTAAATTTAGGAGTTTACATGGGAGAGGATGTCCCATGACTGCTAATCCCTTCCATACTAAAGTAATAAGTTTCTGCATTGAGATATCTAGAGGCAAAGAAATGTTCATTCCCCTGATTTTTATTCTTTTTAATTCTTCCCTCATACCTTCAGTATTCTTTACTTTCTATTGTTATTCTATTATTATCATGAGCTGTATGTGTATCTAACATATCTACAGTGTATTTTTTAATTCAGGTTTTGTATTTTGCCACAACTGAATGAGAACCTGACCATTTTATGTTATCTTGCTAATAGTACCACTTTATTTTGTTTATATCAAAGATTGATGTAAATCCTGATCTAGTTAGAGACAGCAAGGTTATATATTACATTACAATTTTCAGTCTTATCTATTTTTGTATCTAGCTGCTGGACTAAAGAAGGACTTTGAGGAAGACCTAAACTTTCTTCTGTTCAGTCCCCCTCTTTCCACAATCATTCAAGTATTCTGTCTGTTTCCACACCGTTTTGTTACCTTTGGTAATAAAATCAGTACTAGAACTATTCTCATAAGCAAAGATGTATAGGCTGACATGTTTGCTGGTCTGGGCAACTGTCTGGAAAAAAACTGGAACTAAATTATTTCATCTGAAATAGTTTAAGTAAATAAAGTAAAATCTTAAGTTTTTTTTCCAACAATAAGTGAGGTTTTTCCTCTTTCTTGTAAAAGTTAGTCTTACAGCAGAATAGAGTTGATGTATATGATGCAAATATTTTGGAAATCAGAAGAATGGGTGTTGGTTTACAATAATTTCTGGATTTGAAATTGTAACAAACTTCAAAGGTTCCCAAATGAATTTTCAGTTAGGACAAGAATTGCTTTTCAATTCTGTGGCATCTTCAATAACAGAATCAATTCTTTTTCAGTGGCTTGAATGATACTAAATCATAGACCTGAGTTTTGCAAAGAAGTGGGGATTTGGCGCCTGCTTCTTTTTGTATACATTATATATATAAACTCATACCTCAGAGGTGGGGGAAAAAAAACAAACTCTAATTGTGAGACCAGGGTGACAGTCTGGAAAGTGTCAAAAGTATTTGTTACATTTTCATCTCTTACATATCATTCATGATGATCCTGAGATACAAGTGCTGACACTTTTTTCCAGAGTGCTCTGTAAAAATTGTGATCCATGAAATGAAGTGCTTACAGAGAACATAAACTCTTTCAATAAATTGGCAGAGTTTATAAACTTCATAAACTCCCTGAATCAGCCTATATTCTAATTTATATTGATGTTTCATATGTAATTTATGATATCTATTGTCATAAGCAGGCTTTTGCAGTATTTAAAATCTTATCCTACTTAGAGAAATCAGTAAGCATAATCATAGATCTTACTGTTTATGGAGCTTCTAGTAACAGGAAACAGTGCACATAGACTTTGTAAGCTATTTTAAATGTACGTTTAATGTAATGTAATCAACACATAAAGGATGGGTGAGCAGGAAGTTCTCAGGATCTGTAATCCATACAGGGATATATTGATATTTAATGACAAGCTACTAAAGTTCTTTCAACATATCTGGTATTTTCTTTTTGTACGTATCTGTCTAAATCTATGAAAGGACTTGGTGTCTGAACTGAGTTTTAAAATGCCTTCATTTGATTTAAGTCCAGAACTTGAATATTCAAAAATTTGCAAACTACTGAAAACCTGTGAATATTCTTACATCCATAGTAATTTTTATAATTAAAATTTTCTTTTTCTGTGGCTCCAGACGTATTGTAGTCCACATGCTGTCAAGCAGCTTGGCTGCAATTTCATGCACAAACCCTAGATTGTGGGGGAAATATATTTTTCCACTTACTCTCCAGCCTCCTATGACTTATCTAGAAAGACAGAAACTAGTTCTTTTCTGTGCAGAAAGATAGGCTATAAGCTTCTACTGTCAAGACAGCAAGTTTAGGACTCATGCTTTTACATGGTAGAAGTGTCTATAGGTACTGCAAAACACGGGAACTAAGGCCTGTAGAGGGATGTCACTTAAGATCTCTCTCTTTCCTGAGTATTTCCTGTAGCTAGATTAGGTTACACCTGGCCAACTATTACATTTGGTGTTCTTCTGAGTGACTTCTTCAAAACCTCAAGTCTTACCTGGAAGTCCCACTTTGGTCTCCAATGCCGTAATGCCAGATGTTCCAGATAGCCATGACAGTAACATTATACTATAGTTTTAGCCCTCTTTCTTCGAGGACTAAGTTTCTAATGCTAATTGCGGAGTTGAGAATTGAGTAGTTAAATGTTAACTGAGATTTTGGGGCAGGCTGAAATCAGTGGAGAATATAGTGGCATTTATAGCCAGAAATATAATTTAGTGATCTGCTGACAAAGAAGTTTTTAACCTTGGAGACTGTTCTGCACCACAGGGTGAGGTGTGGTGTGAGAGAGAGATAGGCCAAGAAAAAATAGCTTAATAAAATAGCCTTTTTAATACAATGGAAACCAGAGAAGACTATATATAGGTAATAAATCTTATGTCCCTTCAGATGCTGTGCACCCCATGTTCATGCATCATCAGACAGGCCGTGGATGGATTTCCCATGACAGGCTGCAGAGATACTTTTCCTCCTTTCTGATCCTTTGAGCTATTTTATTTAATTTTCTTACAAGAAAACAACTCTATTCATAAAGGATGGTCTCATGACGATGTCTTGCTGTACTTCTAGATAAAGGTGAGGCCATGGAGGTGGTACATTGCAGGTAGTAAGTGAGAGTTGTTGACAGGCTCCTCTTTTATGATCATCTGGCTGAGTTTGCCTTGCAGCCAAGGCATTGTGCAGCACAGCACAGGTCTGCATGAACTCGGGTTAACTGTGATGTAGATCACCGAATCCGTGAGGTACAGCTGCCTCCTGGTCAGAATCACTTCATTGTACCACATAGTACCACTTCTTGATCCACATAGACTTTACTGTTCCTAAACATATTACAAGTTACAGATTATATTAGGAAGCTGTCCAGCTAACAGAAAGTTTCCTGACAGGCTGGGATGTTATCTCTATCATAACACCCACCAACACAGCACAGGCTAGCATGAGCCACACCAGCAGGTTCCTCTACAGTGACTGTTCATGCTGACGTACAGGCAGCTCAAGCCCCAAGTACAAGGAACAATAGAGAAAACATGGTCTGTTTAAGGTCATTAACTCCTCAACACAGTGTCTTCTGCAAGACTCCGAATATAGAGAGCAAGGAAAATATCAAGAGTGGGAAGCTAACCTCAAAAATCGTTCTTTTGCTTTCCATTTTTATTAAGATACTTGTTAATCTAGCAAGGACCTACACATTTTCCGATAGGTAGACAAAAATACAGGCAATGCATAGGTCCACATCCACATTTTTATATGCAGATAATTTAGCATCATAAAAGAATGAAAACTCAATCCATGTCATCTTTCACTGTTCAATAATCTAATCTGCTTCAATATTTCTATTTATATCCTTTCTAGTTTATTTTCATTTTCTTCCCCGAATCCATGAAATTACCTAATTGGGAGTTAGGTGAAACCTTTATTGATCTTTTTATTTCTTATGTGTTGCCAGTGTGGCACATCAGATGAGATATTAAAAGTGTCGAGTTTCAAGGGCAATTTTATGATGCTTAATAGTCTTTCCGGTGGTTAACCACAGCACCCTTTCATTAACAAACAAGCAATCATCGTTTCCTTTTTTTTTTTTTTCCTTCAGTCATTAAGATGGTAAATGAAATAAATAGCTTGTTAATGCTGGATTGTGCAAGCTTCTTGAGACCTAGTGTGCTGAAAAGAACAGATTAGTGCTCTTACTGCTGTCTTTGTATGTAGCTCACAAATGATACACTTGAATCTGATTTGCTGCAAAGCTGTGCAGATTCATGTAAAATAAGCCATACAGATAAGAGACAAGCACTAAAAATAAAAATACATTTGTAAAAAAAGGTTTTGTATAGCCTGTAAAAAGGCAAGAGAATTTGTATTACCCCATACGTTCCAGCTTTTAAAAAAGATAACTCCATGCTCAGCCCATCAGTCAAATTCATTGAAAAGGCAAGAACCATTTATCTGGGAAATGTATTTGACAATAAAATCCTAGAGTTGTAATTACAATTGGCAGATTCAAGTCTGCTGTTGGGGGTAGCAGTCTTACTAAGGGAAAAAAGATACATAATTTTTGTAATGCTCTATTGTGCATCAGGCTGTATTAATCTTGGACATGGTGTGCTTCACTGGAGACGGAAGGAAGCAGCATAAAAATTGGTGTTGTAATTTGCTAAAATAATCAAATTCATGATTTGTTTTACAGAGAATAAAAAGAACCTGGAAAGAGAATTATTGATTTGCATTATGGAAACCACTTCAACCAGACAGTGGAAATCTTTCAAGGCTTGTGTGCTGGCTCATATTTTCCTTTCCCAAAGTGGAGGTTAAGCATGTTACTTGAAATTCCCTGGAGGTTGGAAATGCAACCCCTCAAAAGGGCAAAATATTACTGGTAAGGATTTTTCTTTCTTTTGTGGATCCTTTGTCATCTTTGCTTCTGCATCTTGCTGAACCTAAACCCAGCAGGACCCTGACCTCCTCCACATACTGTCCTCTTGATGCTGCATGTCTCTCTCTACCCCTCTCCAAATGTGTCCTCTACTCAAAATTGTTAATTCTGATTGGGAACTTTTATCCAAGATTGTGCTTATGGGACACTTTCATAATATAGAATAAAACAGTGGTCCTCAAAAAGTTTAGTCTGTGTCTTTGAGGCAGCATAAACAGGGAATGAAATTCAAAATGGAATTAAATCCTTTTCTCAAGACTCTGTAATGTATCAAGGAAGTCCTGAAGTGAGCCTAGTATCTTCAATTCTGGTCCAGCCCAGTGCTTCACCAGCTGCACATGGGCTTCTCCAACTCTATTCACAACCTGAAATAAGTGTCTAGCCCCAGAGGTGGTGTGAACACTTGTTATGTGTCCTGTCTTGTACATGGCTTGGGCAGCTCTGCCTCACATCTGTCATTAGTTGATGCTAGCAGCTTTGTTGAGATATTTATAGTTCCTTTCCCTGTAGGCTCCCTGTTTCCATGTTTTTACTTACGGATTCTTTTTGGTAAGAAACTTCAATTCAGAAATCAGGGTAGTTATTGTCTAAGAATGTCCAGCTTTACTCAACTACTGTGAACCAAATCTCTTTATTTCTTCATGAAAGAAAAAGATACTGAAAATTATTCTGCCTTTAGGAATTTGTAATGACTGTTGCTAATTGGTATGACGATTTTAATCGTGGTAGTAGACAGTAACATTGATACTTATTTTTTTTAATTCAACTGAAAATTGAAAAAGAAATGTGATACTTCACTAAAGGAGATGCTTTGAGCTTGAAGTTTCTTGCTTTTTCATTATCTGTGTTGCAAGTCTTCTCTTAGACTGCTTGATGTCCTTACAGGTTGCCTGTCTGTATGTGTCCCTGTAGCTGTTTCCATTTTCTCCATTCGACTGCTTTTTCCACAAGTATTGCATGCCTGGTCAAGCTGTGCACATCTGCTGAGTTCACAAGTCCCATCACCATTTGGGGCAATATTAGAGAAGATTGCGTGCTGTCTCTTGAGGGCTTTTTGAAAAGACAAGAAAATCCACTTTCATTCTGTTGAAGGCCTTTATTCATAATTCAGTTCCTGACTTTATGCACCATTTTTGCACTAAACTAAACAAGAATAATTTTTTTTTTTGGGAGGGGTTTAATCTTGGTTCTTATTGAGGGGGGACATGCTTGTCACTCCTTTGGAAAAAATAATCTTTCTCTACTACTTTCCTCCTTCTTGATCTATCTTCCTGTTCTAACCTTTCAAATTATATTTTTCCCAAAGGGAAAGAGAAGAGCGATGCATTTGAGCTCAGTCAATTCCCTTCTTCCCACTCCAGTCTCAATTTCAGCCTGTGTACATCACAAAGTGCATTAGTCCTGTTGCTTTTATTAACTCATGTTTCAGTAGCTCTTGAATCTCATTCTGAGTCAGCTCTGATCATATCTAAGACTTGTGGTTTGTTTGTCGCTTTTTTTTTTTTTTTTTTTTTTTTTTAATCCCTTCTCAGCTTTTTTTGCCTGGCTTCCTATTCATCAGAAAACTGTTTGGGACTTTCAAGCTCATGATGAAAAGTGAGCTGGGTAGGCAAACATCACTAATCTTATGACTTTTAGGGCTTTATTAATCACAATTTGAAATTCTGGCAAACATTCTTCTGCACAGTATAATAAATAATTATTACTTATAGATCTTGAAATTCCATGATGAAACAGCCTAGTGATTTCAGAATGTGGATGGTTGTGATCTTTTCTGGGTTGTGGTTAATTCTTCTTTATGTAAGGAAATGCTGGAGGGGAAATACTCCTCCTCCTCCCCCTCAAATAAACTGTGAACAATCTAGAAAGGAAGTGATCATCTCAATTTGGAAAGTATTAGCTTAAAGTGATAATGCGAAGGCGAGTGTTGCTCAGGTCTAGAGGGATGCACATAAACGGCCTTCACATGGCATGAAAAATGGTGTGTAATTTTAAGGCATTCAAGGATGTGAATTTAGAAGTTTTCGGGTTACCTAAGGTTCAGTGCTTGTGCTGGGCTGATCTCCAGGAGGAAATGCTCAACAGTTTGACACACAACATGTCTAGAAAATGCCAGTGTTCAGTCACCTTATAGTCACATCCAGGTATGCCCTTGGAGAGACTCTAAGAACTTCTTACTAAGAAAGCACATATAAAAGCATACTTGATTTTGTGTTATTTTGAAATGTAATATTAAAGAAAATAGGGGATTTTAGTTCTTAAATTCTTGAAAATATTCAAATGTACAAGAAATTGAGAGTCATGTATCTTTATTAGGTATTTCCTATTGCCAGAGTAGATGTCAAAATCTTCAGGGAAAATTAGGGACAAAAGATGAGTCTCATTTTTTTCCCAATGCTTTCATAGCTTCCAGTTATAAAGTGTCTGTCTTCTGAAGCTCTTGTGGCAGACAGCTATAATAGTTGTGGCTTTAATAGATTCGAGGGCGTATCCATTGTAAAGCTATGTTTGAGCTATTATTGGGAATATTGTTATTGTTAAACTGGAAAGACAATTTTTTTGTTTGTCCCAAATGCTAGTAACTTAAAGAATTATGGGTTATGGCCCTTTTTAGTTCCTTCTTTACTTTTGTCTGTGTAGTGGGACAGTATTTTCCCTTTATGTTTTTTTCTTCATCTTCAGTGCACTTTGTCCTCTTCTTAGTGCTACATTTAAAATAACCCTAGTTCTTTACAGCACACTGAGTGTGTTGGTTCATGTTGAACTGAACAGTGCTTGGACAAAACTGTATTTTTATGAATGTGATGAATTCCATGAATGTCAACTTCTTTGGGATTAAATTCTGCCTTTTTAGTTCAACTCATTTTATAGAACAGTTTAAAAAAATATTCAGACTCAAAGTTTAAGCAAATGTAAAAAGATGCAAATAGCTTTTTTTTTTTTATTATTAGAGCCATAGCATGATATATATGGTCACTTGAAACTCTTTTCCTGTCATCCATTAAAGTGTTAAATACATTTATCTAATTTCTCATTAAAATCTCAATAGATGTCATTGCTACTTGGTAATTTAAATATAAGATAATATCCAAGATTGGTAGCTAGGCTTGTTTTCTGTGAGTCATTCCAATCTTATTGCATAAATAATTGCTAAATTAGTAATTTGCCTTATTCAGCATAAAATCCTCTGTTACCCCACAGAAAAAAAAATTAAGTTCAGCAAAGAAAAAAAAATAATTGGCCAGGACTAAACAGTTGTCCATTAACAGTTTCTGATCTGAGAATTATGCTGATGGGTGCTAGTGTCTTCTGGGCAGGTTGTGAGGTTGGTGAAAATGCTTTGTCCTCTCAACTCCTATAAGGTTGCAAGTGATCAGTGAAACTGCTTGAGTGATGTGTACATCAGGGACACAGAGGCAGATTTCTAAACCTACATAGAATTCATTGAAACAATTTATTCTACTCTTTATTTGAATAGAGCAAGAAATAGCTTTGCCATTTCCTGAAGGTTTGTGTTTGGTTTTGGTTTTAAGGTAAAATTTCCTTTCTAGCAGCCTTCCAGAACAGCACTGGCCAACTCAGTTGCACAACTTGCTTTGGATAAATGTATTAAATGGATAATGAACCTGAGTGTTTGGCCATTATCTAGGAACAAAAGACCTATGTTTTTATTTCCTTCAGATCAATTCCTGAAACACCTTCCAATACTTTGAGGTTTCAAGTGATTGGCACTTCTCAGGTGCAAACATTCTTACTGGACCAAATTAATTGTTCCCAGGAAAGTGATTTGGAATGTTGTATGGGTGCGTGTATGTACTTGTATATGCGTACATGCAAACGTTTGAGTGTATGTCTTTACATGCATACATTCTAATTTTAAAGATATGCTATAGATCGCATTAAAAAATAGCTGAAAGACATCACAGTTTTAAAATACAGTTTGGCTCATTTGATGCTAGCACAGCTCTGTAGAATTATAGATACTTGGGAGGGTCACAAGTAAGAAGTGGAAATAACATAATTTTTCGGAGGTCATCTGGTCAATTACAGTGTGTCTACATCTGTATAGGAAATTTGCAGATGAGCACGGTTTTCTATTATCAGAATCTCAGTAGGGAGAATTAGAGTGATTTAGTTATTATGTTGATTTGTCATGACTCAGGTAAAGGAGGATTTAATGAGATTGCTGGCATTGCTTTGCCCCTGTTCTGCAGCTCACTATTCAGGAAAGCTGTGACAATTTCAGGAATCAAAAAATATACAGACTCGAGGAAGAGGAGGAGGTGGCAGTTAGTGATTTGGTTTTCTATTTTGTCCTGTGTATCCTCTATGTCATAATGAGCAACTGATGCCTCATATTACATCATCTGATAAAGGAAATGCTGGAAGTTATTTGAAGAGGCTGATGTTTGGTTTCTGCCCTGTTGTGAATGGTCAATTCAAGTTCTCAGCTTGAATCTCAGGTTCTCTTCTGGAATTCAAGATATCCAGCAAAAAGTGCTTGATATCTTGAATTCCTTTGTTCTTAAATTCCTTTTTTTTCATTTGATTTTCATAAACATAAAATAATAGATTAGGTGATCTTGTCTGTTAACTGTAAAACTTTAAGATTTTCATATGACTGGGTTCCTTTATCTAAACCAAAATGTGAACGTATGCTTCATTTCATTAATTGGAATTTATTACATGCTTTCCTGGTGTCTGTTATGCTAGATGGTCCAATCTTTACAAAATCAGAAGGCTGCATTGCAGTCCCATCTATTTTGAAGTCCCGTATTAAATAAACTCTTTCAGATACATGAAAAATCACATCTACTCCAGAGAACTATGTTGGTGTGAGGAATTGTTTGGAACAAATTAGCTGTAATAGTATAACAGCCAAAGATGGGTCATTAAGAGTTACTAACTGTTAATTTCCCATCTCCTTCTCTCTCCCTCTTCACAAGAGAAACTGATGTTTGTTTCATTAGGATTAATAAAAGTAATACTCCTACCCTCACCTTCCATTTGTATTTCAATTTTTTTTTCTTTATTAGAGAAAAAACTACTACTGCCACTTTAGTCAAGTAATTTCTTGTGTCTACATGCATGGAATTACATTATTTCAAGTAAGGCCCACCAAGGAGGTAGTGTGTTGTTTTTTAATTTGTTTCCCAGGATATTTATCCATCAAAAATGAACTTGTAATTTTTGACAGATTTTTTCCATTCATTCTTTTCACCCAAAACAAATACCAATTATCTCAGATAATCAAAATTACGTATTTCATGGTAGTCACTTAGTTCATTTATTGGTTCAAAGTGCTTTTCAATACAAAATATTAGAAAGCTTTTAAGTAAAAAGTTTTGTGTCTTTATTCAGTAAGTTTTCACAGGGTTTAACTTTCAAAATAAAAAGCTTCTATATTATCAAAACATACATTTCTGAAAAGCTGACGTGATTTTGAATTGTGTGTATTATTTCCAAATGTTTTTCCAATTATTACTCCATGATTTGGGCTAAAAAGAGTATTTAGTATCAAAAAGATTTCAATGAATGGTGAGGAAGGATGGTACGAAATGGGTTTCCGATTAGTTTTAGCTCCGAACTCTTTGGTAAAAAATAATTATGACCAACAGAAAGTGAAATAAGTCACATTTCTTATAATTTATTTGTTCAGGTCTTTAACTGGAAGTGACTCACGCTTATTACATGATATATATGATGAAGATGACAAAACCAGACTGAAGACAACTATTTTGCATCGCTCTTGCCTACAGTACTGTTTTTCTTGATTGGTATGCATTCATAAATTACCTGATGCATTCTGGCTGGAGCATATATTCTCTGTAATAACAAGCATGTCTAATATACACTGCTATCTTTAGATTCTGCCCTAATAACCATGTTTTCCATGAAGCTATTGTCTTCTCTTTGAACAATTCCCAGTGGCCCACAACAGTAGAATATATTTTACTCATATTGTTCCTCCACCAGACTACTTTTCACATTCATATGCCAGATCTGCGTTGACATAGAATTAGGAATCCTGATAATGGCTTTCACCAATTAATATTTCATTTAAAAAAAACAAAGCCTGTTTATCCTGTTCATAGCAGAGTTTGTCTCCACTATACTTTATGCAGAATGAATAGTTTACAGCAGTGAAAAGAAATCTTTTTTTTTTAAAAGATCAGTACATTTAATTTGATTCATAAATAGATTCAAGGGGGTTTTTTATGAAATTTTTAGGCTTTCTCTTTTTTTTTTGTCATGCTCTTATCAATGTTAAATCAGAAATTAAATAAGCTTTATTTGTCTACATGAAAACTCAATAAATTTATCATTACCATCTTGTTATTATGAGTGGGATTGGCAGCAGACTATCGTTTCTCAGGCCAAAAGGTACTTTCTGATTTTTTTTTCCTAATGCTGCTTTCTTTTGTATTAACAGTTCAAGATTTTTGATAGGATTGGACTAAATTTTACAAAATCTTTTCCTGAAAGAAGGGTAATTGTCAATTAAGATTTTAATTTTGCTCTTATCTGATTCAGTAGCCTTCATGAAGGTAGTTCCTCTGTGGAATATTATTCTGAAACTTTTTTTCCAGCGTTCTCTTCAAACATCTTGTAATGGTTACCATTAGAGGTTCTAGGCTGGACGCGACTGGTCAGTCTGGCAACTCTAAAAAAAGTTGCATTATCAAGTTCTAATTTTAAAGTTAATTATTTTGCAGGATTGTGATTACGCAAGTGAATGAGGTGAGGAAATTATCTTATTCCTCTTCAGCTGAATTCTTTAACAAAAAAATTAATGAAGTAGGTAATAAGGTATGCTAATAATTAGAAGCATGGATGCAAGCTTAACCCTGGAGTAATTCTTGACACCTAAACAATTTTTTGTACTTCTAAATAAGTTGGGATTGATGGGGTTTGAGTGTGGTTTTGGTTTGGTTTTTTCCTTAATGACAGGGCTCTACACCTAGGGAGAAAGTGATTCGGTTCAAGAAGTTTCATTCTGAAATCCAACAATATTAAAAAGTTGCATATGTTAGAGCAATATTTCTATTTTCATTAAATCAACCTTAACAAGAGTTTTACTTGAATGGAAAAATGCCATTTTATGTTGCTTCCCCAACAATTCAGAACTGTTTTCTTAATATACAATTAAACCAGTACTTTAATACAATAGATGTGTGCCTATGGAATAGTTGTGGGGTTTGACTTGTTGAGTTTTTGTTGTTGTTTGAGTTGTTTTTTTAAATAATAACATGACTATAGCTGTTTGGGGGAAAAAAAGAAGATAATTTCTCCTGCATGATTTTGAGTTGCCTGCAAGTTTAAAGCAAAATTATTTTAAAAAAATCAATTTGCTTCTTGCATCAGGAGATTAAAATCAGGCACTCTGGATGTAGTCATACCAAAGTGCTCTCTATGGTAGGTTTATTGAATGGTATTTTTTGGTTTGATTGTTGACATACTGATTTCTTTTTCAGTTGTCCAAATATTGTTTCAGTTTCCCTAAAAATAAATCAATAAATAAATGATCATTTCCTCACCAGACAGGATTAATCTTTCTGTGGAAGTCAATTTGAAATATAAAGTTGAATTTATTTTCTTTTTTTCCAAAAATACTGGGTAAGAATGTCACCTTTTCTTTCTGTACCACAAACCTTCTTTTTAATTTTTTCTTTTTTCTTAACATACAGTTGTGGGGTTTTTTTCACATTGCTAGATGTGGGTAGATGTGGCACAGTACTGTGAGAGACAGATATGAAAAGAAACCATTCACTTAGATCTTTCTTTTGCACTGTGACAAGCATATCACCAAGACATTAAAGTGCAAGCTCCTTATTTTTATTTTTTATGTGAAAGCCTTGGAGAGGAGAGGAGAGAAATGATCACTAGAAGAATTGTAATGTTAAAAGCACAAAAGAATTAATATATTATAATGGTAATTTTTTCTGACTTTATTTCCCAAAACATGGAGGATATCGCTTATATTCTGTTTTGTTTAAATTGTCTAATATGTCAGAATTGTTCTATTTTGTGCTCTAAACTGAGGGTTATTTTTCGAGGGAATGAACATTCTTGTTTCACTGAACGATCATGACAGATGCAAGACTGAAGTAAAACTCTACAACTGGGCAAAACTCTACAACTTAGTGTTAGTACATGGAACCACGTAATTTAAATGATAATAATTTAATAATAATTGACAGTAATTACAATTATTTACAAGTATACAATGTATTTACAAGTAAATACAATTAATTGACAGTAGCAGAAAATTTGACCACAGATTCTATGACAGTAAATTGACTCTTTAGGGAAATTGGATTCTCTCTTAGGTTGAAGAGTATATATTTTAAAATAATAGGTGCTCTTCCATTTATAAATATTCTTAAAGAGAAATAGGGTATCTGAAGAAGATCTACTGTGTTTAACTCATCTGAGAATTTAGTCTGTATTAGCAAAAGGAATTTAAAATACTTTATGTAGTACCAGTAATGGGCTTCTCTTTTGGGGCGGGGATGGTAGGCACGGATGTCGGTCTGGAAGTGAAGTTAGAGGGGAAAAAGAAAAAAAAAAAGTCAATTTTTTGACTGTTAGATGATGGGATCCCCACTGAATTCCCTTAACATAGCTTTGTGACGCAGAGGCAAAATGAGTGGGCAGCTGCGCTCCCCAAACAGCAAAGTTTCTGTGTTTGCTCATACATGTGTGTGGGAAGAGCAGAGCTCCCTGAATGCAGCTTACCTGGGAAAGGAAGCCTTTGATCTGGAGGAAGAGCAGACCTGCTGGGGACTTTCAAGACCAGCCAGGAGAGAATTGTTTGGGCCTGCTCCAGATCATCCTCTTCAGCTCTGGTATTCAGCACTGGAGGTGAGGAACCATCATCTCCTCTGCTTAGTTACAGGAAGAGCATACTAAACATTTTGGCACTGACAACACACATCCTGTTGACTCCCACATGGCATATGTTCCTTTAGTTTCTTTATCTTGTGTTTTCATAAGGAAAATGTCAGACATCTCCTGCAGTGGCTCAGTTATAGGTTGTGGTTGCCAGATCCCTCGCTTCTGTCACTGTTCTGTTGGGTTGCTGATCTTGTCATGTGAACTTCTCTTGCTCTGCACTGGCTGTTAGAGGTTTTTCTTGCCTTTTCCATCTCTGTACATCCTTTGACAATGCTGTAGGTGACTTGAAAGCCTTGGTGCATTTACCTTTTGCAATCCTAGCAACAATATCTGTACTATGCAGACTTCCTATACCATTTCATAGATTTTTCAAGCTCTATGCTGTCTTCTTGCTTTAAGAAGAAAAAATACAAGTATGTTTTAAAACAAACATTTTTTAAAATTGCCTTCAAACCTGTAAATCTCAAACCTGCAATCTATTTCCTTTGCTCTGGGTGACTGTTTACCCTGGACTCACTTAGTCCTGCT
Source organism: Limnodromus scolopaceus (assembly GCA_028565335.1). Classification (NCBI taxonomy): domain Eukaryota; kingdom Metazoa; phylum Chordata; class Aves; order Charadriiformes; family Scolopacidae; genus Limnodromus; species Limnodromus scolopaceus. The sequence continues at coordinate 75,230,948 of JAOXNO010000013.1, read as the reverse complement.
GCTTTCTATGGTAACACAACCTTTTCCATGCTCCCACAGCTGTAAACTTTCTCTCACTTTGTGACATGTTTTCCAAACATGCTAAAACCGGCTGCTCATGGCTTGGATAGGTGTACTCTTTGCTGGGTAAAAAACTGGCTGTATGGCCAGGTGCAAAGAGGGCTGGTCACAAGTGGTGTTCCCCAGGGCTCAGTACTGGGGCCAGTTCTGTTCAATATCTTTATCAATGAACTGGATAAGGGGAGTGAGTGCACCCTCAGTAAGTTTGCAGACAACACCAAATTGAGCAGGAGTGTTGAACTGATTGTGGGTATACAGGCTATACAGAGAGATCAACAGGATGAGTTTCAATAAGGCCAAGTGCTGGGTCCTGCGCTTGGGTCATAACAACCCCATGCAGCGCTACAGGCTTGGGGAAGAGTGGCTGGAGAGCTGCCTGGCGGAAAAGGACCTGGGTGTGTTGGTCGACTGTCGGCTGAACATGAGCCAGCAGTGTGCCCAGGTGGCCAAGAAGGCCAACAACATCCTGGCCTGTATCAGGAACAGTGTGGTGAGTAGGACCCAAGAGGTCATCGTCCCCCTGTACTCAGCACTGGTGAGACCTCACCTCGAGTACTGTGTCCAGTTTTGGGCCCCTTACCACAAAAA
>JAOXNO010000013.1:75189656-75230200 GCA_028565335.1 Limnodromus scolopaceus | reverse complement strand
TCAGGGTTAGGTTGATGGTTGGACTAGATGATCTTTAAGGTCCCTTCCAACCTAGACAATTCTATGATTCTATGATCTGGATAGGTTGGATTGATGCGTTGAGGCAAATGGTAGGAAATTCAAGAAGGCCAAGTGCTGGGTTCTGCACTTGGATCACTACAACCCCGTGAAATGCTACAGGCTTGGGGAAGTGTGGCTCGAAAGCTGCCCAGAGGAAAAGAACCTGGGGGTGTTCATCCATAGCTGACAACGTGAGTCAGCAGTGTGCACAGGTGGTCAAGAAGGCCAATGCCCTCCTGGCTTCTATCAGGAGTAGTGTGGCCAGCAGGACTAAGAAGGTATCATCCTCCATTAATTGGCACTGGTGAGGCCCCACCCCAAATACTGTGTTCAGTTTTGGGCCCATCACTACAAGACAGACATTGAGGTGCTGGAGTGTATCCAAAGAAGGGCAACAAAGCTGGTGAAGGGTCTGGTACACAAGTCTTTTAAGGGAACTGGGATTATTTAGCCTGGAGAAAAGGAGGCTGAGGGGAGACCTTATTGCTCCCTACAACTACCTGAGAGGATGCTGTAGCAAGGTGGCTGTCAGTCTCTTCTCCAAAGTAGCAAGTGATAGGACAGGAGGAAATGGCCTCAAGTTGTGCCAGGGCAGGTTTAGATTGGATATTCAGGAAAGCTTCTTTGCTGAAAGGGTTGTCAAGTGTTGGAACAGTCTGCCCAGGGAAGCGATTGAGTCACCATCACTAGGTGCTAGGGAATGTTAGGTTAATGATTGGACTTTATGATCTTTTCCAATCTAAATGATTCAATGATGCTGTAAAAACTCCACAGACATTGCCATGGTTTTGATCTTCCCCGTGGCACCATTAAGTCATAGCTGCTCCTATCTATTAGGTGTCAACAGCACTTCCCCAGAGCTTTGTGGGCACAAGGGACCCGAGTTGCTGCCTCTTGTGGTGTTTGACCATGAGCTTCTTGCTTACAATCTTATTTTAGGTATCCCCAGGCGGATATTACCTGTAATTACTTCTCTGCAGGAATGAGTGTATGGAAACCACTGGGAAGTGGGCCTGTTCACCTCAGAGATGTGGGGTGAATGTAGGGCTTTCCCAATGTGCTTCTCTCAGTTCTCCCTCCCAATCCAGTCCCCCTTAACAGGTAGGGATAGAATAGAGATGTAAGCAGTGCACGTCAAAGCATGGTGCTTACAAGTTTCCTATTCAGAAAGCATCAGAAGATTGTTATGGAGGAAAAAAGTTCACTATAGGTAATATAATTTATAATACTATTTTTCTCTCTGTTTCTGAAAGAGAGTGGGAGAAAAAAGGAGGTTGTAAGAGGACCAGAAGACCGTTTTTTATGGTAATTTGTCATTTGTAGTCAGAACAAATGAAGAAGGACTTACAAATTTTTTTTCACCCATGTTACATGACAGTGAGTTCAGGTAAATATTGTGCTATCTCAACACTAATTTTTGTGAGTAAAAAAACCAAACAAAACCACCAAAAATAACCCTCCCAAAAAATCAGTTCCCTGCAGAAGATGTTTTTGTGTTTTCCCTGTCAGGCTGTTTCTTCCCATCACAATCAAGTTTTGTTTGGAATCATAGTGTGTGCAATTGTCATCTGTACGTAGAAAAATGAAAAAAATCTGCAAGGAGGAGTATGTGCAAGATGAAAACTGTTCAAGAAGTTAGAAACATATTTTTATTTCCCCAACTTCTGTTTTATTTTTTTTAAAAAGAAGTGCTGACCTTTGCCATCAACTTGAGATTTTTCAGCAAATGAATTGGTATTAAAAAATCAGAATCAAAACCAGAATAATTATAATGGCACTGGATGAATATCAGCTGTGGGAAAAAAAAAATCACAGTGAAGTTACTGAGAATAAATGTAATTTAAGAGATTTCTTTAGCAGTATGTGGAGACTATGTGAACTTGTGAAGTTCAAATGAATGCATAAAAACCTACATGTAGTTCTAAATCTGACAGAATATTCAAGCTTAGTTTTTAATATATAAATATTTGAATACCAGGGATTAAATTATAATCTCTACAAGAAAGGGAGTGCTGTGTGAGCATAAAAAGTGTGAGCTTTATATGCTTTTTGTTTTGCTCAGTAGCCATTTTCATAAATGTACAATGCAAACACAGATAGAATTCTGCTTCTGCTTTGAAAACACACACTAAATAGTGTGAATTTCTTTGTCACTAAATACTTTCAATCAAATGGAAAAATAGTGTTTTTTTTAGTCTCTCTCCTCTTCCAGTCCCTAATTCGCCAGTTAAACTTTGCAGCAAAAGGCTCAAATGATGCGCTTAGTAATCTCATCCTGTTCCCTGCCTGAACGCACAGCAAACCAAACATATGTCACCAAAGATGTAGCTGCCAGCCTTTGCTTTGTGTAGTCTGTGGATTTGGCAACCAAGTGTTTTGGAGATCAGGACTGAGAGACGCCAGCACAAGCATGGAGTGAAATCTCCTCCAAAGCCCTTGTCATTTGATTGAAGTTGTTTTCACTATTTTCCTCACTTACATAAATTCAAGATGGACTCACTGTTTTACAATGGCAAGGAAGCTTTGAATGTGGTTATTACCACTGTGTTTTGAAGCCATGGGACTGAAGAATTTGGAAAGATTATCTCTGTATTAAATGAGATCTCTGGCCCTGCCAGTGACAAAACCATTGTCAGTTCATTAATGCTGACAGCAGTAAATTTTTTCCCAAACAATAACACAATAAAAAGCACTAAAATACAATTCTTTTTTACTGCTAATAATTAGAAATTGTCTAACATTTAAAATTGGAGGGAGATGGAACCTGTATCCCCTACTGTAATACCCAATTTAACTGTCTATGATGGATACCTTTGTCTACATGCTCATTCTTCTCTGAATTCTACTAAGTCTCTGAACTCTGTCTTTCATAATGGCAATTTGGGAACTATTTAAAGTAATAATTTTTAAGTTTCTTTCCATTCAGTCTTTACCGAGTTTGCTTTTCTGAATGAAGATGGTTGAGTTGGTCTGTCTCTGTTTTCTTTGACATTCATTAAATGCCTTTAATCTTTTCAGATGTCTCTGCACAGAATCAGTATATAATGACCCTTCTAAATTTTTTTCATTTCTAAATTATTCTTTACCTACCTCTGGAGGTACTTGTAAATCCTTCCGTAGCCCTCCAAACTTCTGCAATATTTCACTTTGAGTTGGGGTATGTAGAATGGAACACAATAGTATCTAGGAGAATATAATTAATATTCCTCCAGCAAAATATTTTCCATTATCTTCCATCCATCTCTTCACCCACCTTACCGTTTTGATGATATTTCTATTATAGCTATTTCAGCACTATTAATGTTTTCAGTGTTCTCACTTGCAGCAACATGTCAAGACTTTTGCCTGAGTAGACACAGTTAATTTAAAACTCAACAATGTATATGACTCATGCAAATTTTCACAGCATGACTTGACTTGCACAATTTTAATCTGCCATTGTACTGCCAAAGTACATAATACTGTTTGGTACCTCCAGACTTCACTAATTTAAAAGACTGGTGTCATTATCAAATTTTGCAACATTGCTGTATAGCCTCCTGTCCAGAGTGTAAACAAATACATTCAACTGTGGGTTAAAAGACATGAGATTTTTCTATGATGAAAATTGACAGCTTATTTCATTTATTTCCATTTATTTTAGAATATTTTAACACATAGGTAGTGTTTCAGGAATATTAACTAACTGCCTATCTATCACCATATTCTTCCCTTGTGTACCTGGGGTGGCTAGTGTTATCTCTGTTTTGCATGTAAGGAAACTAAGACAGACAAGCCAGAATAAATGAGGCATCTCACAGTGGGATTTTGCATGAAAAGAGAGTAGCAATTCTTTAGCTTTAATTTATGGAAGCTTTCCTTACCACTTTTGAACTAGTTTTTTGGGAATAGGTTCTGAGCAGGGATCTTGTAATCTGCAGGACACCGACTGAGAGAGTACGCAGTGACCTTCATAATAGCCCTCATGATAACTTGGAGTCCTGTTGTATATCTTATCTTTTTTAAATAACCAGCTCTGAAGTACCTGCAAGAAGCCCATGGATCTTCCTGTCCAGTGTAGCCTTTAAAGTGAAAACATAAATGAGCACATAAAATCACTGTACTGGTCACAGCTCTTCATATTATTTTTGTATTTGTGCTTTTACTCATATAGAAACTGAGTGCATTGAAAATGGGGGTTTCTCCCTCTGTAGAGTTAGTTCTAAGAAGTTGATGTAGAAGGTCTAACACTCTCAAGTGTCACGTTCTGCTGTAGTTTTATGTATTTGTTTATACTCTGGACAGCAGGATATGCAGCAATGCAGCAAAATTTGCGAATGACTTAGTCCTGACAATTTGCATATGCTGAAAAGACATCCGTAAGCTGTCTTTGAATTGCTTTTTGCCATCTACTCCAAACCAATTTCTATTCTGAGAAAAGAGAAAGTCTTTTGTTAAATAGTTGAAAATTAGGAACTTCTCTGTCTGGTTTTCAGATGTAATGCTTCTCAAGTACAGTCTGTAGGATCTCCTTCTCCTTTCTTGTGGTCATGACTTGTGGGCTACTTCTGTTTAGACTCAGTCCCTCCATCCCTTTCAGGTCAACTATAGCAGTGTTAAAACATGATCTGTGGCTTATTAAGGACTGTTATTACATATAGAATAGATCATATAATACAGTTATTATTATTGAATGTATCATACCTGTGGAAATAAAAGGTTAGTAGAAGAATTATAATCTTGAATCATTACATTTCTTAAACTTATAGATATCAACAATAACTAAATAGAAAGAAACAGGGCTTTGGTTTTGAATTAATATTAAAACTTGGATATTTTTAGTGAGTGCTGCTGTTATGGTTTGGAATGTTTCTGCCTCCTAACTGCAATGATATTTCTTAGTGAGAGTTTCCAGAGAACATAGTAAGGAGAGTGTTTTCCTCCACTGGTGATAATTTTGTGAATCCTTTCAGTATCATCTAGTATCCGATTGGTTTTGTAGTATTATGCTGCCTGAATTACCTTATTGATATTCACCATGCTTCTTATTAAAATGGTAAATTGGGAAAAATCCTATGAAAGATGATGGGATTATGCTGCTATGAAGTTAATGTGAGTGAGAGGAGAACTCGGTTTTTTATTTATTTTGTTTCCTTAATTAATTCTCTCATCCAAGTGTTTTGAAACATATACTTCCATTTGAATTACAATAGATTCTTTTATTTGAAACAATTTCCCTTCCCCAGGAAAACATTAAATATCTCAGAGCCGCCCATCCACAATTTATGAAGTTGTATAGAACGTGAGAAATTTGTAACCTAAAGAGTAACACAAGGTTGATCTGAAATACAACATCTGTATCTTCTCTGTTACAGGGCTTGTAGAGGTAAGGTTTTAGCAATCACCTGAAGTTTAAGTCTTTCTATTTTATTTAAAAAAACCCAAAAACACCACCACCAAACAACGATAATAACAGCACTTGCATTGTAATTATTTGATCAGTGGGTGGTTGAAGAGAGTTTTTGTGTTCCACCTGCGTTCTGCTTTTTAATTTGATTGCACTTTTGACATTAGCTTCCCAAATAAAATAGATACATTTCTCCTTTTGCCAATTATGGAATTACATTAACTGAAGGTGGAAGGAGAAATAGATAGGTAGGGTTGCTTCATTATTAGGGTAAATTTTTGCGAAAAATCTACAGCTAGGTGGTGAATAATAATGTATTTATAGTGTCTGAAGCCTGTTATGCCAAGAAACTGTGTCTGAAAATGTATCTAAAGAGATCGTTAGAACCAAATTTTGTTGCTTATTTATTATTTGAAATTCATACCTCATCCAGTAAGAGATCTGTTTAAAACCCCGTGGCATAGAATGCACAATTCTGTGAGCCAAAAGTTTCAAAAGTTCAGAAACTTTGTAGAATATTTTTGCTGTTAATCTGATTGTAGCTGAAGCCTGTCATGGAACAAAATGGCAACACAAACATTGTATGTACTGCATTCGGACAGCTTTCTAAAAATCATTACATACATTTAGTTTCTATGTGCAAAGTAATGTTAACTTTATCTCAGGAAATTATACAAAATTTACTTATTGCCCTGGGATAATTTCTTTCTTTTTTTTTTTAATTGAAAACACAAATAAGAAATATTTCCATTTTAATGTCCTGTAAGAACTTTGAAATGAAATAGAAGGAGTTAATAGCAAGGAATGCTATTAACTAATAGTTTTTTTATTATTATTATTATTATTATTATTATTATTATTATTACTTTATTATAAATGCTAATAGCTTGCAAATACTGATATCATTTTGTGGGGATATAAGTGGCCAAATTTTAGTTCCAAATGATTAATCTTAAATCTCGGAACCATATTTAGAAGTTAATTAAATAAAAGGTCTCAACTTTTTACAACAATCAAAACAAGCCATTCTATAGCTTTTTTATACATGTTTTTTTAATTAGAGTGGTATCACTAAAGCTACTAAATTTGCACTGCACTAACCAAGATCATACACCAGTCTAGGGTTTTTGAAAAATCAGAGTTGGAAAAAAGTGTTAAAGGAGGCTCAAATCAGATCTCTTCCTGAAATAGATCTTTGTTGGGTCAAATATAAGAATATTGGAAGGCCTATTTGACACACAAATCCCAAAATTCCTTACTTGCATCATACTGGGACATGCAAATTGAGTAGTTTTAAATGGGCTGATGCAGTACAGTGACCAAATAATTGTCTTTATATCATCTGAAGATTTTAGATTTACATTCTTATTGTCCTGTGTCAAGTGCATTGTCACCTTGAATGAATGACTGAATAAAATTTTATAATGCTCCTCATTTTCAGCAGAAGAATGGATGCCAAATTATTTGTCTTTCTGTCTCCTGCCTTGCAGCCTGTAAAATGGCAAAAATAGTATTAAAAAAGAAAAAAGGGAGTGAGGGGACAATGTCATCTCCTGTTTTAATTATATTCATATATTTCAACATTTCTTTCTTGTTTTTTTTTTTTTGAGGGGGAATCTAATATCATGGGACTACAGAGCAACGAATGCTTTCAGTTGTTCTATTTTGCCATTAGTTATTCAATGGATCAGTGTGTGTGCATGAACCTCGTTATCTCTGATGGCCAAAGGCAATGCTTCTGTAATGAAGGCTTAACTATGTAAAGTGACCAAGAGTTATGGGAAGTGGATGTTTTTGTGTTAAATTGCTGCTGCACCTTTAAATTACTTTTATTCCTAATGTGAAATGTTATAAATTGTGTTTGAAGGAGGATAAAATGAATATAAAATGCCATGTTACCAAGATGAAGTGAGCATTCTGTAGCATTTTAGACTACCACTAGCAATATCTGTTATGTTTTGTTTTGATAATTCCCTCAGATAACTACGAGTTTCCTTCATTTTCTCATCTCAGGATATAGCTCAACATGGCACTTCCTTCCATCCATCTAGGAATTAAGTGGACTTCTGAGGATTCCCACCATCTGTTTTAGTTTATTTTTACACTTTATCATAAAATATATATTTCCTGCTTCCATTTAGTAACCTGAAGAATATGTCATGCGTAGGCAGACAGGATATAGGGAATGAACTGGATACTGTCTCTGGTATTGCTGTTTTGCTTGACATAAGGATTAAAAACTTGTATTAGAGAAAATGCAGGTCACAGGTGAGCTGCGAGTACAGTACCCAAAAGAGATGTCTCTAGTAGAAATACATTCTGTAAAAGACCTGTCTTTTGAAATGTAACGTCTTCGCTCTAAAGCTGAATACTAATAAAGGAGTCTTCTCATTATATTGAGAAATGATGTTTTCATGAACTCAGTTTAGCAAAGCAAATCTTGCTTACTATTAGAAATTCAGAAAGTTTTTTATATGTCAAAATATTAATATAAAATCGGATTTTAAATGAAATTGTAGAAGTAGTGTTGCAGCTAGAATGGGTGAGGATGGTGTGAATGAGAAAAATAAAAAGTCACAAAAGTTGAAAGCAGTCTTTTATTATTTTTTTCAATGACAGTTTAACAATTAAAATATATGTTCTATGTTTCAAGAGAGAGAATGAGAAAGAAAGAATACAGATAGGTAGTATTATGCATGGTACAACTTCTCCACAAAGACATATGGTACAATGACTTTATTCACAGTTTATGGAGAGCAGGAGTAGGTTAGGAGGTAAGGTCACATCCTTCAGTATGTCTCCCGGTGTGTTGTACTTCAATAGTGCTTGTCCTTGGGCTGCGCTGTAAGTGCTAGAGTAAGGCAAGGTTATGTCATTTTCCACTTCTCCACTGCTTACTGCAGATAGTTTCTTCTGCTCCAAAGTATATGTGTTCTTATAGTTTAGTTCAATGTTTTCTTCAGGCAGCCGTTATATCAGCTGAAAAGATTATGGACTTCAGCCTACCTGGCACGGCTTGTCACTGCTTTGCTGCCAAAATTTACAGCTCACTCTAATCCCATTTAGTCAAAATAAACTGAACTAGCAAAGACTGTGTAATCTATTTCTTACCTCATTTTGTTAAAAATAAGATAAAGAGTGTTCAGACAAGTAGTTTGGAAGGTATATCTGAGGATGTGAACATGCTATTGGTAAATGTGGCTTGTAGCTGCTAAGAGTGGGCTGAGAGGAGAAATGTCCTTCTGCCAGATCTTTATCCAAAAGAAGATACAGGAATAAGTCTTAATTCAGTATCCAGTTCTCACCACAACCTTATAATCCAGAGTCCCTTCTCTTGTTCCAGCATTTTAGATCTCATTTCTACCTGTGTACTGCTTTCTTGTGATACAAATTGTCAGTGTTTCAAACAAGCAGATTGGATTGTAGCAAACGCAGTACGTGGCCATGTATTTTTATATTAGGTAATACGTAGACAAAAAATCCTGAACAAGCATGAAAAACAAGGAGCGTGTAAGACTAGGAGACATTCTTACTGTAACCATATGGCTTTCGATGTTTAGCAATCTTCATTTTTCATAAGGATACCAGGTTGAATGTAATGATTCAAAAACAAAATATATGAGATGTAAGCAGGTATCTTTGGCAGTATATTATAACTCAGTAGCAGTATCAGAATCTCTTTTTCTTCTCAAAAATGCATATTTTAGTCAAATTATAATACCAGTTTGTCTTAATTAATTGGTCTTAAAATAATATGCTGGAAGAGCTGCTGATGCAATGTAGAAGTTGCAAATATGAATCCAAATTTGTTTAACCTGTAGAGAATTAATGATGTGATGACAATAAGATGGAGTAATTGCTTTAAGTTGTTAATTTACATAGTTTAAACAGGGCAGCCGCTAGACTTTAAATCAGTAGAATTAGCACATCGTCTACTTTAAAAAGAAGTGGAAGGTTCTATAAACTCACAAAGCATATTAATTGTGCAAGGATAGCATAAATTATGTTATTTTTGGCAGTCTTACAAAAATTACCCCCTATAAAATCTATGTGTTTAATTATGTTAAGTCTGTGTTAATATGTCTTTTATATAGACCTTTTTTCTTTTTTTTCGTCAGCAAAGAAGGAAATAAGGATAGGTATAATTAATGCATTAAAAAAAATAATAGAAAGCTCATGTGATTTTACAACTGAAAATATTTCTGAAAATGTTGTCCAGAGTGTGGTGAACTTTGGGTGTGAATTTGAGTGTGTATTCCTTTGGGTTACAGGTTACACAACTAATGTATTTAGGTAATATTATCTCCCCACACTGACCTACAAGGCTGGTTTTAAAGCTTTATATCAGACAGGCTTTCTGAAGTGCAACTTTTCTTGCATTTCTTCCTCTTCAAGGATATATGAAATAAAACCACTGAGTTTAATATTAGTTTAGTTGGTCAGGTTTTATGAGGAATCTAATGCATGTATTTTTCAGTTTGAAAATTTCATTTTGAACCAAACTTGTCCATCTCAGCTGGATTAATTTTTCTGAGGCTATCATCTGACATGGGGTTGTGAATTTGGCATTTCTAAAAAGTCAGTCTGGGGAGTTTTATTACTGTCACTGCCTTCTCCACCACTGGAAGATTTTTTCATTTTATTTTTTGTTTAACTTTTTAAACTTTTTTCATTTTTTTTACCAGCAGAGCATGAAAATTGCTTTGATCAGAGTATATTGTTGATGAAAAACCTGCAGCTCCACAGCTGACTGGCTAGTCATTATAAAAGTCATCAAGCAAAAAAGTACAAATAACCAGGTGCAAAGTAGTTAAATTATTCTGGCAATTTGCCATAAAATCATTATGTTGATTTCTTCTTTGATACTTCATTGAGATTTAAGAACTTTTATAGCAAATGAGGCATGAAATATTTTTAAAACTTCACTAGCCCCAAATATAATTAAATTCAATTTTTATTTTGTTTTAAAGGTTAGGTACTGCCATGTGTTTCCGAAGTCCTGAATTATCTCTTTACTGTCTGATACTTGTTCAAGGGACCTTCCTTTAATGCTTTTTCCAAAATGACCCTTCCTCCCATCCACCTTTTTAACAGAGTTATGGCTTGTTGAAGAAGAGAGGGGCAGAGAGACCTAGCAAAATAGAAATGGTTGGACTTTGTTAAATGCAAAAGAGAGATTTTCTTAAAACTTTTATGGATGTGTATGAGTGAGTGCATATTATGAGTATGTGCTACGTATATGTTACAAATTTATGATAAAATACTGACTATATAAAATATTATAATAATAAAATATTAATGGCTGCTTCTCCTAGTTTAGTTTGTAATTACTGTATTACAGAATTTTCACTGTGGAAGTGAAGTTGGCAGTGATGACAATTTTCAAGGCCATTAGTCCAGAAGATACCGTCAATTGATCAAAAGTCTGTTACTCTTTGCTTTCTCTTGCTACACTAACTTGTACATAGAAGACAGGAGAAAGCCTATTGAAAAGCACGCAAAGGTTTTAGTAGGAAATCCATTTGAACGGTTCCATATGTGTCATTTATGGTTCATGATAATAACTGCCTATCTGTTTAAGAGTTTAAAATATATTTTCTAGTAGATATTTCTGTTCTGCTTAGTTCAACATTATATGAAATACTTAAATCTCCTGCTGGCCTTCATTGTTCAAAAGTGACATTGTAACCAGAGATCAAATTAAGCTGCTTGTCACTGATAGAAACTGAGAGTGCTGATGTATTTTGTTTGTGTGTTATGCAGCATAAAAAGGCTCTTACCTGGGACTGGATTAATGGGACATCCTCAGAGTTTTTAAAAGAGTTCTGGATAGCTCACATATTTATCCCATCAACCCTTTCGCTTTTGTATATGATATGTATACATGTTGCATTCAATTTTTAAAAGCAATAATTTAGACCTAGATGACTGGGCATTTTGATGTAGATGTGCTTAAATAAGGCAGGTAAGTATCCAATGAAAGTTTCTACGATAATTTTGACTTTTCCTCAGGAAAGAGAGAGAAGCCACTATAAGAAATTCAGCTATCACAAGACATTTTACAGCTTGTTTTACTGTTATTGGCTTATTTTACTTGCTTAGTCTCCTTAATAGCAGAAGGTTATTCAGGCAGCACATTTATTATTATAATAATTATTAATTTTTTTAGTACTTTTTTTAGTTGTTCTTTGTCTTGAATACAGTGCTTTAGGCATGAGCATTTACTTTTTTATCTTTTTTCTTAAAGACAAATTGATTTATCGGTGCTCTGCAAGGACTGAACATGTGCTGTGTACCATGCCCATCCATTTACACTTTGTGTGTTTGAGTTACTGTATTGCATAATAGCCAGTGATTTAATTACACAACCGAAATGTAGTAGGTACAACAGGCATGATTGCCTGGTTGCTAGGGGAAGATGAAATCATTTTGAATGTAAACCGCTCATCTGAATGGGAGAGGAAGTAGATTAGGATCGTTGTGTAATTACAATTTTCAGCCCAGGCACTGCAGCATGAGAAACAAAGATGTGCAGTCTGCTTTGCCAAAGACATTCTCTAGACCTATTAGTATCTATATAGAAAGAGTAACTTGAAATATTTGTCATTCGAGTAATTATTTTAGTTATTAGATTCTACAAAACAAAGCTTGTATAGTATGTGTGGTAATTTATTAAAAGGATTGGACAATTGTGTCTGCAAACATGCAACATAGCTACATCCAAATGAGTCTGCAGAGTCAATGGGTTAAGTCCTTTCAAGAGTAGCAGAATTGTTACTGAGCAGGTTACTGTTCGCACATTAGATGAAGATGTAATGTAAGGGGGTCCATTCTGCGCCCAGTAAAGAGCAGTGGAATTGACTCTGGAATGGATGCTTTTTCGTTTACCTGCTCAGTATTTTCTGAAGTTGTGCTTGTTGGTCTAGTAAAGCACTTACCACATGCCTTCTTTTTCTAAAGAAAATCATCACAACAGTCTGTGTTCTAGCGTGCCAGTTAATAGCCCCATATCCAATTAGTGGAGATTTCTAGTTTATTGTATTTTGGAGGCAATGGAAACAAAAGCACTCGTTACTATCTTGTTTGTTATAATGCTTCTACCACAGTGTTTAGGACTCTGACAGATGCAAATTTAGAGAACTAACTTAATTGAGAACTGTTAAATTAGAAAGTCTTATGATCTCTGTTTCATAGATCAAAAATTTAAATGCAAAAAGACTAAAGCCGAATACTACAGTGTTTCAGTGTTGAGGTAGGGCAGCAAGTAGTTTCCAGAGTCACCTGTAAATAATAAATTCTGAATTTTTAGAGACATAGCCAGATTAGGGCAGTTAGGTATCTGCAAAAAGAGATTCTGAGGAAAACTTTATATTCCACTCATATTCTCTGCATTTCAAGCCTGGATTCATTTAAATGGTTAAACTGAGTTCTCTATTATTTTTTTTTTTTCTTTTAACAAACAATTTTAGTTTTGAGCCTTCTCTGAGAGAAACCACTGAGGTGATCTAGCTAAAAGGAGGAAGCAGTGTAGACAAGAACTGCAAATTGCTTGTAGCCAAGTGGTTGTAACGTACCTGGGATATGGAACACAACTGTCACATTTTGAAAAGATGTTGAATGCTTATTCCAGGACCTGATTTCTTAACTGGTTAAGGCTAAGCTTTCTCGTTGGAACTGTTTGACTGGGTATGAATAATTTACTGACTCAGAGAGAGAAAGTGAGAAAAATGGTATCTGTATCCCACCAGTTAATTACATCCCTCTTTAAGGTAAAACATGAACTCACATTTTTTTATCAGCAGCAGCTACTTGAGTTTTCTGGTTTTGAGCAAAATAAGATAGTTCCTACAGGAGAATTTGGGTGGTTCAGATATATCCATGGAGCAGGACCTTAATTTCACAGTAAGGAACCCTAATATATTTTTTTTTTATATCAGCTGACATATATATGTCATCTGATATAACAGTGTCCTGGTCACTAGGACGTGTTGGTATTAATGTGTAAGTTAAGCAGGTGACGCATGGTAGTGACAATGACACATGACACTGGCAGTGACATGTGGAGAGTGGATTGAACATTTTATTATCTTTCCAGGCTGAATGAATCTATCAAACAGAAATAAGAGGTATATTATCTTTCTGCTGTCATGACATGCACCCACTGAGTTGTGAGAGTCTCCCACAGACAAATTTACTGTAAGACCTTTTTGGTTTTGCACTTAGTGAATAGCTGAATGTTAGTCAGTAGCAGCACAAAGCAATCTCCTTATTTTGTCTCCCATATTGATTGATGTGTTGACTTTTTTTTTTAATTTACTAGAAGCTCTATTCTCAACTAGATTGCAATCGAGAAAGAGACACTGTCTCAACCATTACTTCATCCTCATTCTGTCATCGTGTTGTAAAGCACATCTCAAGCCTGCAGTTATTGCAAAATTTAGGAACACTCCTTAAACATAATGATGTTAAGGATATAGTCCTGAATTCCTATAGAATTACAATGCCACTGTTTAATGTATATTTGGAAGTTCAGTTTTCATTTGCTGGAGGAGGTGGATGACTGGAGTTTACCAGTGGTGGCCTTCCTTTTCCCTCCTTTGGATTCACCATTGCAAAGCATTAGATTTATATTTAGTGTAGTGACTGGGAATTCTTATTATTTAGGACTAGGAAAAAAAAATACTTATTTTGCTCGGTATGCCTTTAACACAAGAATAGGCACAATTCCCGTTGGTGGTGGTGGTATCTGGGTTTTTTTTTTTGTTCATTTATTTTTAGGGGTCACAAAATTAGGTAAGGTGGCAAAAGAGATAAGTGAGTCTTTACTATTATATGGATGTAATTACTCCTTGTTTTGGAAAGAGCTATTTTCAGTCCCCTTCCTTTAAGGGCATTAAATTCATGATGGCTCTTTAGATCTATGGTTTCATAAATCCTTTGAAATTTGGAAGTAATTACCTTTGCATGCTTTTATTTGTCTTCAATGTCAGACATTTGGACATCTGTATCTTACTAATTTAAAACCTCCAGTCTTTTGCTGTCATTAGACCAGTTCTCTTCGTGTTTGGTCCTGGGAGTTCAGAGCGACTTTAACAAGTCAATTTGCTTTCTGTTTCAAATCTCTTATCTTTCCTAATTATGAGCTAAGATTGGATTTTCAGTGACATCTAACTCAGCAGCATAAGTTCTGCTGAGCTGCTGCAGGATTTGCTCCCCTAAATTCATTAGATATATTTGAGAATAGCATCTTATGTACTGAGTTTGAGATTCTTGCTTTATTCCTTGAGGAAAGTGTAAAGTGCAATAACAATGTCTTCACCTTTTTTAAAAAGGAAATAATATATGACACTGCTTTAGCTTATAGACACAAACTTTTCTATCATTGGTCTCGGAAACAAGGACATCCTGAATCACACATCAGAAAGACAGAGTTGGTACCAGTTCATCAAGCCATGTTTTAAAAATTTTTACATGCTGTCAATAGTAACTTGTTATTTTCGGACAGATTTAATAATAAATAATAATTTTAATAATAATAAGTAAAATAAAGCTGAAATACGAGTGAGTGACTCTGAAGCAAATAAGTCACCCCACGCCAACTCCCTTTCTTTTTTTTTTAATTTTCCCTCCTGAGTCCACTCCCTGTTACTTAGTCATTCTTTTATGTTTAAAGATCCAAGTTACCTTCTGGGTGAAGTTATCAAGTGTGTTCTTTATCAGCAGTTTTTAAGTCAGGGAAAGCTCAAACCTAATTATTGCAAGCATTTGAAACCTAAGAGTGGGCAGCAGCTGCATAATCAATTAATTTTAATCATCTATGCTGCGTAATATGGTAAATCTATGCACCTCAGTACAGTGAATTTGGAATAGAGAGTCACTATTCAGTGTATTTCTTTAAGGGTGCAGTTTATATTCAAAGGTGTAATTTTCTGAAGGTGCACAGTAAAAACAAGGCAGTATTCTCAACAGTGAAATTGGGAGCTTGTACATGTTTAAGGAATGTGTTTGTTTTATATCAGCCTACAGTGTAAAGAAATCTGAAAAGAGCCAAATAGTACTACATTTCTGTTCAAATCCATTGTAGATACCTGTATATATATATATATATGTATGTGATATTGTGAACTATTACCTACTACTTAATTGAATACTTGGTGGTAAAAGAAAAAATTATTCTTGATACAAGGTTGAAAACTAAATAGAGCATTTTGCTTCAGTATGTTAAGGCAAAAATGCTACTAAATTTTCTGTAATGGATATGATACAGGTTTTTACTAATGAAACCTCCTCTGGGGAGATGTCAAACAGGAAAGACCAGTGGTGACACGTAAAATGGGTGACCTCCTTGTCTTTGGTCTTCAGTAATCCAATGTGACTCTATGATTGTCAATAGATAATGATTTCTAAGAAAAAATTCTATGAATTCCAATATGTGTGCTCTATAGAGATCATTAAACCTAATGGACCTTCATTATAACCCTAATGGCTCTTCATTATACATTCTGACAATGCATTGGTCAGTAGTATCAGCAGCTAGTATTTCCTTGATTTTATGCTAATTAATGATTTTGTATTATGCAAAGGAATGAAGTAACCAGGACTGGCTTGCTTCTTATGTGCAAACTTTTGCTTTAATCATGAACCTTGACTTTGAGCTCTGCTTTTTCACAACAATCCAGGTGTCTCTTCAGACTCTTCCTGAAAATTTCACTTCAGTTGTTGTCCACTTTTGGGGTGTGTTTGTATTAAATTCTACTGCGTACAGGACACTTTGAAAATGTGATCATAGAAAGCATTTTGGTACTTTGAAGATTCATAGCTAAGACTGTTTTCACAAGGAATACGGCATGTAATTGATAAACATTAAGAAATGCATTTTAACAAAAGCAAATTACTAAATTGAATGAATGCAGTGAAATTCTGTCCCTGCTAAAGTTACCACAAAAGCTCAGCTTTTCTCTCAATTAGGCCATGATTTTATTTAAAATTTTCTTTTTTCTGCACCCTTCCCCCACTAGTAAGAATAACGACCATATCTACAGCCTAGTTTGGGGCATTGATCTCTACCTGTCAGTGTGTCCTGGTTTGAATGACACGGGATTGGTTTCTCTTTCAGTAATTTGGCTTTTCAGTGGGGTCTCTTTTAATGCTTGGGAAAACTGCATTTCTAGAAGACTCTAGTTGTCTGAATTTGTGAAAATAATTACTTAATAGTCACCTGTGGTATGCGGGTTTCATGGTCTCAATAGTTCCCGAGCTATCCAGGTGCAGGGATGAGGAGGAGTGAGACCTGGGCACTTGACACAAGCTGGTGAACGGGATTATTTCATAACATGACTATCACATTCAGTATAAAATAGGAAGTTTGCTGAGGAGTTCCTCCGCTTTCATGATGGCTGTGATCCTGAGAACTTCTTGCCCCAGTGCTGGACCCCTGAGGCCTCCTCTTTCTCCTGAAGCCATAGAGCTCGCAGTGTCTGCCATTTGCTGTCCGCTGCTGGGAGTGCACAGCTTCCTGCTGATAGAATTGGCTGAGTATAATCCTGGTATATTTTATATTGCTATTGGGATCAATATTGGTTCTTTAATATTATTAATAATTTCATATTGTTCTATTCAATCTGTTTATATTTCAGCCCTTGGGTTTCCTTGGGTTTTTTTGATTTCTTCTACCAGGTAAGGAGGGGTCATCTGATGATAAAACAATAAACGACAATAAATTGTTGTGGATTCTTCAAACCATAAAGTAGTGTATGACCTTTCTTTTTTTCAGAGTTTAATTGTTGTAAATACCTAAAAGACTTAAAAATTCTTACATTTTCCATGTAACAAAAGGAAAAAAGTCAGTAGAGATGGGTGTAGTAATAGAAAATGACAGTTGAATGAGTTACTGAACATTGGTACACCTTATTGATAATTACTATGGAATTTAAAATCACATTTCAAGGGATGTACCCCATAGACGTTTGCAAAGAGTTTGTTTCCTGTTCATGTGCTGCTTCACTTTAGAAATATTATAGAAGCTGTCGATGCCTTAGTGATTCTCTGGAAGAACTGGTCTTTCCAGTTTTGTGTAGGTTTATTGACTACATTTCCATTTATTTCTAAATTGTCCTGAATGCACAGGAGTTATCATGATTAACAGTTGTCAGCATAATCAGTTGCACAAATGCCACTATCTTATAAACATTGTTGCTTTTGATATATGTGTCCATAAAATCGAACGGTAAGCCAAACAGTTCATTAGAAGCCTAAATTCATGGGCAGACAATGTCATATATTTTCTAATAATTAAAAAAAAAAATGTAGTGAATCTTCTTATAATGAGTGCTAATATCTTTATTTTGAAACTTTTTATCTGTTCCAATCATAATTAATATACTGACTCATAATATTGAGATTCCTTTTTAAAAGTGCACTGGAAAAGCTACTTCATTATACTAATGGTTTTCTCTTGATGAAAATAATTATCAGAAATTTAATTTAAAAAGATAAATTTAGTTAGATTTAATGCAATTCATTGCTTTTTAATTAAAAAATAATTTTGTCTTTTTTGTTTTCTTTGCTTTTCTGTGTTCTTTATTTGCTTTAAAAACTCTTCCTGTTAACTACTACGCCTTTTTGCTCTTCTGAAAACATGTACAGCATCACAAATAGACATTTTATTGATGTCCACCCTCTTTCATGTCTAGTATTTGATGAAAATTATAATTACAAACTTTCTGGTCTTCCGTGTCTCTGGTTGTCTTTGGACTTCAAGATGTGAGAGGGGTAAAATTTCTTACAGGTTCATTTAAAAGAATAAAAGAAAGACAGAATATGAAGTTACACTGAGGTTTTTAACAGTCTTTGATAAAATTACTCTACCTGTGAGAAATAATATCCCTCTCAGATATAACTTATTACAAGTTGCATATTGAAAGTTTTCTAAACTTGATATAAATGTAGAGTCAGCATTTGAGAAACAGCCATCTCTGGAAGAAGGTAGCTCAACTGTATACTTGCACAGAATAGGAGAAAATGTAAAGAACACCCACAGCTTTGACAAGACATATTGCAAGCATATACTTATAAAAACTTTAGTCTAAAAAGAACAGAAAAGAGCTACGTCAGCAAGAACTGCTTCATAATCCTGTATTTAGAGAGTTTTAATCTGAAAGTTGACATGGTCATACTGTAGGATAATGAAAATTGAAAGGATTAAAGCATAAAAGATGGAGGTGTAGAGTGGTAGGGAAAGGATGAATACTTTAGAAGCTCAAGACACTGACAAGAAATCCATGAGCTAATGAATAAGTATATGTTTAGGAGTCACAAGCCCAGATTCTGTGACTGATTCATGTGACATTACACAGACTGCTTAATACATTTGGTCTTTGCTTGTTCGTGTTTAAAATGGAAATAAATGCTTGCCTGTTTTTCTAAAGCACTTCCAGCCTCTGGATGACAGTGTTTGCGCTTGTGTGCTGTTGCTAAAGCTGGAGTATTTTATCAGTAATATTGCTATCAATAATGCATGTAGTATACAAAACAGAAATAATTTTCCATTTTCCTTTGGCACAGGAAATGAAGTGGTATATTATAGTATGTATTTATGGTTTTATATGCCGAGTAGTGTCTGCTTTTTCTCTTTGATGCTGATCATTTCTCGGAGAGTGGTACATGAAATGCCAAATGGAAAGAATAGTAACAGACATATAATTGTTCATTCATAGTTATGCTTGGAGCAATACATTCACTTGGCTTTCTGGAGTCCTAACCAGTAACTTTTTTGTGATTTTAAATTTGATGATTAACATCTAAAAGTTATTATACTTTTTTCTTCTGCAATATATAAAACAAGCAAACAAACAATATTAAAACAGTGACTGTCTCTGTCTCCTCTCTCTCAGAGAGGGAATGAAAGGAAAACCCTCCCCCTCTCTCTCTGCACACTTTTAATTCCCAGCATTAGCTAACTAGTAATGCAATAGGAAGAAATTGGAAATACGTTTTCCTCTTCACCAAAGGAAAGCATCATAATACTTAATTAACTAATGAAAGCATATAAGCACATGCCAGCTAAAACAAAGCAGAAAACCAGTTTTTATATTCCAAGTCAGGGATTGAGTATTCAAAACACCAATATATCCTACCTGTGAGATTAGAGCATTGCCTACACTGATATAATTTTTGTTGGGATAAATTACTCTGGAATTTTAAACTGGAAAAGCAGAGCCTTGACCAGTGTTAACTTTCACAGTCAATGAAACTATGAAAGTTTAGACAAAGGCATTATCTGCCCTCTGTCCTGTTCAGAATTGCTTGTCATCATGCAGCTCAATTTATGCTCTGCTACAATCACAAAAATAAAGTCTGATGGATTTCCTTACAGAAAACTCAGTTGATTAGTAGCCTTTTTTTTTTTTCTTTCTCATTTTATTGTTTTCTTTTAATGGCTTTATGGCTTTCTTCCTTTTATTGTCAAAACACAACCACATGAATGTATGAAAAGAATACCTGAATTCCACTATGGGAAAAGGTAAACCTCTGCATCCTGCAGAAACTTTTAGATATTGTAGTAGCTTTCAAATCCAAATTAAAAATAAATAAATAAATAAAAGCCCACACACAAAAAAAAAAGGAAAGAAAAAAATAAAGAAAAAGGTGGGGGAAATGAAACAAAAAAGAAATTATCAAGGTTTTTTTTTAGCCTTTATACAGAAAATAACATATCTAGGCTTTTTCATTTTTCATTTTTAAAAAGAAATCATATATAATGTGGTATGTTATGAGAACTATTGATTCTAGCCGCCCCACCCCAGAAAAAAATAGAAGACAGTGTATTCAGGCTGTGGTTATAAATGTCTATGCCTAGTTATGTAAATGAAGATCTAAACAGCACTACTGAACTCCAATTGTATTGCTTAATTGAAGATGGATAGGACTAGGATTCTGGCTTAAGACCAAGTTGAGATCTGAAATCTGTTCCCTCTTTCACCTAGTTACCAAGAACAAGTTGCATGCATATAGTTCTTTCTGTGAAATATTTTAAATATTCAAATTCAAATTTTAGATCCTCAAAACACGATTGCCTTCAATGATGATTTTCTTTTTTTCCCCAAATTCCCCAGTAACCTAAAATTTTTCTGCTAACGGTTCCCAGTAACACTTGAATTTCAATGTTACTGACTGCTGCTTTGCTCACAGTGAAACCTTCTTCAGTGGTATGGCTAGTTCCACCTGAATCAACCTGGAAGAGTCTAGTTATGAAGATGACAGGAGATAGACTTTGCAAAACCAGATTGCAAAAAATAACTTTGGATATGGAGCAATCCATAAACAGAAAGCCATAAGTGTCATCCATACAGTATTTTTTGCAGTGGTATTCTTCGACAAGTTACCTTTATTTAAGGCTGTCATAGATTTTCTAATATTCTGAACAAAAGACACAGCTGATGAGAGAGTCAGAGTGTTGAATTGATGCGTAAGTGGTTGATCTAACTAGGACGTTCCCTGACCTGTTGGCTCCCATATTCTGATTCATAGAGCTATCCTGTCTAGCATTTTACACAGAGTGTGCTCCATATAAAAAGCCTACCAGGACCCACCACATAAGGAGCCGCATGTAACACATACTCTGCTTTCCATCTGAGAAGGGATTTATCCAGTTGGTCATTTTTCATCCAGCTCTCTGTCTATGTTAAATATCTTTATCAGCGTAGTGATCTTCTGGACAGTATCTTAAACTGCTGTGCCTCTTCCCAGCCAGCACTTCACTAGGACTGCTTGGGACAACTGCCTTTCACAGGAGCAATTCTTCATGTTAACAATGGCAGAGAATTGCACTATGACCTCTGCTGGCCTTCATAATGACAAGCTGATTAGCACACAGCTTCTGTCAAAGAGTGGCTGAGCGGCCTGTTGGAAGACAGATTTCCTTCAAAAAGGGTAGACAGCTGATTTCTAGAGATTTAGCAGAGCACAGCATTGAAGACCTTAAATGTGCATGAGGTATGCTGAATAATAAATATCTGTGTTTCCATAGAAATGTTGGTGAACAGCAAATCAGATGAATTTACTCCATACTCAGCAATGCCCAGAAAAGACCTGTAAAAATAATTGTGTTCAAAGTAATAATAACTATGTAGTCCAGTAAATATTAAATCTTTCCTCTAGACAACAAAAACTATTGCTCATCTAACTTTTAATGAGGTTTATTATAATATTTAAAATAATTGCTCTTCATTCATGGTAAGGAAAATCAGGTAAAGGTTCTTTTTTTACAAATGTAGGGATTGAGACATGAGTGTGATGAGCTGCAAAATGTTAGGGAAACAATTAATAGTATAATTTAATTCAACTGGCATCTATGTACATGATACTGAGTCAGTATCATAAGTTGATTTTCAGAGGGAATTAAAAAATAATATCGCACAATGTCAATCATCATGTTTTTAAGGATAGCGAACAAATTTGGTGTTTTGCTTCACTGAATTACAATTTCTTTTCAACAGTGTTTCTGTTTATATTTACTATTCTTGGTTTATGAAGTATTTAATTAAGTGCTATGCAGAATTCTGATAAAAAACGAGTATAATCACCATAAAGTGATATATATATGTTTAATAGTTATTTTTTAATCTAATAAATAAATCTGAAAATAGAAGCATATAGGGAATCACCATTCAGCCAGAGCACCCTGGCAGGCTAATCAGAAATCCATTTGAAGCATGTTATTTTTGTTAATGCTTTGGAAGTATAAATAAAATAATTGCCAGTAAAAGTTACAGATGACAGAAATTGGTAGGATTCTAAATCTGCAGAGAAATCTTGCTTAAAAAACTAACCTAATTTTATCTTCATAAATCTCAGATTATTTTTCAAACTTTATAGAAAACCAGTGAAAATTCATATACTGTTGCAGGTGTCATGCCTAGGAAAAGGACTATAGGATGAAGGAGCTGAAAATTGTAGATTTAAAAGGTATGTGGTGTCTTTTCATTTATTATACTGGATAACTTGTTTGAAAATGAAAAATTGTGATCCTTGAACACAAAGTAGAAGGTCACAAGGGTATTACAGCTTCAGTGCCAACTGAATGTGAGCCAGCAGTCTGCCCAGGTGCCCAAGAAGGCCAACCAGCATCCTGGTTTGTGTCAGAAATAGGGGAAGTGATTGTCCCCTCGTACTGGTGAGGCCCCACCTCAAATACTGTGTTCAGTTTTGAGCCCCTCACTACAAGAAAGACATTGAGGTTCTGGGGCAAGTCCAGAGAAGAGCAAATTTCTATGCTTGAAAGGGTTATAAAGCATTGGAACAGGCTGCCCAGGGAAGTGGATGAGTATGTAGGCATGGCACTTTACAACATGGTTTATTGGTGGGGTTGGCAATGTTAAGTTTGTGGTTGGACTTGATGGTCTGAAGGATCTTTTGCAACCTAAGAGATTCTATGTTTACTATGAATTTTTTTGAAATAGTAAGTTCAGTTTTATTGTCTACATTCTACAAAGGTGCTTTAGAAATAATAAGTGTTCTCAAAGTGGTTAAATAAATAAGTAATCATTTGTTTGGCCTGTAAAATCTAATTTCTTATGAACCTTGTGGAATAATAAATAATGATTATACAGTGGTGAGAAGCCTTGAAAAAGCTGTTGTTTTTCTTACAGCTCATTCTAGACATCTAATCACTGTCTGTCTGTAAATATTTGACAGGTAAAAATATAGAAAAACATGTAGCTCCATGTAGATGCTTATCTTTCCTTTGTCAACGCGGTAATCAGTGAAGGATTTCTTATAATCTTGTAGGATTTATTTGTCCCACTGTTTCTCAGTGATCTCAGCTATTCTAAAGAGTTAGTAATAATTTACATTTTCACTGTCTGTACGTGCATAATGTGCTGCACCAGATCAAAGACTCACCCAGCCCTGTACCCTCTCCATCAGTTAGATGGGGTGCTTCTCTACATACTGGCAGGTGTTGGAGAAAAGAGTACAAGAGAGGAACAAATAGAGCAATTTAGGAATTATTAATGAATAAACAGAAACCAAAACAGAAGACAGCACTGTTTGTTCACATCTTGAATACTTTTGGTAACTATGATTCCCTATGTGAAAAAAAAAATAATAAAACAACAAAAAAAACCCCAAACCAAAACAAACACATCCACAACCAAAAAACCTTGCAAAAATGCCAACAGAAAAGCAACTAAACCCCATTTTAAAACTGGAAGATTCAGAGTTGTGTTAAGCAGATACTTGAAGATGAGGATTATCTTCCTAATGAGTCATGGCAAAGTAGGCTAAGACACTCCAGTCTGGGTTTCATGGGGCTGGAGAGATGCCATGTGGTAGATTACTGTGAAAATAAGTGTTAATGGGACAATGAGGAGGGATGGTCTTGGTTGCTTGGTTTGTTTTACTGTCTCTTCTAGTACAATGACTTAGGTGGTATCAAGTGATCAGAGGAAGGTCAAAGCAAACATCATTTCCTATGTAGGTTCTCCCAATTATTCATGATTTGGGAGACTTATGTTGTTCACTTTTGCATCTCCTTCCTAAAACAATCTCAGAGTTTATTTAGTCCTTCATTCTATGAAGTTGTTCCATGTTTTTGACAGCCATTTTTGCCTCTCTCTCCTTCTTTTTCTATTTCTGTTTGTTTCCTTTTCATTTAGAGATCATGACTGCATGTAGTATTAAAGACAGGGGTATATTAGCATTCCTATAATGGTATCCCATTTTTTCCCGATCTTTTCATTAGACCTCACTTAACTTTTTGAACGTGTTTCCAGAGATGATCTATCTGTGACCTCTTGTCAGGGTATATTAACTGCAGTTGCACATTAACTGAGGTGGGGTTTTTATTATTATTATTTATTAAAACCTGTCATCTCTGAATTTTATTTGCTATTTTATTTCTCAGTCATTCAGACCCTTCACAGTTCTTGATGGTCAGCTTTTATATCTGATGATGTAAAATTGTGCAAAAGAGACTTTGCCATTTATTTTTTATGCTTGTTTCTGTACCCTTTATGAAATCATTGAACAACTGGCATCTCACTACTCTCTTTATTCGTGAATTTTTTTTTTTTTAATTTGGTCCTTTTTTTTGACCATGTGTTAATTCATAATATGTATATATGAATGCATACTTTCTACATATTGTGTATGCAGGTGTTTGCAGAAAAGAGCTCAATCTAGTAATTAACATCCTGGTATTGCAAAAATGGGGAATAAAGGAAAGAGAAAATCAATTTCTGGACAGTTTCTTGTTATGAATTGAGAATACAAATGTCTGACAAAAAAGTAACTTAAATTCATGGTTAGTTTTATGCGGTAGATGTCTGACATCTGATCTCTGTACAATCAACACATTTTAGAAATTCTTCCGGGTTAGTGTTGACTACAGTAAGAAATCACTTAGTTGCTTTTAATTTATTTATTTATTTCCTCTCCACTTTTGCTTGTCCTTTTGAGCTGGGCATCCGTAAGAGAGAATGCATTCTTTTGACTCTGTCTAGTTTTCCTATTCAGTCCTGGTGACAAAACAAGTAGTATATAAATTTACATTCTCTTTTTACAAATGTATTCCCCTCTCTTCTCATTGGGTGAATGTTTGAGACATTTCTCATGTGTTTCTCATCACTAGCAGGTCGATTATATTAGGGCTAAGAGAAGGATTCAGTCTGTTTATCAATCTAATTTAGGATCTGTACATGCAGTCTTTGTCATTGTCTTGTTTTTTATTGTGAATGTCTTCTGTATGGGAGGCGTGATTTAGTGCAGTGTTAGTCTTACCTGTTTCACTTGCATTGAAGCAAATTGGAAGTGCTCTCTCAGATAGTGAAGAGATGTAAGAGCAATAACTTTTTACGTGTTTGAAACATATAATGAGTGATACTCTGATTAAGCCCTAAATTTGCTGTAATATTCTGTGAACTCAAATATATGAGATAAAAATAAGTGTGATTATAGGGGACAGAATGCAATTTACTCAATGTTCTTCCATATATGCTTTGTTTTATAATGTTTCTGAGACTGACAAATTAACATAAATTTAGTTGACAAAGTCAAACACTTGCTGACTGAAATGATTAGATTAGTTGAAAGAGAGCATTTTTATAGAAAATTTTTCCCCCTGTAAACATTTATAAATTTATATATGCTGAATTATTTTTCTTAAAAATGGTGGAGTTCCTTAGAAATGTGTAAGAACTAGACACAAACTGAGTACTTTCAGTCAGACCAAGGATTTCTGCAGAACATTTCAGATAGAAGGATATAGGAAAAGGTTTTGTTTAATGATTTTAGGGTATACATGGAGTCAATTTGCAGAAAAAATAGAAATCTCCAAATTATTTATTTTTAAACCAACAATTTCAGCAGTAATTTCATGCATACACTGCACCTTTTTGTGTATATATGTGTGCATATTAATATTTGATTGATACATTAACAGGCAGAATTAAACAGATAGATTTTTGAAAATAGAAAGAAATATGCAATAGATAGTAAAAATCAATACTTTAGAGAAAGCACACAAAAGCATTGTCCTGCCATAGCTTTTCTATACTTTAAGGTGTCAGTAGATTTTTGTTGCTATAGACAGTAGAGTAGTTCAAACTTGGCTATTGATGCATATGCCTGAGTAGTTAAGTAGTTACTTTTTTAAACTTGGTAAATTGCAAGTAAATTGCTTTGAGAGCACTGCAGGTGGAAAATAAAAACAACCATGAGATTGTTTTTCACATAAACCAAAATAGAAACTTATGGATATTGTAAGCTGTGTCTAAAGTATTGATGTTAGCAGAAAATGAAGTAATGTACAGATAACACTATGTAGTAACTATAGAAAGTATACTGATGGCAAAGCTAATTAGTTATCAAACTAACTAAGACTGACTTGACTTTCAAATGAATTGACCAATAAACTAATAAATCAAACTGCATTGCATAAACATGCTTCTTGACATTTTGCAGTTAATTTTCCTGTAAGAAGATTTGGAATGATCATGCACATAATCCTTTTCAACTTTTAAACCCTCCATGATGTCAAAGGTCCCACTTGAATCTTTTTTATTACTGGGAACCTGTAATGACCAAGGAGAGTGATGCTACAGTGTAGATGATATTGCTGGAAACCCAGTGCAACAGAAAGGAGATTTGTGACAATGAAAAAACAAAAAAATACAAGGAAAGGGCAATTAAAATGCAGCAGTAAATAGCTATGTTGTCATTATCTCTTTGTCTATTGTAGGTGATGGAAATCAAAACCTTTTGATACATTACAAAAAAGGTGGTTGATCAAAGTCAATTATTTTTCAGAGGCAACATTTTCAATTGTTGATATTTTCTGCCAAAAATAAAATTTTGAACCAAAATTGCCTCTTTATTATTTAATATATTAAGTTCAGGATGTGTTAAAGGCAAATAGATTTTTGACTGGTGGTCTTTTTTGACCTGAATTGTATATTTTGTATACAATATTGCTTTGAATTTTTAAGTTTTGCCTGATCTAGAGCAAAAATCAACTTCATTGTACTTCCAATATCAGAACTGCAAAATTTCCTACAAACTTTTTTTTTTTTGCTTCCAAAGAGTACGACAGATTATTCCTAGGGCAAAGAGATGTGTCAGAATATATAGCTTCAACATTAAGAAGCTACTAAGCAAAGTCTGGTGGTAAAAAGAAAAAAAAAGGAATTAGCTATCATCTATTTAATCTATTTCCACCCTTTTTTATATATCCCCACTGTGAGAATGGAACTGGGCTGTTGTAGGTGAGGTCAGCAAGACTATAGGACTTGCACTAGAGATGAATCTCTCCAACATATATTCAATTTTGTTTTAAGATAAGGAGGATGGATTGTTATTTTGTTATTATTTTTATTCACAGGGACTCAAATGTTGCAAAACCAGGATGACATCTATAGCATCAGTTAACAAACAAGACAAGAATGGCTGTGCTTCTTTACCAGGTCATATGAATGACAGTGAAGTCTTTCTTGCCCACCTTGGATAAAGGATGAGTAACATGACCTGAGAGAGAGAGGTATGCAGAAAAACTATCATGTTCCAGGCAAAAACTTGTGGAAAAATAGAAACTTGAGGACTTGTTTGGCATCCTAAAAAAAGCTTTTAAATTCCAGTCCTGCAAATCCATTTCCTCTGATTGCCACATTTATGGGAATTAACGATGCTGTTTTGGCTTGGCCAGATATGTACTCAGCATTAATAAAAATGTTGTGTACATTTCATCTATGAAATATTTGGTTAATTCTAGATAGAATATTTTACTATGGAAAAACTTTTAAGGTTTTTCCCTCATTCACTGTTTCAGAATATCCCCTTTATAAGGCTTGCTTCCATCTGTTCTGAACAGTTGTTTCTAAGTGGAAAATAATTAGACTGTTTTTTTGGTTTCTTTTCATTTTGGTGATGCAGTGTTTTTAATTTCATTCTCAACTAAACAAGCATTAAAGTACAATTGTGTTTAGGTAAAATTATTATTATTACAGGTAGTTACTTCTAGCACTGCATTCCAGGGTTTAGAGCCATCATTTAGCAAACATCAGTAGTAAATCTGACCATTTCCAATTTGGATAGATTAAGTTTACTTCTTTTCACTTTCTTTGATAATAACTTAATTCCCCAGTGCACAAGAATACTAAAATAATAATTCCAGAAATGAACAGCATCTTACTGTTTTGTTATCTGCTGCTCTGGGGTTTTTTGTTCTGTTTTGTACTATTTTTCACTTCAGCACCAGGAGAGAATTCTGTATCACACAGCATAAGTGTCATTCATTCAGATGTTCTGCACTATTGCCAAATAGTGGTCTTATAGCTGTTTCTAGCGGCTCTGTCTCAAGTGTCTTTCAACTGTTTTACTAATTCTTTTTGATCTTTTAAGTCCATTATTCCAGAGATCTGAAAACTCTCATCTGCAAGTTTTAAAAAATTAACATCTTTCTTTTTCTGCTATTCCACCACTGTTTACCTTTCTCATCACTCTTGCAAAATTCCATCATCTTTCCCTAACAGGCTCTGGATCATAATGATTACCTCAAAAAGTTGCCTAAAGGGCAAATAGAAGCCTCATTAACTCCCAAATATATTGTTTGTTTGGCAAGTTTTTGTAAAATACAATAGGTTAATTTCTTGCTCTATATTGAAGCAGTGCTCTTCTCTGATTTTATGTCTACCTAGAGGATTAATTATAGAGTAGTCAAACGTCATATAGAACAAAACCTCTGGAACGATAAGATTTTCCTCCCACTCTTTGTATGCTTGAAAGAAAGAAATATTGCACACTACTTAAGAAAACCCCAGTATATGTCTTGTTAACATAAATGAGACTGAGCAGACTGGTCCAAATGCAGAAGCAGCACATAACATAGTATGAACTAGGCTCCTGTTTGCATTCCCTTAACAATTCTGTGTACGTCATAGCTATAGGTCTAAGCAGATGTAAAATATGTGCTAAAAGTAGCATGGTACTAAATCTGCTATAGCTTGGCTGTTAGTGACTTTGGTATTCCATATTTACCTGCAGTTATATAGAACAGAGGGGTGTGATGAGGGCAATAGCGTGCATGCAGCCAGGAAGCATGGATCAATGATTTAAACACTGCAAGTATGTCTTGAACTCGGGTTTTGTGCAGTATTGAAGAGAAGATACCTTTAGATACAAGGAAGAGTTAAACTATTGAATGCAGTGTAGGGACAGAGGAGGGAGTAACCTATTTTATTTTCTTGCTATAAGATCACCTGGGAAACATCTCTGTAGTCAGTGTTCTACTTGGTAGACAGTCTCTTCTTAGTTACTACTGGTTTGACTCTTCTCTGGAGCTCTCTCCACAGTATCAGTTGCTTTGCTTTCCACTTTTTCCACTGTAAGATTTAATCACTTTAAATGCATCAGAAATACCTGTTGCATCTTAAAAAAATAAATTAAGGTACAGAAATATGTCTAAAAGTAATCACTTGCATTTCTGCTAGGTTATCATGTAGAGTCTTTTCCTTCAACACCCAGATACTTGGAAAATACGTATTCCTAAACGAGTAGCCTTTTGTTTCCTATCAGACATCCTAATATCGTTAATTGTAATTTCAGGCCTTTGATATATCCTAGAAACAGTTTCAGATCAGTTCCTACCAGACCAAGGAAGAGGCATGTTATTCTGCCTAAAGTGACCTCTAAGGTGTGTGGGATTTCACTGGAACAGCTAGTTAAAATTCTCCTTGCTGGTGCAAGGCTAGGGCAGCATTAGGAATTTACACTCCTTGGGACTCAATAATGATGATTTGTCAAAAGTGAAATGAAGATTTTTAATTTCCTGGGAAAAAACCCTAGAAATTCAGACAGTTTGATTTGTGCTAAAGATGGAAAGGTCTATTGGGGTCCAGAGTATTGAAGCTAGGGAGTGAAAATCTAGCCATCTTAAGCTTGGGTGGCCATGTACAAAAAAGAAAAATAAAAGAAGAAAAAAAAAAGTGGAATTTAATAAGATAGAGAGGGGTAATAGGGCTCTCATACAGGTTTCATGAGTTTTAAATAAATGTCATAACAACTTAAAAATTCATACGGCTTTAATCTAATTCAAATCAAACTTGTGCAGCTATGAACTGGATCAGCCATAAAGCACTACAGGAACCCACAAAAAATATTCTCGTGTTATTCCCTATTTTTCTGGTATAGAAAACTGGACAAATTTCTTGAGAGAGTATATGTCCAACTTGACAATCAAATACTGGATATGCATTTCTTGTGGTATATGCACTGTTTGTATAGAATGTGTCTGTTGCAAAGCTGGTATTTCATGTGTTGAAAAAAAAGAATAAAACAAGGAAACTCCATTATCTTTGTGGCATGCATATTACCACATTAATGTAAATTAATATTTTGTAGTCTGCTTTTTTGAGAATATAGCTTATACTGGCTGCTGTTCTTGAAATTGATACATTTGGATGAATATTGGAAGTTAAGGTCCTGATCCAGTTTACAGCTGTATTCCAGTAAGCTCCTAGATCCATGTAGCACTTCTTGCAGAATTCTGAATCAAATAATACATAGAGGTCATAAAAACATTATCCTTACAATTTAGATTGTTTCCTCTGTAAGTATATAAATAAGTTAAACAATTAATTTTTAACACGTAAGTATTCTGAGGTCAGACTGCTGATTTTACCTGTAAAATGAAAGGGTTATGCATGTTAAAATATAATCTAGGGATCAATTTAAAATCAAGCTTGGTTTTGCAAACCCCAGCTTTTTGAGAACTGAGACATTGCATTCGCTTCTTTTTTTTCCAAAAAGACCGAAAAAGACTTGCTGGGAAACAATGACAACAACAAAAATCACCCCACATAAAAACTCCAAAGAAACCCTCTAATCGATAAGTAGAGATGTTACAAGATATGAGGCCAATGTACATCTTCAGAACAGCTTTGATCAGATATCCCACAGTTTTTTCCTTCTATTTTTTGAACATGGGTTTGCTCGTGAACCTATTTTTGCAGTGCCATAAATATATATTGTTTCCTCAAAGGATAAGGTAGCGTAGAAAAATTTGAAAATAGCAAAGAGCTTGTGTATTCAGCGACTCAGATCTCAAATTCACTAACTTTGATTTGTCTTGCAGCATGGAAAATACTTTTTTCATGTTTCACGTTGTGAAAAGTAATCTTCAAAGTGGTTGGAATCTCAGTTCAAATATCATCTTGATAACAGACGGTTGTCCAAACTATCTACATCTCTTGATGTATGAATTTAAATCTCACAAGAACAGAGAGGTTAATGAAATTTCTGGGGCTTTCTTTCTCAGAGGTCAGAGATACCACAGTAACATTTTATCATTATATTTGATATTTCTGTTCCCCTTGGATCTGAAATTATACTGGAAAATACAAATGAAATCTTACATAAAAGGAAAAAGCAAAAAATGACCCTAACTTTCTTAAGCATCAAAGAAACTCTCATCAAGTCTAGGTAATTCTCATTTTATTGGAGCTGGTTTAATTTTTTTTTCTCAGAGCATTATGAATTCTTACACTTTTTAATCACTTATAACAGATGTTTTAGGAGCTGTGAAAAAATTAGATCAGGAACCTTGAGAAATGTTTACAAAGAAGTTACCTGGCAAGTCATCTCTTGTAATATCAGAAAAAACTTCAGGTAATGAGACACCTCGAAAAAGAAGAATTTTAAAGTATGTTGCATGAAAATTTCCACAACTTGCAGAAATTTAACAAAAAAAACAACCTATAAAAATATATCAATTGAGCATCCTGAAAAACTGAATTTGGCATCTGAGAAAAGAAGTTTAATAAAATTTTAATAAGGTAGATATTCTGAGATTTCAAAATTTGTCTTTGCTTTAAATAAAAGCATAAACTTGAATATGTCACTATTTCCTGTCATGTGGAAAAATGATAATATTGGATCAAGCAAAATGTATTGCTTTTCTTATCTTAATTTTTTTTTTCCTTTCAAAATGGTTTGCCATGAATCTAATTCTGTGAAGGCAAATTAGACAAGGTTCAATACGATCAAATGCCAGTTCCTGTACTTGGGTCACAACAAAGCCATGCAGTGTCACAGGTTTGGGGAAGAGTGGATGGAGTAAAAGGACCTAGGGGTATTGGTCGACAGCCAGCTGAGTATGAGCCAGCAGTGTGCCCAGGTGGCCAAGAAGGCCAACAGCATCATGGCTTGTGTCAGAAACAGTATAGCTAGCAGGACAGGGGAAGTGATTGTCCCCCTATACGCGGCACTAGTGGGTGGGACCTTGAATACTGTGTTTAGTTTTGGGCCCCTCACTACAAGAAAGACAGGTGCTGGAGTATGTCCAGAGAAGGGCAACAAAGCTGGTGAAGGGTCTGGAGCACAAGTCTTATGAGGAGCGGCTGAAGGAAGCGGAGTTGTTTAGCCTGGAGAAAAGGAGGCTGAGGGTAGAACTTTATCACTCTCTACAACTACCTGAAAGGAGGCTGTGGGGAGTGGGTGTCAGTTCATTCTCACAAGTAACAAGTGACAGGACAAGAGGAGATGATCTCAAGTTGTGCCAGGGGAGGTTTAGATGGGATATTAGGAGAAATTATTCACCAAAAGGGTTATTAAGCATTGGAACAGGCTGCCCAGGGAAGTGGTGGAGATATTTAAAAGACATGCAGATATGGGACTTGTTTTAGTAATGGGCTTCATAGTGTTAGGTTAATGGTCGGACTCGATGATTTTAAAGGTCTTTTCTAACCTAAATGCTTCTATGATTCCAAGGCAGAAGCCGTTAATAAAAGTGTTGTTTATTTTCTCAGAAAATATCACTGATTTGTTTCCATGTTTTCAGAATTTTTTTAGTGTCCAAAAATCTTTTAAAGAAACCAATGTATCAATGTGTTTTAATACTGACAATATTGAAGTTTTGGATTAAAAATAGTTGTGTCTTTTCAGTCATATCTTTTCTGAAATGACTGAATATGACTATTCTGATATATGAAACTTGCTTATTCTAACATACAGAAAATTCAGTTTTGGAAATACCTTTTGAATTAGATTTGAGCCTTCAGATGAAATCTGGTAAAAGTTGTAATGAACCTGAAAAAGATTTTGAAACATTTGATAATGTTGTTAACTTAAAATGGCATTCTTATTTTCATATTTCCAGCTGCATTCCATGCAACGTGTTTTCATTTAGTGAATAAAAACCAAACTGATGTGTCCTACATATTGTAAAAAAAACCCCTCAACTTAGAGTAGCTAGTGAAGCTGTGAGAAGCAGAAATTAAGCTGCTTTATCTCTGGAAAATACTTGGTTGCATTTGCAACTGTTAGTTATTTGCTACCTTCCAGCTACTGTCCTTGGCTGCAGTTAGTGAACTCCTTAGATACATACTTAACTGGCAAGCCATGGGATGAAGGAGGGTGCCTGACTGCATGCTAGAGGACTTGGTGAATAGAAGTCTGGTTTAAACTCAAAATATACAGAGTCAAATGTCATCATTGAATCAAGACTGTGTTCTTACAACAATACACAAGTCTACTAAATGCACTTTAAGTGGAAACAATCTGCTAGCCCCTGTTTTAGAAGGAAATGGTGGTTGTCAAGTTAAAAACTGCAGTTGGATATCTCCAGTTGGTCTTTGTTAACATATTTTTGAAGTCAAGTAGTGTAGCCTGCATTAAAAAGAAGAGAAAAAAGAGATTATGAGAAAGTGACGGGAAAAATCCAAGGGATGACATACTTAAACAGAAAAGGTTTTGTTCTCTTCCTTGAAACGTCTAGTTTTCCTTCAGGAAGGTGTGACTCATATTTCACTTGCAAATATGATAACAGTATACCTTTTGGAATCTTAAAGAAATCTCTGAACTGAGTTGGTTATTACATTCTGCTATGACAGACAGGTGCATTAGATCTAGTTCTGAAGATGAAGTAAGTGGATAGAGAGAGACTCAAAATAAGTTACTTGCATTTTTCATTGTAATTAGAATGTAAATAGCTGCACAGAGAATAAGACAAAGTTAGATAGTTGTATTTACATGCTAACTACTTAACAAATGTATCATGTGTCTAACAAGGAAAAATTCCATCCAAGTACCTAAAAAAAATTATATCTTGTTTATGAAATTGTGTTTATTTTTCTAATTGATTAATAATATATGTTGAACAGCTGAATCTACACACAAAACTCTGATTTGTATTGTTTTAAATGTAAATAAGAATGTACTTTAAAATTAAACACATTATGAAGTGCAGTATACATATTCATTTATTCGTGAGGAAAAAATGTCTACTTTGTCCTCTAATCTTTAGATTAAAAGTCAAAAATGTTGAAACCGAGTATGTTGCAAAAGCAGGAAGATAAGTTATTCAACCTTAAAAGGGAAAATGGTTATGTTAAGAATTTCCTATCAGTTCTTTTTTATGCTTTTTTACACTCTTTTCTTTGCTGACTCTTTTCTAATTAATTGTCTATAAATTATCCACTTGCCCTTTAAGAGTCAGACACATTTTGACATTCTTGCTCAAACATACCTGGTAGCTAGCTTTCTTTCACATAACTTGCAAGTCAAATAACTTTTGTTGTAATTGAGGATGGTGATATAGCAGGCGTGTCATGCTAATATTTACACAAAGAGAATGAATATTTTTCAAGAAAGAGACGTAATTATAATCATTTATTGAATATCTTACTTCCAGGTGGATTGCCTTACTAAACCACATAAAAAGCTTGTGGCGGCACATATGAAGGATAAAAAAGTTTGGTCAATTTTAAATACTTTATGGAATCAGAGATCAAACATACTGATGATCCATTTATGTTTCTTTAATAGATTGAAGTATAACAGTAATATATAGCTGGCAAAAAAAAATAATAATAATTGAGATCCAAAGTAAGTTTTATGTGTTTCCATGTAAAATGTTTCTAAAAACATTTATCATTATTACATGGCACTACATTTAAGAAAATAGTGGTGCATAACTGAGGTTATTGTTAACACTTCAAGAGTTCAATGGATATTTAATATATCCATAAAATTCTGTAATTGTTAAGTTTTAGTTATTTATAAACTTCTGTTTCTGTTTATGCTTTCTATTTCGGCTTGGCCACACTTCTTAGTACAGTTGTAGATCCAGGTCATGAACAGTGATAGGTTGTTTATGTCTGGTGGATGACATGAGATGAGACATGCTATTTTTGTAATCTTGTGATTTCGAGGACGAGGCCAAGCAGCTGGAGCTAGTAATAAGAATCTGGCTGGTATGTAAATAAATGTGTTTGAAGATCTAGTTGATGGTGCTACTTTTAATGTGATTCACTCTTTTAGTTTGTCTTTTCATTTTTCTGCTGAAATTGTTCAAATTTATAAAAATTAATAGAATTTGGCTCGCTTTTAACACTAGTGTATTGGAGTCTGCAGCTTGGGGGCAGAACTATAACTTCTATATCCTGATCCTGAAGGCCAGTCTGAACTGTAGCATTCCCTTTAGGCTAATCCGGTGAATGGACACTACCTAGTACATTTTTAGTGTTACATGGCATGGCATATTACCAGCCGTGGTACATAAGCTGCACAAGGATTTCCAGAGGAGCCCTTCCAGCTGCGTACACAATTTCTTTATTGGCTAGGCTTCCTTAACTTACAGCAGAAAAGTAATGCTCTCTGCACATTGCTCTGGTCCTTTCTTCAAAGTTAGCTGTCCATCCCACAGATCGAACACATGTTTATAAATGCTTTTCTGAGGAGACTTTCTTTCACTTGTATTTTAGTCTCTACGTAATGACACAGATATTAACTAGATTTTTTCACAGCACATAATGTTAAACAAATCTATAAGCATTTAAAGATTCAAGGCTGTAAGTAATACAGCCCTGAACTATTATTGTTATTATTATTTATTAACAACAACAATAATAATGTGCTTTCTGTATAAAATAGTGCAGTACTTGGTAAACAAAGTGTGGGATAGAGGAGAGGAAGAGAGTTACGTGAATCCATTATTCCTCTCTTCAAGCACCTGATGTTGCACTTCCTAGGCCAAGAGTGGGTGGATTTTTCCCCTAGTATATCTGATAAAATGTTGCATGAATACAAGCATATATTCCAAAAATGTAGCTATGCTGTATTTTTTCATTGGTGATATCCTGGGTTAAAAAATTCTTTTTAAAGAAAAAGAATTCCTACCCTGACTCAGGGCTACTCTTTCCTGCTGCATTTACCGCTCACCATCCCTCTGTTTTTCCCCACGTAGCTGTTTGTGGGATTGTGCTGCAAACCACATCACTGAAATGAACCAAGTTAAAAGTAAATCTACAAAGTGTTTTTGGTAGCCTGTTTGTGTGTCTGTGCGTTCCACAAAATTATTTTAGTGACTGTGTTTGAAGAGTGCCCTACAAGCTGTTGTGCTGGGAATACTGCGTGGGTGGCACTGTGAAGTGCAGACAGAATTAGGAGTGAAGGAGCACTGGCAAAGACACCTTAATGAAGTTCCATTGAAGAAAATGTGTACTTGTCCCAGTAGTTATGGGTATGGAATAAGGACTTGCTGGTGTCTGTCCTTTGTATTTCATTTGCAATTCTCCTTGTGCTAAAAATGTTTTAGAGCTATATTTCCTAGAATTTACCCTTAGTTTCCAGACATACTAGATGTATGTTTACACATTTGACTGTCCAGCATTTTCAGTTTTTTGATACTCAGTTTGAAAAATGTTTTGCTAGGCTTTGTGTAGTTTGGACATCTCATTAAAAGAATAGCTTTGATCTTATAAATCCCCATGTAAATGTGAATTACATAGGGGAAAATGATTTACATTTTGTTTCAGCTTGAAAACTGCTTTGATTTCTCTGTAGAATGTCAATGGTTAAGACATGGACTTTATGTGGGTGCTCATTTTTGTTGTTGTAATTGTTTGGCTTTTCCAATCTTAATCATCACCAGGAGGATTTAATGGATAGTGATTCATTCCTTGATCATTTTAATTAGCACATGGTTCCTGAACTTAGCAAGTGTTGACAGCTAGTTCTTCCTGTCTTGTACTGTGTGGGACCTTGTTACAGTGATGCTTCATCCTGTCTGGTGCTGACCGATGGACTATTGCATCTGACTGCTACCGTTCTGTTACTGTATGACACTGTCCTTTTGATCCTTGCTGCTGACTTGGCTCTGCCATCCTGACCTTCCTCAGCTCCTGCACTTCTTGCCACTTATACTTGCCATCCCTCACACAGGAGAAGTGAAGACAGCTCCAGCACACCGAGTCAACACAATAGCATGTACAACGTACGCCTGCCTTACAATTGCTCTGTTCTGATCTGCTCTAAATCATTAGAAGTCAGTGCCTAATATTATTAGACAATATTTACTCTAAATTTAAATTTGAATGGTAATTGTATGTGTGTTAATATACATATCAATAGCACGTATATGCACTTTAATTTTAATATTAGAAAAAGATATAACAGGGAGTATAGAAGGTCTGGAGAGAAGCGTTGTTGGGAGTATCTGAAGAGAGTTTTCACTGTTAACACTCTAAAACTTTAGAATTGCAGATTTGTAGTTGCATTGTAGATTTACTTAATTTCAGAAAGCAATATAATGTTACAGGAAGGGCCCGATTCCTTGACCTACAGAAATCTTTTGAATCTTTAACCTTTAGTAATCCTAAGGATTTACAGATTTCATGTTGCTGGTACTGGTGATTTATTGGTTCTTTACATTAACCGTCTTGTATGACAACTTTTGGGGCGGTTGGTGGGGGTTTTGTTTTTAAAACAATGTACAGATCGTTCCAAGTTTTCATAATTTTCATACATGGAAAAAACGGACCATATATACTTTAAACATATATAATCTTCCCAGTTTGTTAAAATGGGGCCCTGATTGTAGTGGTGTGACCCTTTCAGTCTATTGTTCTTTAAGCTGAGAGTTGATTTGGTCCCAGATTAAACTACCTTTTGTATCTGCTTTAACTAATATACTTTCTCTAGAGATTTTCTTTTTTATGTGCAGCATATTTCATCACCACCTATAATGCAAACAAGGTAATCTAGTTTTGTTGAAAAAAACAGTTTTATAATCATTTTAAAACCCAGGAAAGACCCACAAAATTATAAAATTATTGAAAAATTTGTAATAATCCATTGCCATAGTATAATTTTGGGTATAGCAAAACATTTATTTTGCACAATGCAAAAATGAGAGCTTATATTGGCCTTTTATATGTTACAGTCAGGGTTTTCCCCTTCACAAAATATACACACAAGCACACTATCTTTTTTATTTCTCACTCAATTTGTACCCTTCATCACAAAATATCAGCTTTAGCCCCACACACAGTCATTTCTCTGCTGTGACAGAATGGAGGAGAGAGCAAAGGGGTAGCCAGCTAGGGAAATCCCTGACACCAGTCAACTGGCTCAGCAGAGCTCTGCTCACAGACTGCACCGAAGAAGATGAATTGTTTGCACAGAAGGAATGGACAGAGAAGGTCAGAGAAGCTGCAGAAAACTTACTAGACTTTGGTCCTCTCAAAGCAGGATGGGAGGCTGCTATGCAGATCTTTCAGGACATAAATCTGTAAGGTACCACTGCAACAGCTTTCAGAGGCAGGCTGAGCCATAAATTTTGCAGGACCCCTTATCTATCAAACACTAGGGAAGAAAAAAGGCACAGGGAGAGCGTGCGTGTTGTATAGAAGCAGTGTGTAAGGTCTGGTGTGTACTCTCAAACGGCTGATTTTTCAACTGTGAGAAAATACAATAACTTTGGATATTTCTCTTTGCAAAGCAAAACTCTGTAGGACTGATAATAATGTGCAATGCAGGTAAAATAATTTCACAGGATGAAAAGTTGGAAGAGTTGAAGGGGCAGTAGTATTATCTTCTCAGAGGCAGCAATCCAGACATTTCTGTAACTTTTTTTCTTAAAAATATTTTATCCAGAAAATGCTGTATCAAATAATAACCGGGCAACATAACAAGACGTTTTTCCATCTAAGGGAAATGAGATTAAAAGATAATTAAGTAGGTTCCTGTTCAACAGAACAGATGTGATTGTTAGGTATCTGGGAAAATAAAAAGAATACAAGAAGCCAAATGAAAATTTTTATTGTTCAATTAGTATGGGATAAAATCTGGTTTGTACATCTATCAAAACTCTTTGAGATGGTTTTTTTTTTTTTCCCTCCTTACTTGGATAAATCCTTAGAAATATTTTATTAGAAAAAGAGCTCTACCCAAAATGACTATTCTAGTTTCAGAACATTGAGCTGTGAGGGGTAGGGGGAGCTGAAAACACTTTTTAGGTTCTGTGCACACCAGGTCATGAACATTCCAGTTGAAGAGCTTTACAGGCAATTAAAGGTTTTCAATTGCTGAACTTTTTATGGAAAAAATCCATTGAGAACTTGCAAAAATGTTCTAGTTCTAGTGTTTTAGTAAAAATTAAATATACTTGAAAAAGCTTTTGCTAAGAAAAATTAGTAATTCACAAAACAAGAGTTCTGATGATAAAATCTTAGCCAGATTTCACTGCAACATTGACTAATTTTTTTTTGTTTTCTTGCTAGTGACTAAATACTTTTTCTTAATGTTCTGTCTTTTTTTTTCCCCAAGTATTAGGCACTTTTTAATTTTTAAAAATTTTTTATAAATTCTCACTTTTTTTTAGTGCTTAATTATATTTTTGTCTCCATACTGCAAAGTAATATATAACATTTTGAAACAGATGGAGTTTCTTATTGTGTATTTATCGTTGTGATCTTAGAAGCTTTATTGGTAACACCAGTACTTATAACAAATGACGACTTTAAACTTGCCGATTCAGTGTCTGATTTGCTGCTTTATTTTGATCTCTTAGTAGACCCATCTATTATTTTTTCTTCGGCAGTGCTATTTCATAATAAGATCTAAAAAGGGTAAAACAATTATTTTCTTATCTAAATATT
Source organism: Limnodromus scolopaceus (assembly GCA_028565335.1). Taxonomy (NCBI): domain Eukaryota; kingdom Metazoa; phylum Chordata; class Aves; order Charadriiformes; family Scolopacidae; genus Limnodromus; species Limnodromus scolopaceus. The sequence continues at coordinate 75,190,327 of JAOXNO010000013.1, read as the reverse complement.
TCACAGAAATTACATTAATTGTAAATGAAATTAAATTGGTCAAGATGAGAAACTTCAAAATGCCCTGAAACGGAATAGCATCCAAGTGCTGTAACATTAACATCTCTGCAAGAAGCTCATAAATATACATATTCAAATATAAGATCTTTATTCTCGTTTAATGGTTTCTTATCTATTGATATTATTAAATAAATTCAGAACATGTAAAATAAGTGAGGATGGAGACAATGGGATAAAGATCTAGAGAGTTCTGCCTGGTTTCAATGAACATTCATATTTGATGAGTAGTTTCTTGTAGTTTCTTACTGTAAACAACACTGTATAACATTTGGGTTACTGATTCTTTATTTCTAAGCAAACCATAAAGTAACCTTTCATTTCAGGTCAGGTGGAAAAGGCTCTTGGTGTTCCCAGAGCTATACCTGCTCTGCTAGAAGCAAAGAGGGTTGTAGTCCGCTTTGAAGCAACATTTAAAACTGCCAGGACACAAACTGTCCGGATACCTAATACTGCTTGGCACTATCTGAATATGCCTCGTGTCCACCACGCTGAGAGTGGAGATGGAGCTAGCTTATACTTTCCTATGTTTGTATGGGCAAATACACGGATCTTGTATGCCTACTTTCTTCTCTGATGCAGGTATCAGCTACCAACTCTGAGCTTCCTTAAGG
>JAOXNO010000013.1:75177935-75189556 GCA_028565335.1 Limnodromus scolopaceus | reverse complement strand
TTTCTTACTGTAAACAACACTGTATAACATTTGGGTTACTGATTCTTTATTTCTAAGCAAACCATAAAGTAACCTTTATTTCAGGTCAGGTGGAAAAGGCTCTTGGTGTTCCCAGAGCTATACCTGTTCTGCTAGAAGCAAAGAGGGTTGTAGTCCGCTTTGAAGCAACATTTAAAACTGCCAGGACACAAACTGTCTGGATACCTAATACTGCTTGGCACTATCTGAATATGCCTCGTGTCCACCACACTGAGAGTGGAGATGGAGCTAGCTTATACTTTCCTATGTTTGTATAGGCAAATACACGGATCTTGTATGCCTACTTTCTTCTCTGATGCAGGTATCAGCTACCAACTCTGAGCTTCCTTAAGGTTAAAAATGCCAAATTAAACATAATAACCGAGATATCCACAGTCAATAATGGGAGAGAGGTTTACTCGTATATTAAGCAGAGTACAATAATTAACAATATGAACTACCTTCATGTACTTTCAGAGTGAAGTAAAACCTTTGCTTACATTTAGTATATTATTCAGTCCATTCTTCATTGCTTTTGAAGACTGATATTTTATTTCTTATCTGTGGTTTCAGTAACTGTGATAGTAATGACCTTGAATTGTTTCTTCCTGGTTATTACAGAAAACTGCACATGCAAGCTAGTTAATGGGTATTGGTGCAACCGTTGTCAGGGCGTTTCAGATGTCAGGTTACCGTGATATGGATTAACTCAGTAATCAGCATTCAACAATGTACAATACGTGCTGTAACAATGCTGGCAAATTAGCTTTGAAAACAAAATGTAACACACTGATGTGATTATTAATCAGAAATTTCTAGGCACACTTTGTGTGTTGTAATTACTGAAGGTCTGGTATGTGTGGCTATTTCCATAAGGCAGTTTGTCATATTTCAACACATTTGAAGCAAATGTCAGATCTGGCACCAAATAATAGGAGAATAGAAAACGAGATACTTCTCTCTCTACAACTAGAAAATGTATTTCCTGACTCTCAGAACATATTCCCATTGAACCTTCCTTTGCTTTCTGTGCAGCATCTTATTGCTCAATGACTGGCAGGTGCTATTTACAGTCCCTGCTAGTTTTGTATTTAAGAGCCTAGTCATTAAAGAGACATGTACTGGTAAACTGGCTTTCTATGGAAGTAGGTTGCTTTCTAAGGAATGTAAGAAAATTTCAGAGGCAAGAACAGAATAGACCTGGGGGGCTGGTATACAGCAGAAAATAAGATAAAAGGCATGTGAAAGTGAGGAGGTCTTTGTCTAAACGTAGTGGCCGCTACAAAAGTAGCAACACTACTTATATCTAAGCAATGCCATGACATTTCACACTCATTGTCTTGCAGCAGAGTCTGTGTCTATTATTGCGTTCTGGGTTTAACACACAAACACTCCACGCTTGGGAAATGAAATTGGCACTGTAATCACTTAGAGACGTGCAACTATCATTCTGGGTGAATGGAGAGACTGAGCACTTTCCTCAGGCTCCAGTCCCCATCTCTTCCCTCAAGCTGCTGCAAATTGTCTGCTCTAAGTTTCATTTGGGCTGAAACATTTCATTTTTCATGTATTTATTTTGGGTAGGAGTTAGAATTTGCCTGTTTTGGGGGATCAGCATTTATTAATGCATAGCTGATGATACTTATAGGGTAATAACATTTACCAACAACCTACAGAGCCTGTTAGGTATCATCACACTTAACTTTTAAGGTTCTTGTTTCCAAATTTTTTTCCATATTCTGTATTGCTCTCATACCTTGCTTTATTTCATTTCTCTCCTAGGTTTTGGTACTTTCCGTGTCCTCATGGTCCCCCTCTCAGCTTCATATTTCTTTGTATGCCCTGCATCTTGGAACATCTGTTCTTGTTTTGCTTCGTTTAACTTCAGCATGCATATTTCTGCTGCTGCTGCTCTAGAAATTAATGTTTTGATCACAACCCTACACAGGGTATGTGCAATTGTAGGAGAAGCATTTCTTTAAAAGTAGATCTGTTCCTTTCAACTATTTTTAAAACTGTTTGTCCATATTAAATATGTAACTTAGTTTTTGATAAGGGAATTTTTTATTTACGTTTATTTATGTTTAATATGTCTACAGTAGAATGTAAGGTTTTTCATCTTTGTTCCAGCTTCAGTTTCTCAGTTATTAATTAAACAGTAAATAACTCTATCAGCATATATTCTTATTGTGAAAGAGGGTCACAAATAACTGGTGTTCCAGTGTTTTTTGCACTTTTGTTTCTGGTAAAAATGTCCTATTCTTATTTGTCATGGGTTTTCAGGTGTTTTTTCTTCCAGGTTGGTTTGTTGGGGTGGGTTTTTTTCATTTTTAATCTGCACAATCTTCTGAGAACAACATTTCAGTTATGGCTCCCATGCTGCTGAAGTGATTTTATTGGGGGTGTGCAGCATTCTCATTTTTTTCCCCACTGTTTGATCCGTTTCTGTGCGTTGTTAGCCTTTCCTTAAGCTTTGCTTTTATTTGAAATTTGAGTGTTACAACAGTAGCAGATATAGCTTTTTCTCAAATGATTGCCTCAAAGCGATAGGATTATAGCCTCAAAGGATTTTATAATGGGATTAGAGGGTATGTACCTGGACAGTTACCATACAGCATCTGCTTTGTACTTGCTATATTTGACGTGTGTCTTAGCCCTAGGCCTACCCCTAGCCCTAGGTGAGTAGTGGAGGGGGCACTCCTGCGGGAGGTGAGAAGTATGAATTTCAGCTCATTTTGCATGAGGAGGGCATTGACTTTGGTTTCCTTAGAAACTGCTGTAATCTGCAGTCTATTTTAACATTCCTTTCTCCTCCTCCCCCTTTGACAGACAGGTTTTAAGTGAAAAGAGTGAACCAATTTTCCATAATCAAAGGAGTTTAAGTGCAGATGGGATTCCAGGCTGTGAATCCCACTTTCACATAAGCACATAATTTGGGCTGAACTTAGGCACTTAAAAGAGGGAGGCAACATTGCGGATCATCTCTGTCTCTGAAATTTGTTGTTGGCCAGCCTATGCATTTCCCTGTTTAGGAAGCTGATTACTTTGAATCCTACCCCTGGGCACCCATATTTCTGTTCATTTTACATTGTACTGAGGCATCCAGCTCTGGTTCACGAACTCCTTTTAAGGGTCTGGAAGGAAAGGAAAAAAATATGTTTGGCCCATCATCACTAGATACAGTTCCTTTTGAAGATCTGAGGTTTTCAACTTGGTTTGTTAGAAGTGCAGATAGGATATAATATGTATATATTTAGGATCTAAATGTCCCTGATCAAGTTAGGATGTATAGTACATTGAAAATTTCAGTTAGTGCCCAGTCACCTTCAGCAGTCCATGTGTCAGGAGCTCTGTCCTCATTTAAAAGATGTTTTAGGCTTCTAGTTACCAATATGTTTTTGCTAAATGAAGAGCACAGGCATTTCAAAAACACTTGGACACTTCCAAAATGAAATTAAAATTAGTCACTTTAGAAAACATGCGTATTCTGTTTTCTTGAATTTATCTTTCCTACTTCCTACTTCTAAAGAAATCTCCCTTTTTAGGAACTGATGTGATACTTCCTCAAAAATATGTTTCGACAACAGCCTCCAAGTAATAGTGGTATTTGTGGATAATTTCTAGGTAATTTCTATTTGTTACATGACTTGGTGGAGCTCTTCTATATTACCTGTTATAATGCATAATGATCTGTTGTGATAGGGGGTAAGTGAAGATTGATTTCATTCTCTTTGCTTCTGAAATTTATCCAAGTTGGCTTTCATGAAGGCCTCTTTGTATAGCTATACTTACTTGGTTATTGAATGACAGTTTTCCTCAAATTTTGGAGGCTCCCTGGAAGTCATGTTGCAAACTTGCCTCTTGTGTGCCTAGAATGCTTGTCAAACACAAGGGTAATATCTTGATTTTAATCCCACGTTCACAGGGTTATTTTGAACCTGACCCCTTCTTCCTCTTGTGACCCAGCTCATGATCATAAGGGAAATGTTTAGTAATCTTGCTTTCAGAAGTGAAAGCAAAAAAACCAACCACTGTATTAATGCAACCTCAACAGCTGGGAATAAAACACAGTGAATAATTTTTCCCCTGTATTGTGTTGTTTCCTCATTTGCAATCCCAGGTAAAATTTTCATAAGCGCCTCAGTAATTTAGGCATCTAAATCCCACTTTTCAACATGGAGTAAACAGTTAACCCCTGTCTCTTCATTCCCTAAGCATACAAGAGAGATCACAATTCTTCCCATGTTTATCTACTTCCTTCAGTAATCTTTGGATTGTGATTTTTGTCATGTATTTATAAGTATTAGACGTAATGGGGGATGAACTTTAACTGGGGCCTCAGGCATGATTGTAATACAGGTAATAAGCAATAATTATAGTAACAGATGTTGCCAGCTTTTAAATCCATTCTCAAAGAAATTAAAACTCCTTTATTTGAGAATGCAGTTCTTCAGCGAGAGTTGTTATTTATTTGTCTCTACTATGCATTTTGCTCCTTTTTGAAAGCAGGTATTACCCCACACAATTTTTATTTGCCTAATGTTCCAATTTGATTGCATTGTCTTTAAGACACTTCTTTATATTTTTCACAGGTTTCTAAATATTAGTTTCCCTCAGGCCATACCACCCTGGTTGCCTTCATCCTAGGATGTTTGCAGAACTTTATTTTCTCCCTCTTATGACCCCTCTACACCTGAAAGATGCAGCAATAGCAAATCCTTTGAAAACATTCAGCAATTAACTGTACTTATCTATAAAATAGATTCAGTTATTTCATCTGCTTCCTAAGACTTATTTTTCAAATCCAATTGAAATCATTTAGCTTTCTCTTTGAACTTTGCTAAACCAGTTTTTTAATGTCACACCTATTAATTTAATTTCTCGTAATGCCCCACCTTCTTTGGATACATACTGCATGCTGATATTAAAGCTATGGCATTTTGGGCTGCCTCGTTAATATGTTGTGTTACTTCTCAGTTTAAATTGAACTTCTCAACACACACTTCTACTTTTTCTTACCTTTCACTGGCCCTTGTTTCACATCAAAATGTTATGAATTTTGCATTGTCTCTTGACCCTCCGTGGCTACTTATAGTAGCTGAGGAGGAGAGCGAAAAAAAATCAAATACCATTTACTATAGGCTGGGCCCTTGTTCTGCCCCAAGTTTTCCCCCAGATTTACAAGTGTAACTCTTAGACGCTGTAACAGGAATTGCAAAACGGTTACTCAGGAGGCAATTTGGCTATTACGATGAATGTGACGTTCAATCCCTGCCTCTGAAAATAGTCATGCATGAGAGAATAAGCAGCTGAATATCTCTCTCAAAGGAGGTAATATTTAGTTTTCTCCCTGTTTTTGCTTTTGTTTTGGGAAGAATGAGGAAATATTTAATTTTCCTCTCCAGTGCTTCACCTGTGCGTGGGACAGTATGTATATAGATTCCAGCAGGCTCAGAAAGTAAGTGGATTGTGTTAAAAATAACGTAAGGAAGACTTTCAGGACAGTTAACAGTGGATTACTGTAGAAGCCAAATGAATAGATGTTCTTGTTAGCCTGAACTTTTAGAGGATTTTGTGGAGGTATGCAGTATGTATAATATAACTATTGGATCACTGCATTGTAAGTTCCATAAAGATTTATTTAGTAAGGTATTGAGAAAGTACGTTGGGAGCTATTGAACCAGTAATGAGAAGAGAGAATGAGCTAAAAGTGTTGGGAAAGAAATAAGCTTGTCTAAACAGAAAATTCTGATGAGGAAAACCATCATTTTAGATATATTAGATATATTTTTTTGAATATATCTAATATTTTTATTTTATCTTTATTATTCTTGTACTAGCCTGTCATTCTAACGAAAGGTTTTAGTCATAAAAAATGGATGTAGAAATCAAGAATTACTCTTCCTTTCCATCCCCTTATCTTTATTATTGAGGATCTGTATTAAGATTTAGCGAAATTAGTCCTTGTCTAATACTAGATTAAGTAAGAACTGGATGCTGAATAGTTCTTCATTTCTGAAACCTTCAGTTTCATAAAAAATGACACTTAACAGACTTCTGAGTTCCTTATCTCTCATGTGCTTAGCTTCTCTGTTTCTGCCATGTACTTTTTCTTTAACAAAAGCCCCAAGAACACATATTCATCATATTCATTGAGCCCAAGCCAAAACTCTTTACCTGAAGTGTTCAGATTTTTAAAAACCAGCTTTCCCTCCACACCTGTGCATTTTATCACTATTTTTTTTAATATCCTTAGACCTGATTACCACTAACGGTGAAAATCAGGTTTTCAAAACTGTGATTTTTCTCTGAATTTTGAAGCCTGAGAATTTCTTTGTATTACACGATTTGATAATTAAATCTTTATCTTCTCAGCATACTGTTAACTCCTGGTCAGTATAGTGAGAATGTTGGATGCATAAGAAATTAATAAAGAACATAAAGATCCAAGTATACTTGTTCGAAAGTATCTACTGTTCACTTGAAAACAATCAGTAAAGGAAGAGGCAGAAAAGAAAATTATTCTAGTCCAGTTTTATTTTTCTTTTCACATACTGGGTGAAATATGTAGCTAGTGTACATTGCAACTTAAGGTATTTGTTCACATGAGGCCTAGAGAGGCAGCTGAAACTATCTGTGGCAGAACAGATTTAACACACAGAGGAAAACTACTCTCCTCAGAGAAGGGAACTACTATGTGCTTTTCATTTGGCCACAGTTCTTTTATTTCTTTTTGTGCTTTAATCTTGCTTTGAATCTGAAATTCAATCTAATTCACTCAGGCCATGGTGTTCATAAAGCAGCAAAGGTGTTGAATCCATTCCTGCTCTAAATGCGTTAGATATTTTTACTTCAAATTGTACTTTGGCTTACTGGCTATAGCAACCATTCGGTCTGCAAATTCCTAAAGACAGTAGATTGCACCATATGTATGTGGTGTAGCAAACTCAGCTCCAGGTTGGGCTTTTGTATTTGTTTGTTTGCTTGCTTTTTTTACAGTAGTAGGTAAAAATACTAAGATCCAATGTATCACAGTCATTGTCTGGGTTAAACTCTTGGTCCAAGTTTAGAGAGGGTTTTCATATATGTAGTAAGAAATATAACTATGAAATTATTATAATTATTAAGGTTCCCATAAATCTCTAGGTGTGTTTACTGTGACTGGTCCTTGGCTTAGTAGAGATGAGTCTTTCAGACATAACTGTTCTTCATGTTTAAAGAATATCATTTGGGACTAGGTGGGAGAAAGCCCCTCATGAATAACATACTTAGAAACTGGGTAATATAAAACAGTTCTTAGGTCCACTGAAGATCACACGGATGACAGCACACAGCTGTTTGCTTTGTAATTGACTCTGTTTACCAAAGCATTAAAATCCTAATTTACTATATTAATGGAAAATTCCTGCACCCATTTCTCTACATTCAGGCTGAGACAGGACATGGACTTGGCTTTTTGAGTTTCCCATGAACTGAGTGATTTTGGAGCAGAAGAAAACTTAAGGAGAACCTCTCTGTTCTTGGGGAGAAGTATAACAAAAAGATTGCAGTTCCTAGCTGTCTAACTATATTGTTTACCAGCCTAAGGCATGTGAGGCATGTTGTCTCAACAATGGCTCTCAGCTGGAAGCATTGTGAATTCTTCCCTGTTGCTGTGAGCTTCCTTTCTTGGGCTTCTTTGTCTCTGGGTCAAGGATATCCACTGACAGAAGAAAGGAAAGGTTAAGTGGTTAGTGCTATCTGGTTTGTTTGTTCCCTCCTTCCTTCCAGCCTTCCTTCCGTTCTTCCATTTCCATCAATTGTTAATACTGAATATTAGTTTGTCAAGAAGGACAAAAGATAAAATGTTTGGTTTTGGCTCTAAGTAACATCTAATTCAACATCTAAGTAAGATGGATGATCCATACAGGATATCCTGAAGACTGGAGCTAAGAGGGAGTATCTGTAAGAGCTAATTTACATGAGAAAAGACCCAGTGCTGTCTTCCTCTGAAAGAGTATATAAGGCAGCCTTCTCTAAGCTACAGCTCTAGGATTTGTTATTTGTGCTTGGGAAGGCATTTGAATGGATAAATTTGTCTAATAATCCCTCTGTTTGACAAACTTATATTGCTCTAATGGCGTAGAAACATTCATTCTTCTGGTAATTTGTTGTTTGATGCAGCCAAAAGTATGGTTTGTACCATGTGCACTTTTGAAGGACAAAACAAAATCTCCACTGTAGTTACATCACTGAGGGTGAACAACACTGGACACAGTGTCCTTGTCATTCTCCAACCCTTGGTAGCCTTTATTAATTTAGAAAGTATTGGGTGGATGGATGATTACAGGTAGAAATACTGTACAAACTTTGAAACTGGAGGGAGGCAAATAAAGTCAGCAGTCTCCAAATGAAATATGTGTTGCTACTAGTGAAACCCCCTGACTACAGGCAGCTTGAAAGATGTTTATGTTCAGATTATAGATTTATGACTTAGTCTTTCCAATATTCATGAATGCAGAGAGTATTTGCCTTAGGCATGTTAAAGTAGCAAAGCCTGAAACTGGCAATAATTGCTTAACACTCTGAACAACATAATTATATATTTTTGAGCATTTTAGCAATTGATTTAAGGATGTATATGTACATTAAAAAAAGAAAGTATGATCTTTTCAAGGAGTAAAACTGCTCTTTCATCATTTTACATTTGAAAGCTGGTTTGCCTCCAAACAAATCACATTGCTTTCATTTTACATGCATATACATTTTACAAGTCTCATCGTTTGTCAGCCCCACGCAGTATGGCCTTAAAAGTTTAATCAAACTAAAACCCACGGTCCACTGATGTTCTAAAGACCTGCTGGGTTTAGAGCTGTTATGAGAAGAAATGTTCCCTTTGCAGCCACAGAAAGTCAAATTAATTACCATGCAGTGATTCCTTCTGAAGAACAGAATTGCTTGGGCAGACTTTAAATATGGATGTGTAACTGTAGTACCTGCATTTGGTGATATTTGTCATGGTTTGCTTTTTTAACTGCTGTTGTCTGTTTTTCTTTGTCAAGAATCTGTGAAGAGTACTCAATTTAAAAATGATTAAGTTATTTCCTTTAACATTCAAAGATGGATATTTGTGTAAATAAAAAATAATTCCTCAGGCATTGGTGTGAATAAAACTTCTATTCATGTATTTTTATATGAGTGGCAAATGTTCGTGGAAAGGTTTGAAAATGTTTGACATTAATAGCCTATGTTTATGAATTTTTTTAATCTATTTGGTCTACATTATTGATGGTTCAGTTCTTTCTCAGTAAAAAGGAACATGGGATATATAATAGATATCAAGTGTGGTTTTGTTAGAATCTAATTATTGTGGGAAGCATATTATGGTGCAAGTTAGCAAAGGAAAAGGAAGGAAGGAGGGCCCTACGGTAAAATAATGTAGCTAGCATAGGAATTCTTAAAATCTTTATTACTTTTGCATTTTTTAATTTACTTTTTTTTTTTAATCTGAAATAAAATATTTAGGAATGATAGCAGAGGGCAACAGTTGTGTCTGTCACTTTCTCTGAAGGATATTTACTGCTGTAGGGGTAAAGGAATATTTCCTGCATTCTAGGAAGGTAGGGGTGAGGAAAAAGAATGAGGCTTTAGTGCTGGATGGTGTAGGCAGGAAAAGGTTCATTTTTCTTCTTTGGTAACTTTTCAATAGCTTCAACTTTTAGCATCTCTGGAACTAGAGAATTGCTTTAAAGAGGATTGCTTAGACTGGCTGACCTCCTGCAACCACTTACACACACAGAGACACACATGCACAGACACAATATCCAAGGCCTGGAAAGCCTTATCCATGCCCTCTAGTTTTTTCAATAGTTTATGGAAAAAGAATGCACTCAAATATATGGCATCTGTAAATATTTCTGAAATAAAGTGCAGCAAAAATAAATTATATTTTCAGTAATCAAAATACACCATTTTAAATAACTTGATTTATATGAGATGGGATATTTTCCTCGGTTTCTGTGCATGCTGGTAGATGTGAAAATGTCCCATTCTCAGCTCCTTGGATCTTTAAAATGTTTATTAAAGCTAAGTAGTAAATCTTACGTATCTCATTGCCATCTTGATAAACTCTCAGTGCTAAAGGGTTTAATAATAATGTAGATTGTAACAGCTGCTACACTCAGTGTTCTTTCCAACTTCAGATGATTTATTTTTGAAGTTTTATTTCTAAAGGCTTACAGTTAATTGCTGTGTGCTTTAATTGGGCTTCGGCGTGCTCATCTTTTGATCACAGTGCAAACAGCAAACCATGCTTGGATAAATCTTGAGGGTATCTGCAGCTTGATGGGTTGTGTACGTGTCTCTGTCGCTCCTTGGTCACACAGGATGCAGGTTCAGTTATTAGGACAGTGCAAGCTGTAATCAAATCACAGAACCTAACAGTGCTACTAGTCAGTCTATGCTATGTCACAGTTCAAGCATGGCTTTAAAGAAATGGGGAGGAATAATAAACTCACTGTCCTGAGAGCATTTAGTTGTTAGTCCCCTAGGTAAAAGCTGAATCTGAGAAACAATGGTGTTGAAGTTAATTTGCATTCTCAAGGTGTTTCATCAGATAATTATATCCAGTTCATATGTCTTCCAAAAATTAGATGGATCTCTTCTCATTCTCATTCCGGTTTTCAAGCTCAAGATAAAAGTGGGAAAAAGCTTGCATCCCTTACCTTCCAATAACATAAACAAGTTAGATTAGTTGCTTAATCTTTGATGCTGTGCTGATATTGTGAGATTATTCTGAACAATGTTTGCCTCAATCATCTTTGTGTAGACAATCTTATGGTCATACTTGGTCACTTTATTACTAGTCAGTATACTAACATGTTAGTAGCCTTACCGTTAAAATAAATTAAAACTCCATATAATGAAAATAAAATAAAATAAATTAATAATTTAAAATAAAATTAAAACTCCATATAACTGAATTTTTAATTTAATTGTTTGGGGTTTTTAAATTCTGAAACAATGTACAGTTTTCAATGCACTTTTGAAAATCAGAATTATCAAATGTAATATCCTATTACAGAAGAGCTTACCCATAGCATATGGGTTTCTAAACCCATACTTAATCTTGCCCTAATGGTTTATATACCATAACTGTGTTTATTCTAACCATATAAAAGACTCATCCTTTCTTATTTCTAATTTATTTGGCCAGTCACTGGATCTGGGTGATATATAAGGCAAGGATCATTACTGATCATTTGTGGTGTCAAAAAGATTTCTTTCATTATTTTTAAATCTGGTTCTTTGGTTTTATTTAGTATCTGCTTGTGTTGGCATTACAAGAAGATGGAACAGGTGATCATTATTTAGCTCTTAATATCTTTTGTTATGGTATACTCTCTTTTCTGTCATCTTCCATCTGTGTTCCTTCTCCAATCTTTTCAGTCCTTCACTCTGCTGGAGCAACCCCATGTGTTCAGTTATTTTTAGTTACCATTACTTGACGTTTCTATTTCTGTCACTTTTTTGACATCAGTTTTTCTGTTTTGATGACATTATTTCAGAAAAGTGCACATACATGTATATCAAGAAAAATATAGACAGACAAAATATAAGGATAT
>JAOXNO010000013.1:75164520-75177835 GCA_028565335.1 Limnodromus scolopaceus | reverse complement strand
TGTGAGGGTGGTGAGAGCCTGGCCCAGGTTGGCCAGAGAAGCTGTGGCTGCCCCATCCCTGGAGGGGTTCAAGGCTGGGTTGGAGGGGGCTTGGAGCAACCTGGTGTGGTGGGAGGTGTCCCTGCCCAGGGCAGGGGGTAGCACCGTGTGGTCTTCAAAATCCCTTCCCACCCAAACCATTCTGTGATGAGAAAGGATGAAACAATTTTCTATATGCCAATTAATTTGCAGAAATAACGACTACCAGCTATCCTGGAAGCTCTCTCTCAATCTCCTAATGCTATGTTTCTTCCATCTTATATAAATAACTGTAGAGACATCAAAACAAATGAAAAATAAGGTGTTTCCCAACAGAAAGCAGCATATTAAGACCTAAACATTGGCTGTTCTGGAGTGCCTCTGGAGCCACACCATTGCACACCAGGAATGCTTTGAAACAACATGTTTTCCTGAGACACGGATTCTTAAGATTACAGAATGGATGCGAGAAGGTGGTATGAGCTCCAGCGACACCAGCCATTGCAGGATTTCTCTAGTGATCTTTAAAGGCTACTAAGACGGGTAAGTTCAGGACTGTAAACTCTAATATGAAGTACAAAACAATGCCTTTACACAGAAATCTAGATGCAAATGGCCTTGGAGTATAATACGGATGGATCTGAAGGGACTCTGTCAGTAAGGAAACATCAAGATACGTGGCCAATAGTAGATATCGAAGAGTTGATTTCAAAGAATTGAAGGAGTTTGGAGTATGTCTACTTTTTAAAAAGCTTCCTTTTCCAAAAAGCAGTTAAATTGGACAATGTATGACCAATCAGGAGAGAATCTTGAAAACAAATGATTAAAGTACACCCAGAACCTAAGAATCTATAGACTCCTGAGCTAGAAAAGATGCTTTAACTGAAGGACAGATCAGAACTCCTAGGCTTGAAATTTCAGGTTCATTCCTGGACATGAAATAACGGCATTTTACAGAGCAGATGCAGGGGAGGTCTTTAGTTGAAGGTGCGTTTGACCAAAGCTCCACAAACGCAGTTAGAGAACAAATCAGTGACTTTCCCTCGGGTAGAACTAAGGTGGAACAGCCAAGGTTACCCAGAGTCCGGAAGGCAGAGCAGAAAGGAAAAGTCAAGAAAGACGGAAATCACCTGAAATTTGCGAGAAAGGGAGGGGGAAAATGTACTGCACTCCTAGAGACACTTCAGGCAGCAAGGCTATCGGAAAAACGTAGCCAAAACCTTCCCTCGTGTTAGCAGATAATACACTTAAACAATAGGGAGTGAGAGAGACTGAACTGCAGCTACTGGAATAGATACGTGTGTGCTAAAAATAGAATTAATGAGAGGAGGAATACTGGGACTATTAATGAAGAACATAAATGAGTAAGAAACCCATGGGAAATGAATGCATTAGGTTAACATTAGTTTTACAAAATCTTAATTATGTTTATATCTAAAAACCTCTACCTGTTAAAAAAATTGTCATTTGTGCGAGCGCGGGCCAAAATTCCACAAAACATTCCCCACCCGGCAAGTGGCCGCGGCGCAATGCCAGTCTGTGTTGGCTGAGGAGTATTCCTCGGCACCAGGAGAAGACCTGATAGAACCAAGGTTAAATCCCAGGAGCCTTTCCCATTTAGCAGCCGGTTCCCGGGCTGAAGCTCTCCCACGTGAAGGAAATGGGGTTTGATCTCATCGGCTGCGCTGCGGAAGCAGCACGTAGGCAGATCCTGTTTTACACGCACAGTAATGCCCACACGGTGACACACACAGGGGAACAAGGAGAACAAGAATTCTCGGCGTTTCCAATTAAAATTATTAGCTTATTACAGAATAAATAAATTGGAGCCCTCGTGCGCATCAAGCCAGCTTCTACTTTGAATTCACAAAGTGAGCCAAAGTTCTCAAGCTTCACATGTTTTTGCTGTAGGGCCATAAAGTCAATCACTCACGTCCTTCTCGCGGTACATGAGGAAAAGAGAATTACAACCCATTTCCCCACACTGCTCGGGCTTTAAAGCAGCTCTCAACTCATTTTCCCATTTTTCAGGTGGAAAGAGACCCAAAAAAAAGAGACCAGAATGCGAGAGTGATTTTAGACTAGCCCCAAAATGCCTCAATTTTACAGTCTCTGGCCGTGTCCTGTTGGGACACCTCCGGCAAAACCAACCCGATGTGCACTGGAAATGGGAATTTATCTTCCTGGAGGAGCGCGCTGCTGCTATGGAAGGCATTATTGTAAGTGCACTGTATCAACAGAACCGGGCTAAGTCCATAAACGTGAATTTCCATTAGGATGCTAATGACTTCAGGAACCAGAGGTAATATTTGAGTTTCCACTGACAAGGCTTTTTACTTGGCAGAAGGGGGTTTGGTTTTGCAGCAGAAATGAGGGAAGAAGCAGGGATGGGCAGGGGGGCTCGCGGGGTGCCACCAGGACCTCCTCTGTGACACAGTCCCACCAGAACCATCACGGGAGGGTGGCCTTGTGTCCACAGCAGCGCCAGAACTTAACCCTGTTACTTTGAACTACTTCTTATACTGCCCACACCCTGTGTTCGCATTTACCAGGAGCAGAGTGGTAATGTGGCACTGTCACAGCACGCAGAGTTTCAGATTTTTGCCCAGAGAAGCTGTGGCTGCCCCATCCCTGGAGGGGCTCAAGGCCAGTCTGGAGGGGGCTTGGAGCAACGTGGTGTGGTGGGAGGTGTCCCTGCCCAGGGCAGGGGGTGGCGCTGGATGCTCTCTGAGGTCCCTTCCAGCCCAAACCATTCTCAAATATGTATGTGCACATGTATGTATATATATGTGTACATATGTGCATGCACATTTATATGTGAACACACACCCCAAAATGTGGGTATATATGTGCATACACACATATATAGGGAAATGCACACTTATAAATATACATGTATATCATATATATTAAAAATGCATAAAATATATATGATGCTATGCATTATAATGTTGTAGATATTGGCCTTTTTTTCCTATACAGAAATGTTTTTCTCTCTTAATTTCTTTTTCTTGAAATGCAACTCTTTTATAAAAAAAGATATAAGTAACTTTAAGAAAGATTCTTAGAGCGTTTGAACATTCTAATCTTTGGCATAGCTTTGAAAATCTCAACATGTGAGTTCAGTTGATGCATTAATATTGATTTTACTGTTTGGGGGGCGTGGTGTTCTTTCTTTAAGATTCTGATATAATTGGAACAGGTATGTTCACTAGTTAATGTCTTTACATAACAAAAGACAAACAATGTTGATTTTTAATGGTAAAATTAAAAAATAAAACTAAAACAAATGTGGTTTAGTATTTGTAATTTATATATTGTCGAGTAGCACATACATTACTAGTTCACGAATTATGTTGTATTTCTATATGGCTTTTAGAGCTATTGGAGAGTTGGAATATATTCACACAAACAGATGCATGTGAGCACAGAATTATGTGTATGTATAAACATATCTGTATGTGAATACATAATGGAGATTGTGAAATAAGTTACTGTGATCATGATTTTGCTGTCCTCAATGTCTATCATATCTGCTGGGCACTAGTGCAAAGTGCTTTGTGTAATTCTTAGTTCAATGTAGTTGTACCTGCTGTTGCTGCTTTATGCTAAAGCTTTGTCCCTGCTCCTAAACTGCTTTTCCAACCACTTTAAAGGAGCAATAAGCACAAGATAGTCTATGTAACAGCCTAAAACACAAATATTAACTGGCAAGATAGAAGAGATTAGAGATACTAAAAGATACTTTCTTATCAAGGGCAGTACTGATACAGGTTGTCTCAGCTTCTCTGGTAATATATAAAGCATTTATAGCAAGTGGTTGTATTAAAACTTAATTGTTGGTTAGCTTTATAAAGATGAAACTATATATATGTGGCAGAATAAAGCTAGGGGTACAGCCTGCATGATGTAGGCAAATGTGAAGAGAAGTTTTTACTGTGGCCGTACCTTCTGCTATATATCTTTATGATGTATAAGTACATGAGTCATGAGGTAACTCTGTTGAACCTTCTGTCATATTTTTACTTTTTCCAGAAATGTTATTAGTTTTCTTGGTATTCCTACTTCCCATTTTGAAGTTCATCTCTAAACAGCTATGTGAAGTCCCACAGAAATTACTTTTATCAAAGCTTTGAAGAATTGTCTGCAGGAGCCCAACGGTAGACTAACATGCAGCTCAGTGAGTATGTGAAGCCATGGCCAGAGCTATCTCTCTACTTTTGTTTTTTTCTTTTAATGTTGGGGTTTTTTTTTGTTTGTGGGGTTTTTTTGTTTGGTTGTTGTTGTTTTTTTTTAAAATCTGTCTTGGATGTTTAAATGAAGCAGTGCTTCATCTCCCATCATGTAGCCAAAGTTCTGCTGTCTTTAGTAGCAGCCCCTTTCACCTTCTTTTAAGCTTGCCCACGGCTTTGGGCTTCTTCATTATTGTCTTTTTGTAACCAGAATAAATAAATTTCATTTGGATAATAAATTTAAGATTGTAATAAAGGATGAGTCTTATTCTTATGCCAAGTATTTATGCCTAAGAATGAATAAGTATACAATCACTTTATTGAGTAAGGGTTTCTTCAGATTAGTTTGCACTAAAAGGATACCTTTATACAATAGAAAGCCTCCTTACTGTCCTTCTTGCAGAAGGAGTTCTGCAGAAATCAAAGTGATCTCTGTCTGATTCCTTGAGAGATGACAAGACTCATTGGAAAAAATAACAGTCAAAAAGGGCATCCCTTCCACCTGTTCTGGTTGGTTGCAATTGCTTACTTATTATTTTGAGTAAGATTAATGCTATCTACCCGGAATTCAGTAATAGCATTCATTTTTCAGTTGGGAACTAAAAGTTGCATAGTTACTAGCTGCAGGTCTGAAAAAAATCCTAACTTGGGCATTAGATTTCAGTTTTATAATATCCTGATCATAAGAATATGTTCCATACCTGTTTAGAGTAAACCTTAGAATTTAAAACTAAATACAGGACTGTGGTGCTTACCTTGGCTTCAGCTTTGTCTTTAACGGAGGGATGAGACATATTTCTCAAGACATGTATTCATGGTTTGTTTATGAGCTAAATAACTTTCTATTTAGAGCAACATAAGGGAAAAATCCCTGTCAATGTAACAATCAGTGGCTCTCACATGGTGTACTTTTGTCTTCAAAAGTGATTAATTTTGAAAAGTAATTTTTTTTTTAAAATTACAGATACAGATAATATTACAGTCAAGCCAATATCCAGCTTCAGCATATACTACACAAAGTAGGAGGGCTGAATAAAGTGGACCATTGTGAATGCGCAATGGGAAAAAACCAAGAACCTTAGGCCTTTTCCGTTTTTAAAGAAATTAAAACAGCTGGAGCTCAGTCCAGACAGCATTTTGAACAGCTGTACAGCACCTATTCATCACTCACCAATGTAATATTCAGATAAATTCCAATGATTTGTCTACCTACAAATACATTCTGCATGGACCATATGAAACAGTCATTCATTTTTTGTTGCTTGCCTCTTATCTGACATTATAAATATAGAAAAGTCAATCAGTACATGGTTTAGTAGCGGTTCTTGCCACTTTGATAAATGTCATTATAAATGAAAAAATAATAATTGCAACCCTACATGTAGCTTGAAAAATTAACCTAATGCCCCCCGTATGGAACTGAATAAAGAAAAGTTATTTGAAAACATGCTGCTGGGAATTAATCTAGCGTGTCAGGGGGGCAACCGTTTCCTGTATGAGCAAGGGGAGAAAAAGTCCAACAGCTAAGTTGTTTTCATTTATTGCAGCTCTACCCAACAGGCAGCCTTATCCCTCTCTTTGGAGTAGGTGGCAGAAATTACTTTCTCACACTCGGATTGTGGAGTTTATTTCAGCTAGTTCTTCCCTGTTTTTCTGCTCTTCTCATATCACCACACCTCCCTTGAAAATGGGAACTACTGTTAAACGACATGTCACTTGGCAAAATGTCTGTGTGTCAAGCCTGGGAGTTACAGAGATTGATAGGAGAAATAGTTGAGGATCATATTGACAGCATCAAAAGTGCTGCAGATTCACTGCAGAAATGAGGTTAGATTTTACTAGAGCACAGCCATCTACCTGGTATCTTTTAGGCTATCTCCCTACTTAGACCATCTTACCTGCATCAGGTCTTCTCTTCATCGCCTCAAACTGAGGTGGCATATGTTTCCTTCAGCTGTGTTATTTTGTTTACCATTAAAAAAACCCTAAATCAATGTTTACTCTTTCCCCTCCTGTTTTTTGCTTTCTGTCTTTTTTTTTTAACTCTTCCTCTTTTTTTTTCCTGAAAGAAATGGTTGCTAAAACTGTTCATTATGATTGATACAGAGTGTTCCTAAATGCTGGAAACATATCTAGTAATTACACTGTTCAGACATGAAGATTGTATTACCTCAAATTGCCTGGAATGATGTCAATTTATCAAACTTCCTGTGTGAAGTTCATCTCTGCTGTAAAGTGATCACTTTTCTCTCTGTTAGCTTGCTTTATCTAATACAGAGGGTCTAGAGGGGATTTATCCACTCTCTTTTTCAACCTCATCCTCTTTTGGATTCTGCCAGACCAATGGGGAAAAAATGAGAGTGTGTTTTGTGACTGCCTTGTTTATTTTATTGTCTTTCAGTGCAGTGGAGGGAGAGGATGTGTAATTTGATTTGAAAGCCCAAGACAGTTAAGCAAGAGGGCTTCGACAGAGCAGCAGTAATCATGTCTGCTTACTGAGGTAAAACATGGTCTGTTTGTATTCCAAACAGAAGATTTCAATTATGTTTGTTTAAGACTAAGAGATTAAAAAGCATAAAGATTTGTTTCCTATTAAGCACTGTTTTGGTGAGTCTTTAATGCAAGTATCAAAGTATATTAACTGGACGTTCTCCTGTATGTCTAACACTGCCAGAAGGAAGGCAGCATGTTTTTAACATTTGTCTGCCCATTAATGATCAAAAGGCATCCTACAAAATGATTTTTACTTTTTGGACTATCAACAACAGAATAATGTATCTTTCTTAGCCTTTTTTCTTTGGTGTCTTTCCGGTACTTTCAGACTACCTGACCTAAAAAAAAAAGTAAGGTTAATAGGAGACTTCTCTCATTTGGAAGGGAGTTACTCAGTGGCAATCTAGATTATTATCACTAATTATAAGACTATAATATATATAGACATATATATAATTATATAGACATATAATTATCACTATTATAAGACTAAAATAAAGCATGATTTCCTAGTAGTGCAAAATGGTATTTTTTTATGTGTTGGCTTTCAATCTTCTGATAAGGATATATGTTTTTATAATTTTTTCCCCTTGTCTTTAAGATCTAAGTTCTGTCTATTGTGAAACAGGTGATTTCCCAGTGTAGACTGTTTCTCATTAAAATGCGACCCAAACCCTAAGTTTTTAATCTTATTTTTGTTTGTTCTATAGTGCTATATAAGTCCTAAATAGCTTTAAGAATGCTATGGTCACACAGGCAGACAAATCAAGTTAAGCAACAGTAAGCACTAACTAAAAAAAAAGGTTCTGGAATTTCTCATCTCTGTAAAAGTTTCTTGTTAGCCAAGAGAATACAGGCAGCAAAGTCACCAGCTATATTCCCTTAACACATCTTAACCTTCAAAGAAGAAGCATAAATGGGGCTGCTCCCATGTCTCCAGAACCCCTCATTTTCCCCTCTTATGAGTGGAACTAAACTGCCTTTAAGATTCAGAACTTACCTAGACTCAGCTGCTTCCAGTGTTTCAGCTCAAGGAGGAACTTCCAGCTGGAACACTGAAAAAGCCTTTTGGGACTTTATTAACTTTACTTACAATAAAAGTAATGCTTCTTAGCTTTGTATTTTATAAGGACACCCAGGCACTATCCTTGAGGTAGTGCATCTGTGTGATTTAATTAATTAGGCACCCCCAATGATATACCGCTGGGTAAGTCTGGCAAAACCTCCTACTCTGGATGTGTAGTCCAGAGCACCAGAGAAATAACACAACGAGTACACTCATCAAAGGTCCTGTTAACAAGGAAAGAAATAGTTGCTAAGTAAATCCAAGCCAGGTTTAGTATCCTTTGATAACACTTCATCTTGTAATTTTCATACTACATTTCTGCTATTTCTATATCCTACACTCCCCATTTTTTTTATACTATCAGGATTACATTCTTGATATGAGTGATTTTCTATTCATAACATTTCTTCAGGGAGTAACTTAGGGAATAACTCAAGGAATTCCTGAATAATTTTTAAAATGTAGATCCTTAATTCCAGATTTGATTTAAGCTTACTGATTAGTACATATGTTTTCAAAGCTCTTCCTCAGAAAGCACTATTATTGATGTAGACTATAATCTTTGAGTTGCTTGCAACAACGAACCATCTTTTTATTATATTTATATGGGCAATTACAATGATCTCATATCCATGTCTCTTAGGAATCAGTCTAATAATAATAGTCCACAATGTTACCTTTTGCTTCTATCCTCACCAAGCAGTTTAAAGATTATTTCATTATTTGAGGTCTGGAATTTTTTTTGCATATGTTTTTACTATTTCTTTTTAATGACCTAATGCTACTTCAGACATCACCAGTACAAACTGTCTTTTATTGCTCTATGCCAGAAAGAAAATCTACTGTTATTGTGCCTGCTGTTGCTATTAGATTACATAGCATAAAAATCACTGTCCACTGAGAAAGATCACGTTGTCAGCACTGTCTGCCAAGGCGACACTGAACAATTTAGGTCCCATCTCACACTGTGCTGTGCTCCAGGAAGGCATTCAAGGAAAATAAAACGACCATAGCTTGCTGTCAGGCTTAAGAATGTGTTCTGTAAAATATGCCATGAATAATTCTCTTCTTTGCCATTTCTTTACAACTCTAAGTCTCCTGGGGAAAGATGTGTATAATTTGACAGTATTTTGCTATTGTGAAATAAGAATTTTAGCTCTATTGTCAAATTGTGTGCATGAATATCTGTTAATGTATCTTTTTTTTTTCAGTACAAGAAAATAGAAGTCAATAAAAACCAAGGCCTTGCCTGTACTTAACATCTCCCTACCTGCTGCTATTTGCAACTGAAATTGTTTTCTAACTTCATACAGTTAAAACAATGTAGACATGATAAAGATGCTAATCTTGGAAAAAACCTACTAGCAAGATTTTTGATATCACATTAAGTAATACTGTAATGAGAAATATAAACTATTTTTAAATATACATACCTCTAAGGAAGGTACAATCTTTAGGTTTGTTTGGTATTTGGGCTTTTTTTATGGCTGCTGCTGTTGTTGTTCATAGCATTTTTACAGTATGGATTGGTTTTTAATGTACTTGGATTGAATGTCACAGTGTATTTCAGGCTGAAGCTTTTTTCAGTGGGATGGATGCGTTTAAATTCCTTAGAGAGGTTTTTCAAGGGGCAAGTGTCATTGCAAGGTAGATTTGATACTGCAATTGGAAACATGACACTGCTGTCTTGTGGGAATTCTTTTTCTTCTTTCCTCCATGTTATGTCACTTCCCCATCTCCCAATTTCAGTAGAATTCAGCTCAAAGAGCACAACTAACTCTCCACATATACAGATTGCTAACAGGCAAAAAGCTCACTGACCATTCAGTTCCTTAACAGTAATATAGGAACTGGTTTGTATGGAAATGGGTTTTGTTTTGATGAAATATTAGTTATGACTGTTTTCTTGCTTTTTCAGCATGGCATAATTCATTGTCCCTTTTACATGTATACAGAGCTGTTTATACAGCACTCTAGAATTAAGATTAGTGAGATAAAATATAAGCTTCTAGTTAAGGGAGTATAGGGCAGGAAATTAGGAAAATGCTAATATGATCCGTCTTGCATTGAGGATAGGTGGTGGCAGCAGCAAAACTCTTTCTGAGTTAAACACAGTCCTCTCTCGATGACAGACCCCTAAAGAGGCAGCTTAAGGCATACAACAAGATGTATAAAATAAATTTAACAGCAGTGGTATATAGTGGTAAGGGAGAGGGTGGAGATTTTCAGGGTAATAGGACAAGAGGGCACATAGTTGAGAAAAATGGAGAAAGAAGCATTGGCAGAGGCTGTGAGGAAGTGATGAAAATCAGAGGACTTAAAGGGAATTTAAAAGGGTGAGAAGTCTGGTTTTGTTTGTTTGTTCGCCCCCCACACTAACCTCTTCCTAATATAGCTTGCAACCCCTTCACTAATCTGATTTTGAAGAGCTAATTCAAAGGTCTACTTCAGGGTTCTCTTCCCTTCTTTTGCTGACTGCAGTCTCTTTAGGTACCTGAAGATCCCATGCTGTTTGCACATGAATGAGAGGGAGGGAGGGAGAGAGAGAAAGGAAAGAAGGAAGGGAGGAAGGGAGGGAGAGAGGCGGGGGGGAATGGGATGAACAACAATTAAGATAAAAGAGGGGAAGAGGTGTATGTGTGAGACACTATAAATTTGACAGGGTAGTGACTGCTGCTCTTGGGGAAGGGTTCCTTCTCTCTTTCACAACACTCCCAGCAGCTGTCCTTGTTGTCTCTCCTATGATGGCAGTTGTTATCTCTACCACCATGCAAGCATTCTTGGGGTAATTAAATTTAATTCAAGTGTTTAAAATTGCTATAGTGTAGTCTGGTGCAGTAACTGTACCTTTTTGAAACATTTGGACAAATGTGATGTGATTCTGAGCTTCAAAACTCTTGCCAATTTGTTCAACAAGCAAACAAAGAAGACGTTTACAAAGTGTAGGCAGAAAGAAGGGAGGCATGAGAGGCTGGAATATTTTGTTTCACTGTCCTTTTTTATTCTTTAGCATAAAAATCAACATTGAAGAATTTGGAAAAGTCTTTACAGTGTGTAAACTTTTGGCAAGGAGAGAAAGGATTATTTTTAACAATAAAGTTCTACGGTTATAACCACCTGGCATCATTGTTTGTTTAGTACATGACATACAGCAAGATGCACTAACAGGTAAATAGTTCCTGGGGAAGGAGGAGGAAGCATGAAGGAGTGGGGGAAATCAATGAACAGACATCTTTGTGGTGACATTCTCATCATATGAGCTGGAAACTGGAATCTTGAAACAGTCTTTGCACCTTGAGTCATCAATAATTTTCAAACATCATCGTCAATAAAAGATGTGGTGGAGTGCTGATTTTAAGTCTCCTCTTGGCTGAATTGCTTGTTGGCTCTGGTATACAAAAACAAATGTAAGTGTCCTCTGCACCCCCACCCCATTTTTTTAGCGAGTAAGTATTCTAGCATGAAGCTGTTAAATATTTTATGTCTAGAGTGCCTTTTTCATTAAGAATACACTTTTATTTCCTGACATTGAGAAAATGGATCAGGATCATCACTTTAAAAAATTTTGTTTAAATGCAGATTTTGAATGGCTGCCAGGACTGAATAAAAAATCCCTGTAGAAAAAACACTATAAAAATCAATAGTATTCCTTTTAGGGAGGTATATTTATCTGGTCATGTCTCCTTGCACTTCACTGTAGTACTTTTTGTGGTTTTAAGCCTTTTTTCTTTCCTAGAAGCGATGCCTTGTACCTGGTTAAGCTAAAAAGAACTGCTACTCTCTGTGGGCCTTAAATAAATCACTGATCATCATAATTAAGGATCTTTTTAATTTCACATTTTCCATATTGCAAGGAAGAATTCAAAATTATCTTTAAATCTGTTCTTTAACTTATTATTGGCTTATAAATATGAATAGAACAACTTGTGCATAATTTCAGATTTCTCTGCATTCCCCTATTCTCCTCTTGTTTTTTTTGAGTGAAGAAGAACTAGAGAAAATGAAGAGTTAATTTTGGCTGAGGGGCTTGGCAGGGTGTTGTTTTCTACCTGTTCCCTCTGGAGAGATCTCTTCATCTAACCAGACCTAACCTCATCCTGCTGCTTGTGACAGTCCATTCAAATCTTTCAGCTGAGATGCTCTTGTGTTCATTTGTTAACCTGTTTCAGATTAACAGTCCTACAGTGCAAGTGTTATAAACTAGCTCAACTCATTTTCACTGAAACGGATTAATAAACATATTTTCACATTCTGAGGAGGTAACATCTAGCAGCAGACCAGTGAAAGCAAGAGGCTGTGTAGCAGTAGCTACTCAAGATGGTACTATAGCCAAAAGAAAAGATGTCAAAAAGTTCTTAGAGAGTTTACACCCATAGACTGGTGACATTCTTGACATTCTGTTTCCAAAACTTTAAACATCATGTCCAAGGTAGGTATGAATGCTAACAATTAAAAAAAAAAAATAATAAAAAAATAGAGCTATTAAATTCTATATGAAAAAGAAAAAAAAAAGTTGCCTCATTCTGAATTGGTTCAGTAAATCCATAGTTAGAGAAATAGTCCAGAAATACTTTCTTCTACACATGGTACATAAAAGCCTCATTACACGCAAGTCAAGACTTCTCAGCAATGACCTCTTATTCTTCTGCCTACTTCACAATCTTTGCAAGGAAGAAAGAAGGAGTAGTTTTGTGACAGAGGATGTACCAGATCAAGCGTTCCTGTGGTCTTCTGTAATTGTTGAAAACTGGTTCTTGAGTAAGTGAAGAAAAAAATACACAAGATATAATTTTCATCATAGCAGTTTGTTGTCCAAATGAAAAACTTTCAATGCCACAGGTAAAATATAGCGGAGTGCCTAAGATACTGCTAAGATATCCTGTCACACAACTGATATTACTCTATTGGGTTTTAGAAATGAAGTACTTCTGCCAGCTCAGATGCAGACTAAAAGTCTTGCTATTATGAAGTTTTGTGAAAGCACTTTAAAGTGCAGCAAGCATGTTCTGTATCTAATAGGAACATATTTTAAAGTAAAGGACTGAATTCAACTGCACCCCAAAATTTTTTTTTCCAGTTCTCATCAAGTAAATGCAAAAAACTGTTGGATCATTCTCAAGTATTACAAATTTGGTTTAAAAGTCACATTGTCAATATTAGGTGCTAGAAGAGATGGTAGGCTTTTTATCATTAATCGTATTTCCACTTCTATTTCATCCTCTAGGCTTAGCCAAATACTGTTATACATGGAATCCACCTAGTAAAAAAAAAAGCTTTGAGTCTGTTCAAGCATCCTGATTGTGAATGTTATTTCGATCAAATTGGATTGCCAGAGCATGACAGCAATGTCATTAGCTTGTTGCGTTTTGAAGTCCTTCCCAAACATACTTCAGTTATTTTCCTTTGTTTGTTTCTCCTTTCCTCTTCTTTTTTTTTTTTTTTTTTTTTTTATAAATATATTCTTACTTTCAGGTTTATTTTTTTTGGACAGGATAAAATTAATTCT
>JAOXNO010000013.1:75147943-75164510 GCA_028565335.1 Limnodromus scolopaceus | reverse complement strand
TTTTTTTTTTTTTTTTCATTTTTTTTTTTTTTTTTTTATTTTTTTTGTTTTTTTTTTTTTTTTTTTTTTCCTCTTATTTTTTTTTTTTTTTTTTTTTTTCTAAATCTATGCTTCCTGTCAGGATTCTTTGTTTTGGACAGGATAAAATTCATGCTATGCTTTGATCAGCAGCCCCCTGAGGCTTAGTACAAATGACCAAATGTTTATAGCCCATAGACAAAACCAGAAGTGAAGGGATGCAGAGCTATTACATGAGAAGGGCAAGTCAGAACTGGTGGGGCTTTGCTCTATCACATTCTGCTGCAGCTTGTATCCTTTCTAATTCAACTGGAGTCAATCCACAACCATAGGTCGTGACAGAATGTGGCCCATAACATAGAGGGAAACACACCTTTTGTCTATTAATTCTAAGCTATATATATCTTAATACATACTATGAAGTACATTTTTAAAAAGAATGGTGACATACTGAAAAGTGTATGCATCCTTCAGGCATGTGGGACAGAAATGCCTCACAGGCAAGGTAGGTTAAAGGTAGCAAGATAGGCTAGATAGGTCCTGTCTCCTCTGCCGTGTGAATGTTACCTCTTATTGGATAGGCAACAGACTGGACCAGTGAACCAAAAAACCCCAAGTTCTTCCTCATGAATATCAGTTCAGTAGACCAGGCTGGATAGGGCTATTGAGCAACCTAGTCTAGTGGGAGATGTCCCTGCACATGGCAGGAGGGTTGGAACTCAACGATCTTTAAGGTTCCTTCCAACCCAAACCATTCTATGATTCTATGATTCAGTAGTCATATTTATTGTGTAGAACCCCAGAAGGTATAGTGACACAGCCAACGCAAAGTAACTAGCAGAGACAAAAAAATGGTACAAAATGTTATAATGTGTCTTCAGAAGTATATGTTACTATACCAACAACCTTTCTTTAGGTAAATTTGCCTGGTGAGTAAGGAAATAAATACATTCAAATACAAATTTAACACTAGCTTAAGATTTGACATGCAAGCCATAGCAGACTAAACAATAGAGTCAGTCTCAATTAAATATCATGCTTATAAATTTCATTTACCTGTAGCCCTGGGAAGAAAATACTTATAGAAAAGATAGGCAGCATGGGTCTAGGGAGTATTCCCAGAGAAGATCTGACAGACGTTGAAGTGACTGTGAAAGATTTAGGGACCAAATGGAAACTCAAATAAATCTCCAGTATGTAACAGCTTACTTTTCCACTGTTTACTGTCTCTAGTGGCAAGTACAGTCTTGTGCTAATGCTGAACTGTGAGGCTGCATTAGCAAGGAAAAGTAATGTTTTCTGACTTGCTCAGATGAACTTGGGTCATGAAGTTAAAATTCCAACTTGAACACACTAAGCAAATGAATGTTCTGGTCTAGGGAATATAGTCTTGACATACAAGTCAAAATAAATTGCAGAGACTTTTTTTCTTGCTAAACTCTTGATATTTTTAGAGATAATTAACCCTGAATATGCTAAGTACTTACATGTCATTCTTTTGAAAAATAATTTTCACTAGCCAAGATAATATTTCTTGTTATGAAAGCACCTGCTTACATTTGAGTGACTTCAGAGATGTAAGTATGTAAGAAAACACTTAAGCTTGTACTTGAATAGTTTTTTTCTCAAGTGAGAAAGTTAATTAATAAGTGTTAGATATGTTCACGAATAAAATTAGATGTTTCTAAATTTTTAATGAATAAGTTAATTGTTCTTTGATATAGCAAAATGATCCATTACTGAAACTTGTCCCTTGAGTACTTTGAAGATTTATATTTCAGTCTTTCACAATACTAGGGCATTCTAAACATTGAATATGTTTTATACATCACTTTCCCTTTTATTGCTAGAAAATCTTTCTGTTGATTTGGAAAAACAAGACCTAATGCAAGAACGATCTTTCTGTCGAAGTATTCATTCACAAATAAAAGGATTAAAATGATCTTTCTTTTTTTTCCAGAGGACAATGAAATGTAGGCAATATTCATGCTTTCATCTTTTGAAAATAAAGACCTATCTGAGCAAAAGCTGCTTTGTATTATACTCAAAACTATGAAGACAACATACAAGGTAAACAATAACTCCTATTTGCCTTATTTTCTATGCAGGCACACACTCTGAATTTTAAATATTAAAATTGACAGATGTATTTCAATATTGCTGATGTATTCTTGGGAACCAATCCATTTAAATTTACATTGAGTTAAATGATATAATTTGGACTTTTCTGAATAGGTGCTGTCTTGTAGTTACTACTTCTTTTTCATCAAAGAAAACAAAAAGAGTCCCTTTAAGTTCCCAAGTGCTTTTAAAGTTATCAGGGCACTCAAACGCTTTTATTGAGATGCTTGCTGTTAAGGATTAAGATTTATGTATTTCAGCACTAGCTCTAGAAAAGAAAACAACCCAGTAGTTCAACATGTGTAATTCTGTGTTTACTTATAATCACACTGAAGCATCAGCCTGTGAGCTAGCTTTCTTTAAAGTTTGTAGTTGTACAGCCCAAGCTATACTTTTATCTGTGTGCTTTTCTCTAAAAATCCCAGACATAGCAACTAGGAAGTGAAAGAAAACACATGCAAAAAATCCACTGATTTTCAGGGACAGTGCTAATATTCACTAGTAGCAGAGAAAAAAAAGTGTGCAGGTCGTCCATTTTGTGTCTTCTGATGATACAGGAGGGAATTTTCAAAAACATTCTTTTTTTGAAAGAATACATCACAATATTAAAATGGACATTTGTATGCATGCATGTAGTTTTTATAAATGTATTATTTTACTATTACTATAATTCCTATTACCAAGAAGGAACTAGACAGCTAAAAAGGCTAAACAAATAACTCTGAAGTGTACATGGCTTTAGTTAGATGTAATGAAAGATTAGAATCTTCTAAACATCTGAAGATAGATTAATATATTTGAAAGTACAAATAATGAGTGAGCAGTGAATCTGTCAGCTTCTCCTTGCATACTGTAAAAGTGTAGAGGAACTAAAACCACATCTAATTTAAGAAAATAAAGTCAGATTAACATTTGTGGCTTCTCTACCTAATTCATAGCAGCAAATTTTCCTGCTTCAGAGAATAAATTTATTGGGAGCTGGGATCAAGATGAAATTACTGACCATGGAATGCAAAACTTAAAAGCATTATGTGGAAGTTATGCTTTACAGGGTTATGTACTACCAGAAATACTGTACTGGATTAACGGACCACTGTTTTGTTCCGGTCTAGAAGTCCCTATGGTCTAGGTGGTGGTTACCTCAGCCATGACACTTAGCAACACTATTAGAAAAAGTCTAATAATGACTTCCTTGCTCTCCCTTTCCTACTCTGACCCTTTGCCATCTAAATTGTGGAAAACTATTGTGACTTTTGAAGAAACTCCTTAATGCAATAATCAAATGAGTAACTTGTTCAGCTCTGAGAACAGAGTCGCCTAACATTTTGCCTGAGTATCCATGCCGACTGTTTTTCTGGTTTTGCTCTTTCACTGAAAGTCCTTCATGGCAAGTAAAGTGTCTGCTAAATTCTGCACTGAAACACACTCGTGCTTTAGGAGACAGCTTCCATGTCATTCACAAACAAAAAGGACAAAAAAAATTTTAAACTCTTAAGAGACTGCTTCATATGTTTTCTCTCTAAGTGGTGTGAGTATGAATTAGGGGGAAAAAAATTGGGCCAATAGTGTTCCAATTAAAATGGGAAACTAAGAAATATCTCCAGTGAAAAATTAGAAGAGGTGTCCATTGAAAAACAGGCTAATACATACAGCTCTCTGAATCCACAAAGGAATAAGAGAAAAATGCCTATCTAGAAAATCAGGGATCCAAACTAGTCTCCCAGCATCTGGATTCTGCTGCAGTCTTGGGCATCAAAACCATCATCCTCTAAACAACTGCAGCTCCTCAGTGTCCTTCAGCTTATGCTTGAGATGCAGGCACTAAAGGCTGAGAAGGAAAACAGAAAAATTGGGCATTTAAATGTCAGGCTTTTGTTTTTGGAATACTTTACTCATCTGGTCTCAGTTACTCCACAATTTTTGTTAGTTTTTGTTAAGCCTCTGCACCTCAATAACCCTGTAAGGCAGATTGCGGTTATCAGGATACTCACACATCAGTCTGTGATACAGGTTTCTGGTCGTTTCTAACACAAGACAAAGTTGATGAGAATCTCAGTCCCAATCAAACAAAAGGACGGAAGACCCCATTATGACAGCTTTTTAAAGAAAGAAAATCCTGAAAGTTTCTTTGACAGCTCCAGTAATAATCTTAACTCTGCCAGCATAGTGGTGATGAATCCTTATGTTCTCACCAAGAGTTCCTTTTCAAACATGCTGTCATGGGAATTGGCATTGTTAAAATGCAGCCATGGTGATGGCACTTTTCTCCCCTTACAGTCACATTAGTTTTGTCCCTATGTAAAAGCAAACTCAATGGACCTGGACAAACACTAAAGCAGCAAAGATGTTAATGGCTGCTAATCTGTGCTTTCTGCATGTGGGAGTATAATCTGCAGCTTCAAACTCAGTTATATACACTGGAAAAGCAGCAAACATTTCTATAAAATTTTTTTTTGTGAATTAATTTCTATTGAAATGGTTTGTTCCCCCTTACCTTCTTTGGTAATATTTATGATTCATGATTTTGAAGGTTAAGGAAACCTAGACTTGTTTACATGTCATAAATTAAAGCCATCACTGTACAATTCATGACTGATTTTTCACAGCAGAAAAAAGAATGCTGTCATTGTTGCTGTCCTTTGCAGGCAGAGGTTGATATGTAACAGCAGGTGCTTTTGAAAGAAATGTTGTTGGCACTTGTAAAGGCAGACTGCCCAAAGCTGCATCTTTTTTTTTTTTTTTATTTAGGGAAAGGCCATTGTTTCTTTTGTTACCAGTCTGTCAGGGGAAATCTTTGCAGAAGAGCTCAGGCAGATTAAATGGCACAAAAGGTTTAAGAAACATGGTTACACTCAAGGGTTCATGGATGTTACAGGTCATTGATCATATTTAAATATACTCATACTTGAATACTGTCCTCATGATTGTCTAAATTTAGCAATCCTAAAATTGTAAGACAAACTTCAGTATTAACACTGGTTTTTTTCATGTTTGGGTTTTTAAATTGTTGTTATTTCTTACATGTTTTGATACATAAACCTATTCAACACAGTATTTTTTACATACAAGGTTTTATGTAATAATTAGCAGTTCTGGTGAAGCAGATGGAAAAGAAGAATGTAGCCTGAATGAGCTAAATCTAGGAATCTGTAATGGCAAATATTTCAGAGCCCTTTATTTTTTAAGTTGAAATTTTGGAAATGAGGTAGTGTACATCTCTAGTTACAAACTCTATGATTGTGTAATATCGATAGTTCTCTCATTTTGTAAGCAAACCTAAATCCTGTGCCATTTCATATAAAGCTGTATTATAACCCTTGCATACATTAGAAAGCTGGATCAGTCAGGTAAGTTTCAAGAGTATCATGTGCAACATTTTGTGGAGATTTGGGTTCTATTGCTGTGTTGAAGCTGATGTTGCTAAGCAAATTCAAGGTAATTACTACTTTTACTTTCTAAATCTGCAAATATATTATTCAGTCTTCTAACGTGCATCAGTTGGAAGGAAGACTGCATGAATCATTTGAAAATACTAATAGTGAAATAATATTGGTGTTGATATTTTGTTCCAATAAAACCATTTAATTTCTTCACGACTTTTCCAATATGCTAGAATATGACACTAAATTTAAACTATAATAATAGTTAGTAGTTATAATCAAATGCAAAACATCAAATTGATACAAGTACAATTAAATACTTCAGTCTTATGAAAATGAAATGTTGTAATGCTTATATAAAATGAGAGACATTAGCTTTTTCTCTCTTTTTTTTTTCTTTAGAATTAGTGCATTTTGAAAAAATACAATCTTCCAGCAACACTGACTTTTCAATAGAGAAGACCAATTCGTCTGTGTATAGTTTGTAAATTGTTATCTAAGTTATCTAAGTACCTTCAGTACTAGGTTTTTCAAGTGAAGAGTTTCAGTTTTTTTTCCTTTTATCTGTGCCTTCTGCCCACCATTTCTTTCTGATGTCTCTACATTTCAAGCAGTGTTGAAATAGTGCACCAGGTATGAATGATTCTTTTGATAAACAAAATGTCCAAAGTCAAGTCATGGCAGAGGACTGTCTCATTATGTTGAAAGAAGAATGCAGCACCTAGTACCTTTTTTTTCTGAATTCTTCTGAATTGATCAGGAGTCAGTTTTAGGCATTACGGTTTGCAGAAAGCTGTATTCCTCTTGCGCTGCTGCTGAGCTGCCTCTAACAGAAATCGAAACAAAACTACCTCATCTTTTTCATAATTAGGTGGAAAGTCAAAGGTTCAGGGAGAGGGTGAAATACATATTGGAAATGAATTGTAAGAAGTTTTTGATATATCTGTTTCAACAACACTTGGGTGACTTGGGAGACCACTTCAGGAAAAAGAATATTTCATTTTAAAAAAAAGAAAAAGCATTAATCTAAATTAATCCCCCCTGTATCCCACCCCCTACGTTTGAATATTGAAAGGAGGGAGAATTACAAGAAATATTCAATTTGCATTTGATTTGTTTGACTAGCTTCAACCTGCAACAGTAAGTGCTTTATGCTTCCATTCAATATTTTAGTTGTCAGCAGATGTTGAAAGGAAAGTGCAGTTCCCTGTACATTGTAGCTGACATCGGGGAGTATGTTCATCGTTATGCAGAATAATATCATACAAGAAAGTGACATACTGTGATTGCAATTTGCCCATCATTGCACATCAGGCTTTGGAAGACGCTACATTTACTTGCTGATGTATTATACTTCTCTAAATAAGCTGGTAAAGTGTAAGAAGTAGGTTGCCTGGTATATCCTAGGGCACAAAACAAAAATACACAGGGAAATGTTCAGATATCCTTCTTTCTCTGCTAGAGCTAGTAGGGCATTTAAGATGCTTTTCAGCATAAATCTTTTGTTAGTCAGAGTACAATATTTTCTAAAGCTAACTTTTCTCCTGAAAAACACATTGCTAGCTGGTAGCTGTCTTTCCTTGTGTAACAGCTGCTCACATGTGGCACTTCCTATAATCAGAATCAGGTGACAGATTACCATAATTTTAAGACAAATCCATGGAATGGCTGCATCCTATATCTGAGAGTGAAAAGGGAGAAGAGCAGTGAGTGGGGAGAACCGGTCCTTGGGGACAGCAAAAACACAGTACAGTCTGTGAGGTGATCTAACTCAGCTCAGACCACCCTAACCCTGTATTTTTACTGGGGTTTCCATTTGCACTGTTTTGAGTTGTATATCAGATAATGTGTTATAGTGATACAGAAGATCAGTTTCTGTATGTGATTATATTCCTGAAGTCAAGGGAGGCATTCTGGTGAAACAGAAATCGGAACTGATCCTGATCTCGTATTTTAAGGATTTGGAAGTTGACAACCCCCTGGCATTCAACCTGAGGCGCTTAGCACACAAGGAGCACTCCTGCTGCATGCATCACTGCACAGCAGCTGGGTATGACAATGTTTGAGGCAAACAAACATGGGGGGATGGATTAAAAAATATTGCACATGTATCTGAAGAGAACTGAAAACATGGCTAAACGTTTGGACATGTACTTCGGGTTGATTTTAGGTGGCAGCAGCAGAGAGCCCAACCAGATTACTTGAATGAGGGGCTGAGATGTCTGATCTGTTCCTGAGCTGGCTCACAGCTCTGGTTACGTGCCTTCTCTTTGGGCACCCAGCAGGCTGCGGTGCAGCCCCCATCACACAGTGGCTTTGGGTACTGAATAAGTGAAGGAAGTCCTGGCCTGCAGTTAGGCTAGGGCCATGTGCTGTACAGCCAGGAACTTTATTTTTCCCCAGTAATCTTCCAAACTGAGTCTAGTCTTGACCTGGAGAATCTTCGTTGTGTGGGTATCAAGACTGTTTCAATTAAAAAAACCTTAGTGAGAACTGCAATTTCTTGTGTAGCCAATTAATGAATTTCAAGGCTTTTTGTGAATAGAGCTAAACTGTAACACGCTTGAGTTAAAAGACTTCTCCATGTAAAAGGAAGCTTTGATTACCACTGTCACTGATTGAAAATTGGAGGCCTCACCTGCTATATTGTTTTCCCTTCCAGATACAACTCTTAAAATATTTTCTTTGTAGTATGCGAGGTAGTGTGAAAATCTGCATATTGGGAGTAGTATACATTCTCATGTTTTCTAAATCAAAGCAGGGTACCACCAAAGTATTTACCAGACCATCAAGAGACAAAATAGAGGAGGAGGAAGGATGAAGACAAGGTACACCCAACTGCATTGCCTGCATGCGCCTCGTAACTGCCTTACTCATGTAAGTAAGTTCTCTCAGAACAATTTTTTGTCAATTTGAAGGCCATGGTAAGTAACTGTACCACAACATAAAAAACAAGTGCAAATATACAGTTTATTTATCAAATAAATAGATTTAAATATGGAAATTACTATTGAGACAGATACACAGAAATAAAGAAAAGGACACTTGTCTATTGCTCCCTCTCTCAAAAATTAGGACACTCTTCACCCTGTGTACTATATAAGACAGTCTTTCTGTGGTTTTTAGTGTATTGACAGCACTAGTGATTTAATTCTTATATAAGCATGACAAATTTAGATGTTCTGTTCTGAAGAGATCATTGATTTAGTCATGCTTATCACTTATACTGAATAAAACCTGTATTTTTACTCAGGTTAAACCATCCTCTTCACCTAACTGTTAGGACTTCTTTTTTATTCTTAATTTCATTAAGACTTTGTATTACCAATTCTCCAAACAGCATATTAACTCATTAGTATATTACTAATTTGTTGGAACCTGATGAGGTATTTTGAGACAAAACAGTATGCTTTGCCTTCTAGAGCAGCTCTTTTTCTGACACTGAGCCTTACAGTTCTATTGAAATACAGCCTGATCAACCTTTGTTCTGCCGTGTAAATAGGATTCATACACACAGCTTATTAATTCCATATCAGCTGAGACCAGAGGAACCAGCTGTTGATCGGTTTGGACAGATGAGAAATTTGGGATAACTGGTTTGTAAAACAGCCATTGAGAGTTGCCACAATGATGACATTGCTCACGTTGTTGGTCATTTTTCTGAAAATAACATTTTTTTCTTAATAACCAGATACAGTGGTTTTCTTAATCCTACAGATGGAAAGTAGAACCGAACAACCTGTTCTCAAATGAAAATTCTGCTGTATGTTATTTAAGAAAATCAACTGCAATTACAGGCCGTGCCAAATTACCAATGTAGCAGCCACATTTTTTCATAGTCAATTCAATATTTTTGTTCAAGTTTAAATTGATTACTTGGAAAATGAATGAAAAACATTTTTTTTTAATTGAATTTCAAGGCAGCTGGCTGCTTAACAGGAAAGCTGAGTAGCAGACTAGTAATGCTTGAGAGGTTCTCCAGAATCCTGAAAGCATCCAAAAGTATGATGATTATAAATTTTTACAAGTTTTATGTAATTATGCATGACATTTAATAGAAAATCTTCTAAAGTGGCTAGCTGAAGCTTATCTGAGCTCAAGTGAAATTAACCATTAAGAGTACACTTCAAAAAGAAACCCTCCTTGTTTTGCACATCTGATATTACAACAATCAACCTGTAACTAAAATAAGCTAAAATATTTGGAAATTTGGTTTGGTTCTATTTTTTATTCTCATTTTGCCTTGCTAGAACCTTCGTCTTTGTTGCAGGTACTCTGTTTTGACGCTGTTCTCTTAATGCTTTCCTTTACAAGCCTTTGATACATTAAAACATGTTGGTCTTATCGCATCCTTTAAAAAATGGAGCTATTTTTCTCAGTCTTCGTTAGTTTGGTGACTGAATGACAGTGAACCAGAATGAGAGTCTACAGAAATAGGTTTTACAATTAGTATGATTAGGTAACAGAATCAGAATGTTACTGCTTCATGCACATTTTTTAACCTCAGACAGGGCCTATCATTTAATGACCCAAAGATGCTACATAACGTTAAACAAAACGCCAAAAATGCAAATAGTTTAAAACTTTTTACTGATATCCTTTAATTACTTTGAAACAGAGATTATGTACAAGAAAACATTAGACTGCATGGAATACATTTTTGAAGACTCTGCATAACCTTCCGTTCTGCTACAATAGAACAAGCTAAACTATTGAAAGCATTCTTGTCCCCTTTCATCTAATATTCTCATAGACAATTCTAAACCTAATTACGCAGCGTAAATTGTTTATTACAGTCCACAATCCTTCTTGAATTTAAATAGTTTAAAAAAAAAATCAATGAGAACGTTAAATGACCTAACTTCACCCTTCGAATAGAAAGCTTATTACCTTTCTCTCTAATATCAGCAGTAAAGTTAATGTCAGCAGTCAGAAAATCACAGAATCACAGAATTGGAAGGAACCTTGCAGATCACCTAGTCCAACCATCAATGTAACACTGACAAAAAACATCACTAAACTATATTGCTAAGCGCTACATCTACCCATCTTTTAAATACCTCCAGGAATGGTGGTTCAACCACTTCCTTGAGCAGCCTGTTCCAATGCTTAATAACCCTTTCAGTGTAAAAATTTTGTAAAAATGTTGAACTATTAATAGTGGAAGAGGTTTGAAGGTTCACAGGTTTACTGAAGAAAATCAGAGTACATTTTATGACATAATAATAATAAAATTAAAATAAAATAAAAATACTATTGCTAAATGCTTTGAGGTGAGTCATTAATGGAAGGAATTTTTGGTAATTGTGTATCTGCACTAGTGAAGAGAAAAACCGTGCAATGAAAATAGTCCTTATGTATATAATCATGGCAGGGGCCAGGGGCGGGAAGGGGGGGGAAGGGATATGGGGAGGACCTACGAATATCAATTAGTGCATTGGTCTCTATCAGTACTGCGGCAGGCCTGAAGAAAGTTTCTTCCAAATTCCTGTTCAGGACTTTGGAGACAGTAAAATAGTGCTTCCAAAACAGTTCATCTGAGGTTTTTTAATGCCTTGTGCAAACTCAAGAACAAAGTTTTGAGAGATTAATTAGTGCCACATGTATACCAAAGCAGTGCAGTTCACAAGTATCCCACTTCAAGTCTTGTAACTTGCATTTAAGGTACTGCAAATTATTCAAATTTAACAGCTGCTGTTAGTAAATACTAAGTAATTTGACTTAAATTCTTCCTGAAATACATTGGCACCAGTCCCAGTTTTTCATCTGGGCATTACCATGCTGTCATGAAGGTTAGCCTTCTGGCTTAACATCCCAGACATCATCTACCTCTCCAACTGTGGCAAATGCTTTCGTTGGTGGGTGTTTTTCCAGAAGTCAAACATTTTAAGTTAATGTAATGTTAAACTTACACGCTGTAAAATCCTTCCATGGGGAGGCTGTTATTCCTTTGAAGTAATATGTGCCAGGATAAAACCTAAAACAAGTTTCATATTTTACAGCCACATTTACCTACTTTGTGTGAGTGTTTGAGTAGACTTAAGGCTGGAAGAAGACACTAAATTAAGAAAACAATGGTGACATTTTAATGCCAGCTGTTATGCAGTGTGATATAGCTAACACCAATTGGAAAATGCAGTTCTTACCGTATTTCATGGAGTCAACTGTACAACTGAAAGCTTTATAAATGTCAGAATTTGAAATTCAAAATTACAAGGCAGCCTGATGTCTGCACACTAGGACTGTGTGTGTGGTGGTGGTGGTGGTGGGGAATAATATATGTGGAAAGAGGGGGTTGAAAACAGAAAGGTCTAATGTGTAAGGAAGACCACTTTCAGATTTAAAATATGCTTTCTTCCCTCTTCCAGAGATGCTGAAATGTATTCTATTTTCTGCCCTAAATATATTAATTTCATTCTTTTGAATGAATGAATGAGCTAACAATATATCCCATCACAACACCAGGTTTTCTAGGTTAATTGACACAGGATCTTTTAGGCTCCTTTTGCAAGAGAAGCTCTGTACTCTGTTGATCATCAGTGTGGCTCTTCTCTGCTCCTATTCCAGGTTGTGCTTATGCAGCATTGTCTGAACAGTGTCTGCAGTTAACAACAATCCAATCAGACCATCCCCATAAAGGGACAAGAGGAGGAGGAGGATGCTGGGAATAACTAATTCAGCCTCACAGCTGATATCAGTGCCTGGTTGGGGATTTCAAAGCAGTGGTAAGTAGGATTGCTAGTAGTGAGCTCAGGTTTAACATTCAGCGGAAATATACCTGACATTCAATACATCTTCCTCTAATATGATGGACCTCTATTATATGCAGCATTCCAGATGATATATTAGGATTGCCTGCTCCAATGACATTAATACTTCCATATTTCTTTGTGAAATACCTTGCCTGAAAAATCCTAGGATTGCTTTTGACATTTTCATGGCTACTTCACGGAGACGGTTCATAGTAATCTTATAATTGACTAATACACCTAGATCTTGCTCTTCCTCTGACATTTCCAACTAATGACTTCCCATGTGAAGGAGGAAATTCTTATTATTAATCCCCAAATGCATGACCTTGCACATTGCTATGAAATCTCATGCCATTTCCTTGTTCCAGTCCTCAAAGGAATTCTTTTTTTTTTTTTTTAAATTTCTGAATTTTAAGATTCTGATATTTTTCTGTATGGAAAGTATCTCTACTTCATATAATCAACAGAATTAACAGGCTTAGTTAAGTACTAGGGTCCTGAATGAGAATGTTTAAGTCAGAATCTAAGACCAACCCTTCAGAAACTTTGTTTGTAAGTGCCTTTGAACATGATACGCCACTTTTTAATGTGAGCTATTGTTGTCTCTCATTTCATTTCTTCGTTTCCTAAATTATATAGATTTTCCTAGTCTAGCAAATCCTTATCAAAGAAATGTCCTTGATTTTTTTAAAAAGAAAGATATCAGAGAAATGTCACAACCTACATGTGCTAAAACCATGTTTGCTTTTTGTTCTGCTTGTCATTTACTGATTCTTTCTTTCAACATTTGTTCTGTAGTTCTGAATAGTCAATAAAGAAGTTCATAACATCCACAATCATTTCTTTACCCTTCCTAAAACATGTTATTCTCAGAATATAAGATGTAATCCACAGTGTGATCTGTTCTCTAAAAACCCTTGCTAGTCAGTTTTGCACAGCTGGGTGTTGAAAACCAGAGCCACCCAAACCATCCTGCAGATTTCTTGAACAAAAGGCTGCTTTTGTGCAGAAGTCAGTCTGGCCCAGTGCTCATAACTTTTTTTAAAGTAAGGACACAACAACTTTTCCAGGCAGTTGTTGCACTTTGTGAGCATGTTGAGGTGGGCTAAACAAACTGCTTTGCTCCTGACCCCGGAGGTGGGTAACTGAATAATTCCCTTAGCTTAGGATGTTTAGGAAACCCCAGGTGGAAAAGCACTTTTTGCACTTGCCACATGAAGACCTATTAAAATTCAACAAAATATTTAACTCTTTTAGAGATGTAGATGTTCTTGAGAACTGTATTCATCATGTGTACAGTTCCTATGTATGCCCAAAGGATACATTTTTATGGCAACAAGATTCTTGAGCATTCCTATCTTTATCTTACTGTCAAAGGAATGGGAATCTCTGGTCTTAACCTTACCACATAGAGGTCAATTTAATTGGTCTCCAGATGATATTACACTATTCAAGATGAAGTGGAACTTGTTTGCATTGTAGTTCATCTTGAATCATGATATTTGTGTGAAGTGAACCTGAAAAGCTAGGTGAAATGTACAGGTTGTGAACTGTAGCTAGCAAGCACTGAATCACTAAAATCACATCAGGTGAAAGCGTGCATCACATTAAGTTATACTATACATAGAACTTACTTACTATGATGCTTATTAGAAATGTTTGTATGGTATACACCCTTTGGTGGAAAAAAAATAATCCCCTGTATTCCTCCACAAGCTATTTTTTTGTCATTAAAAATAATATTGTTTTACAATAAAATTCTGAAGAAGCATTATTTGTAAAATGTAATTGGACAGAAACAGTCCAATGAAGATATGACATCAGCCAGGGGAGGAAAAAAAAACAACAAGAAGAAACCCCAAACCTATACCTCTTCAGAAATCAGGCAGCTATATAGTATGCTTCTTTACACCTTACGTAGGTTCTGGCTGAGAAAGAATTTCTGGATAGAAAAAGAAAGACTTGAGTTATCTCTAATTATGATTTGGTACGTATGTAAGTCATTTAAATACCTGAGTCACTCTTGTGGTTTAATACTACTGTTTTCGTAGATAATATATTCTTTCTCTAATCACTGCAGCGATATTTCTTAAACATGATTTTTAACATAAGAAACACAATGGAAGAGTGTATATTTCTTTACTATTTTATTTTAGGATGTTAAGAAAGAATAATCTACTTATATTCATAGAGTGAAAAAAAGGCACTTGCTTTACATAGAACTATAGCCTGAACAGACTTTATAATGAGTAACTTTGAAATATTTTATGTTCTTTATTTATTACTGTTGGCTATGAAGTTTTTGTTAAACATCTCAGAAATGTAAATGTACGATCTCCCCCACTCCCTGCCAGCCCAAAGGCATCTACAGTTTTTTTCAGGCAGCTATTAGGATTATGGAGAATGACTAAGAAAATTAATTAAAATTTGAATATACACCAAGGGTTATAATTTACAGCCCATCAGGTTCAAAATATTTTCTTTAGTTCATAACATGTTCCACATGTGTGTTAAAATTCAAGAAAATTAGTCTCAGCCCTATATATTATATTTCACTTTTTCATTAAAAAGTTGCTTAAATACTTTCATTAAGTGGAACATTTATTTAGATATTAAAGGAAATTATGTTTAAAATGTAAATGATCTATTTGACACCAAAAGGGGAAAGAGGCAGTAACAATTTTAATTAAAAATTCAATCCTAACAGGGTTTGCCCTCGTCAACTTAGAAATATTGCACAGGCACTTTATTAAATTACAAAGTATCTGGTTAAAAGCTATTCACTATGTTATGGGCTAAATCATCCTTCTACACACCAGATCCAGTTTGTACAAAAGTCAGTGGCAAAACTCTGACTCCAGAAGGTAAACAGATTGAATTTATTTTTGAATTTGTTTTAGATCAGGCTTGACGGATCTACAAGGAAAAGAGAGGAATGTGACATACACAGATACGCCTGTTGTCCTCTATGACAATTTCTAGCCATCACTACCAAGAGTATATACAGGACACACCTGCTTTTTTCACCTCTCCAGAGCAGATAGACAGAGACAGAAATGGAGCAGCTAAAGCGCATTATTTTCCATTTATGCTGTAATGGTGTTTGTTTTGCCTGTCTTGTCTTAGAGGAAGGATAATACTTGCTTACTGGAAGAAGCCACCAACACCATACTAATTTGGAGGAAGCAGAGGGAGATGGAGCAAACTGAAGAAGCTGTGGGTATGTATGAAGGCGTTTGAGATCTCAGGGTTGGAATAGAATTACTGGTGTTGAGGAAGGGAGGGATCTCTGTCTCTGCTTCCGTTCATGTGCAGCAAAACGTTTGGGCTCAGTGTGAATCTTGCAGGGCTAAGACTTAAAAAAGCTGTTCCTCTCCTTGTTTCTGTCATTGACCTTGAAGTATGGTCTTGTGTAAGTACTTTCACCTCTGAGTGGTTTTTTTTCCTCCTCCTTTTTTTCCGTAGTCTTTATCTATCTTTCCATTTGAACTTTGAGGCATAGGAGAAGGAGTGTCTCATGGTAGGTGTAGTTATGCTGCAAAATGAAACTCTTTTATTAGCTAGGACCTATATATGGAGCTGTAATATCAATAATTAATAATAAGCAACCCTGGTTCATGAACTGTGCCTGATTCCTGATTCATTAGAACTAAAATTTATCCTAACTGGGTCCTGAGATCCCTGTAGACAGGCCATACAAACCTACTTACAGACCTACCAGCCGTTTGACTAGTTCATATTATCATCTGATTTAATCTTTCTAGAACTAATGACCTTGTGCACATCAGCAAAGGAAATAGACTGACATCAGCAAAAACTAGGGCAGTATAAGCTGTACCCTAGCTGGTAAAATATCGTCCGAGGAATTCTTAATTCCTGTAGCAGTTCGTAATGCAGTATAAATGGAATAAAATTGTCACAGGGCATGGAAGTGACTCTCATTTGTGTGCTTTGAAGAGATGAACCATTCCTTACATATTCAGACAGCCTAAATACATGGTTCTAATGCTTCTTTTTGTCTAAACTTCTTAGCAGTAAATCCAACAGCTAGGAAACAGTGGAGCGGAGAAAGAATCTGGATGTCTGAATCAGGCCACCTGCCTGATCCTCCAGGTCTTGACTTGGGGAAAACTAATTTTTAATTCTTTTTTTTGCCAATTAAAATAGATTGGATAGTGAGAAACCTCTCCCCTCCCCCTTTTCCCAAGTTTCCATCTCACAGGGCTGTTTCTCACCCGGTTTCCCTCAGCCCTGGCTGCCGGGCAGCGTTTTGCCCTTTCTGACCCAGGCTTTCCC
>JAOXNO010000013.1:75079829-75147420 GCA_028565335.1 Limnodromus scolopaceus | reverse complement strand
TTTCCTTTTCCTTTTCCTTTTCCTTTTCCTTTTCCTTTTCCTTTTCCTTTTCCTTTTCCTTTTCCTTTTTTCCTTTCCCTTTTCCTTTTTATCTCCCTCTCCCTTGTTTTCTGACTTTCCTTTTCCGTTTCCATTTTGACTGCTTTTCATTTGATCTTATTCTCTGGAAGGTTTTAACATTGGGGAAGTCTTTATATCTCAACCCAAGGAAAGGGCAACATGAAAAAGTATCTCTTGTTCTTTGAGCGGAGCCTGTGCTATCAGGGACTGTGCCATTTGGGAGATAACCCTGTCTTTGCTTCTTGAGCTCCATCTGAAAGGACAAAGTGAAAAACAAAGTGGTTTTGTGTGAGCTGAGCTCATGCAGCCAGGGAATATACCATCAGGGAGCTGCCTGCATGCCTCATTGGTACTGTGGTAACGTAGGTGAAGACCCAGATACCACCTTGAACAAATGTATGTATTTTGTTTTAGTTATTAAACTTGTCCTGTCCTGTCAGAAGGAATTCTGAAGTGGCTGGTTTTGTTTTCCTCGGAAATGTAACATATAAGCAAGGCATAAAACACACACAGAAAAAACAAATGAACAAACAGAGAAAATAAACAAACAAGCAAACAAAAAAAACCAACAGCCAACCAAACAAACGAAAACCAAACAAACAAAAACCAAAAAAAGCACCCCAAAATCCAGACATAGGGCCTGATTCCACACTGTGCCATATTTCAGAAAAATAATTTATATTGATGCACTGTGGATCTAATTTCCAGGAGCTTGAAGCAACTGGGTCTCTAAGTAAGAATCTGTCGTTCTCCTTTGCCTGAGAATTTTTGAAAACAGAGCCAAAGGAGTGCAAAACAATAAGCCTGAATTGTGTAAATTTACTTTGTAGTACTTTTTTCCAGTTGCACCCTATGCATAACACAAATCAGAGGTCATTAAGGCCTGTGTTAATTTAGCGTTTTTGCACTTAAATTTTATTAATTTAGACTGGGAAAATGGTTAGTGTTACTCACCATTCTTTTTCTTTAAATTTTTTTGCATTGTGAAGAAAACTTCCAAGTTTACAAACATTTACAAGAATTCAGACCACCAGAAAGAGCAGGAGCGCTCATTTAGGTAAAATAGTAGTTAATAAAAATATAATTGTTTTATGCACCAGTATCCAAACAAATATCCTGCTATTTATATTATTTATAGCGTAGTTTAAACAAACCAACAAGCTCAAGACTTTAAGAAAATATGCTTACTCCTGTAATATTTCTTTGCTGAAATGAGATTTCTGGAAAGAAAAAAATAAATTTCTGACTTTTATTC
Source organism: Limnodromus scolopaceus (assembly GCA_028565335.1). NCBI lineage: Eukaryota > Metazoa > Chordata > Aves > Charadriiformes > Scolopacidae > Limnodromus > Limnodromus scolopaceus. The sequence continues at coordinate 75,146,105 of JAOXNO010000013.1, read as the reverse complement.
CTCACAGAAACAGCATTGAAATTCTGAGCATTTAGATACCTTTCTGCCACTGCTTATTAGAGATGGTCAGACACTTGATAAATGTTTAAGTAGAAAACCAGAAATATCAAAAAGTAATTGTCAGTGCAGCACAGCCGTTTAGCTGTTGTTGTTGTTCAGTCTTCTCATAGATCCAATTTCAGCATTTCAAAATGCATTTTCTTTATGAACTGGAATGAAAAGGCAGGATTTCGAAATACCTGGTAAGAAAAAATTTCAGAAAAAGATTTGCTGAAGGCATGAAGAATTTTCATTTATATCATGCTTAAACCTTATAATTTATTTATATAGCATTGTATATTAATGCATAAAACTTATTACAATAAAAGTTAAAACATAGTAATCTAAACTGTAGAATTAACACAACAGATTTGTCATGAATCAAGTTAAAAAAAAATCATAATTATTCATTTGGAGTCTTTTCCACGAAAGATTTCATCAATATGATGATTCAAGAAACACTTCCATGTGATAAAACCGCACTGTTTAACTTCTCCTTCAAGAATATTTCAAGTTGTACAAGCACATAAGTAGCACTTGAGGTTGAAAATAGCTTGGCCTGTGGGAAACACCTTGTCTCATATTATTGAAGCAACAGCGGAAAATTAATGTCTCTCTCAGCAGTAACCCAGTCAGCAATATGTGCTCTAAATGAAGTAGAAGGGGGAAGGGAGTATTTGCCATGTATCATATAGATTGCACTTTTGTGTTATGACTCACTTCAACCTCTGTGCTGAAACCAACATATATGAATTCTACCAATACTGAAATGGACTTTTTTTTTTAAAAACTAATCTATAATTACACCATCTGAGGCTGATATTATAATTACAACAGTTCAACTCTATTAGGAAAACCCTTTCATTTTAACTTCAAGATGGAGTTAAACTGAGTTAACTTCACCAACATTCAAGAAGGGAACTAGAGAAAACAGAAAGGAAATGTTACTGTCACAGGGGTACTTAGGAAAGGTTAAGGTTTATTCTGCTGTCAATAACTAGATAATAATTTCTGGATATTTAGGCAACCCAACCAGTAAATCTATCACTCAAGAACACTCAGTGAATTCAGTGAATCAGATTTTTTAAGGCTTTTTTTTTTTTTTCAGTGTCGTATGGGCTCAAAAATATCACAGTCATTCTAGTCATGAGTGGTTGTTATAAGCGACAGAACAATGAGAAAGAAAGGTGTATCTGAACAGTCCTTTGCATGCTGATGATACACATAGTCTAGTTCTCTCAAATGCAGATGAACGTGAGCCAACTCAAAATCCAAAACCATAAGTCATCGTTAGAAAGATGCAGCCTGGTTAGCCAGAGTATTTCTCCCCACCCATCTTGTGCTTATGGAATCTATAGACAACTCACTCCCTCTGTCTTTTCTGAGAGCAGGGAAGGGGGAGATAAATCAGACAACTCCAAGCCTTCTTTGCGCTTTAGTATCTTTCATAAGATTGTCTGTATGTTAGAGGAGTATCCAACAAGAGGGAAAATCACTCACTACTTTTCTCCTGGTTCCCTTGTGCTTGGAACAGCCTGAAGGAAATTGTTCATCCCTAATAGCTCCAGCAGTAGCAAGAGAGCTCCAGCAACCTGCCCTTACACAGACTGTAACTGTAAATCTAGCCCATATTGGAATGTTTTGGAGATTTTAACAGACAGATGTGGACTTTGAAAAAAGTGCTACCTACAGGGGCCAATACCCGTAAAGTGTAACAAGTTTAAACTGCTTAGCTTTAAAGAACAACACTAGTTTTCATCATTTGAGAAAAAGCCTAAGACTTGTAGTTGCCTTGGTTTGCGCATGAAATCAATTTTCTCATGTGATGTTAAGTAGATGTGAACTGTGGAATGTAATGATTATTTTCTTTCTAGGTGATTACAACATTAAGCAGCAGGAGTATCTTCATCACCTCTGGTGCCCCTTAGTAGTCACACAGAGTCTGCAGAGAGGTATTTATGTTGTGCTGTTATAGAATCATAGAATGGTTTGGGTTGGGAGAGACCTTAAAGATTATCTTGTTCCAACCACCCTGCCATGGGCAGGGACACCTCCCATTAGACCAGGTTACTCAAGGCCCCATCCAACCTGGTCTTGAACACTTCCAAGCATGGGGCATCCACAGTGTCTCTGGACAGCCTGTTCCAGTCTCTCACCACCCTCATGGTAAAGAATTTCTTCCTAATATCTAATCTAAATCTACCATCTTCTACTTTAAAACCATTACCCTTTGTCCTATCACCACACTCCTTGATAAAGAGTCCCTCCCCATGTTACCTGTAGACCCTCTTTAAGTACTGGAAGGCTGCTATAAGGTCTCCCCAGAGCCTTCTCCAGGCTGAACAATCCCAACTCTCTCATGCTGTCTTCACAGGAGAGATGCTCCAGTCCTCTGATCATCTTCGTGGCCATCCTCTGGACTTGTTCCAACAGGTCCATGTCCTTCTTATGTTAGGAGCCACAGAGCTGGACACAGGACTCCAGGTAGAGTCTCACCAGAGCAGAGCAGAGGCACAGAATCACCTCCCTGGCCATGCTGCCCATGCTTTTGATGCAGCCCAGGATATAGTTGGCTTTCCGGGCTGCAAGTATGCACTGCTGGCTCACATTGAGCTTCTCATCCACCAATACCCTCCAAGTCCTTCTCCTCAGGGCTTCTCTCAAACCATTCTTTACCCAGCCTGTATTTCTGCTTGGGACTGCCTCAACTCAGGCACAGGACCTTGCACTTGGCCTTGTTGAACTCCATGAGGTTTGCACAAGCCTACCTTTCAAGCTTGTCCAGGTCCCTTTGGATAGCATCCCTTCCTTCCAGCGTGTGAACTGCACCACATAACTTGGTGTCAGAAAATTTACTGAGGGTGCACTCAATCCTATTGTCAAAGTCACCAAAAAAGATGTTAAACAGTGTCAGTCCCAATAATGACCCCTGAGGAATGTCAGTCGTCACTGGTCTCCATTTGGACATCAAGCTGTTGATCGCAACTCTTTGAGTATGACCATCCAGCCAATCCCTTATCTACCACATGGTCTGTCCATCATATCCATTTGGGTCCAATTTAGAGACAAGGATGTCACGTGGGACAGCATCAAATGCTTTGCACAAGTCCAGGTATATGACGTCAGTTGCTCTTCCCTTATCCACCAATGCTGTAACCCCACCATAGAAGGCCACCAAATTTGTCAGACATGGTTTATCCTTCATGAAACCATGTTGGCTGTCACCAATCACCTCCTTATTTTCCATGTGCCTGTTTCCAGGAGGATCGGCTCCATGATCTTGCCCAGCACAAAGGTGAGACTGACTAGCCTGTAGTTCCCTGGGTCTTCCTTTTTTCCCTTTATAAAAAAGGGTCTTATGTCTCCCCTTTTCCAGTCAGCAAGAACTTCACAGGACTGACATGACTTTTGAAATATGATGGTTAGTGCTTTAGCAATTTCATCTGCCAGTTCCCTCGGGACCCACGGATGTATCTCATCAGGTCCCATGTACTTGTGCACCTTCAGGTTCCTCAGATGGTCTTGAACCTGATCAGTGGACAGTTCCTCATTCTCCCATTCCCTGCCTTTGCCTTCTGTGACCTGGGCAGTTTAGCTAGAGCACTTGTAAGGGAAGACTGAAGCAAAAAAGTCATTGAGTACCTCAGCCTTCTCCATATCCTGGGTAACCAGGTCTCCCGTTTCCTTCCCAGAGAGGGCCCACATTTTTCCCAGTCTTCCTTTTATCATGGACATACATGTAGAAGCTTTTCTTGTTGCCTTTGACATCCCCAGCCAGATTTAACTCTATCAGGATGTTAGCTTTCCTAACATGATCCCTGCCTGCTAGGACAATTTCTCTCTGTTTCTCCCAAGTTACCTGTCCTTACTTCCACTCTCTGTAGGCTTACTTCTTGTGTTTGAGCTTGTCCAGGAGCTCCTTATTCATTCATGCAGGCCTCCTGATATTTTTGCCTGACTTCCTCTTTGTTAGGATTTATCACTCCTGTGCTTGGAGAAGGTGATCCTTGAATATTAACCAGCTTTCTTGGGCCCCTTTTCTCTCCAGGGTTTTATTGCTTGGTACTCTGCCAAGCAGATCCCTGAAAAGGCCAAGGTCTACTCTCCTCAAGTCCAGGGTAGTGAGCTTGCTGTGCACTCTCCTCGCTGCCCTAAGGATCTTTAACTCCACCATGTCATGGTCACCACAGCCAAGGCTGCCCTTGAGCTTCACATTTTCCACCAGCCCCTGCTTGCTGGTGAGAACAAGGTCCAGCAAGCCACCTTTCCTCATTGGCTCCTCTATCTCTTGGAAAAGGAAGTTATCATTGATGCATTCCAGGAACCTCCTGGATTCCTTATGCCCTGCTGTGTTAACCCTTCAATAAATATTGGAGTGGTTGACGTCCCTCATGAGGATTGGAGCCTGTCAGTGTGAGGCTGCTCCTATCTGTCTGTAGAGGACCTCCTCTACTCAGCCTTCCTGATCAGGTGGCCTGCAGAAGACCGCCACTGTAATGTCACGTGTCCCTGCCTTCCCTTTGATCCTGACCCATAAGCTCTTGGTTGGCTCCTCATCCATACCCAGATGGAGCTCCATTCATGCCAGCTTGTCATTAACACAGAGGGCAACACCCCCTCCTTGTTTCCCCTGCCTGTCCTTCCTAAAGAGCCTCTATCCTTCCATTTCAACACTCCAGTCATAGGAGCCACCCCACCATGTTTCTGTGATTCCAGTAAGATCATAGTCCTGTAGGCATGTGCACATCTCTAATAGCTCTTGTTTATTTCCCATGCTACGTGTGTTTGCATAGAAGCATTTAAGTTGGGCCCCTAACAAAGCTGATTTACTGGCTGGAGTGGCTGGAGTTCCTTTATGCTGTACTTCAGGTGCTCTTCTGTTGATCTGTGACCCATCTCCAGTCTGTGGGAATCTATTGCTGGTGCTGGCATGAAACTAGTAGGAGAGGGATGGATGAGCTTGCCCTCCTCCGGCAACTTCAGTTTAAAGCCCTCTTCACAAGTTTGGCAAACCTTAGACCAAAGGTGCTCTTCCCCTTCTCTGACAGATGGACCCCATCAGCCTACAGTAGACCTTGTTTCTCAAAGCGAGTCCAATGGTCTAAGTAGCTGAACTCCTTGTGGCGCCAGTCCTGTAGTCGTTTGACTATAGGAGCCTGTTGACTCAACAGATTTGACTGGCCCTTTCAAACGTCTTTCCTTTGACCAGGAGGACTGATGACACATTATAGTTGTTATTTACAGCTATAATGCCAAGCACCTCCACATATGCAAAGCTGTCTATATATTAAACTCATACCAGCAGAAAAGAGAGAACACAGAAAGGCAGTTGAAAGCCATGTTTTATTCTTCTTCCCCAAGCAGTGCTTCTGTCATACTGAAAGGAGCAGAATAAGATCAATATCATTACCACCATTGTACATAATCTTCAACTCTTTGAGGTGCCACAATATAAAAAAATAACTATTCTGTCAGAAAAGTGAACAGGTAAAAAGGTATTTCAAGTTTTCCTCAATTCTGATAATGGTCATGAAATTTCAAGCATGTAAATGTTGCTTAATGTAATTTAAAATAAAATATTTGTATAATCAAGCACCATATTTCTATGCCATTAGATTCTCTGGCTATGCAACAAGATTTCACTCCCACAGAGAACGTAGGTGAAGTGTTTGAAAGACTGTATCATTTTTATGATTTTTTTATGATTTTTTTTTTTTTAGATTATTTTGAAGCTGAACATAAGAATGCATGTGTTTTGGGGCAATGGACATATTGAATTTCTTTCCTTCTGCCTATATTGATTCTGTAATCGGGTGACTCCTTCACATCATATTTCTTACTTCTTGTTAGTCTAATGGGGACATAATTCTTTTTTTTTTTTTTTTAATTCGATGCAAGTTCATGCTCGTCTGTGTCTCAATATTTATTTCTCCCTCATTTTTTTCTCCATAAATAAATATATTACCTCTTTGATCTTCACTGTCATTCAGGTTTTTACTTTGTCTTCTGTGTATTTACTTCTGACAGTTGTTCTGCTTGGTACCTTTGCTGTTCTTTCTATTTCCTTTGTTCTCCTTCGGTCCCCTTTATATGAGTATGGAATTGCATTTAGTGCTCTGGAAAAATGCTTATCTACAACATTTTTAAGGCTTATACTGATGCTACAATTCCTCTAATTTTGAGATTTTAGGAGTTTAAAGATTTCTAGGAGGGGGGTTGCAATATATTTTTAAAACATTTTGTCAGATCTCTTTTTGCCATGCTCCCATTAACAGCTGTCTTCCTGTTTCTGGACCCCCAATCATTTTGTTAAATTCTTTTTTTTTTTTTTTTTTTTTGACCTCCCTACATAGTTTCTTTCAGCTGCTTCCCATATCTCACTTAGCTATTCTCATTAATTCTGAACTTTCCTTCCATTATATTAAATTCTAAAAATACCATTCTGTAATTTCACTGCCTTGGATAAAAATATTAAATGATGTGAAATTATCATGTATTAAGGGCAAAGGATGATAAACTGCTGTGCTAGATAGAAACTTAGTACCTTAGTAAAATAATATTTGACAATAGATGATGTGTTTGTAAGTATATAATGATTTTTGTAATACATTCTTGTAGAGATTTGGGAGACTAGCTAAAAATATATGTGCTCGTGTGTGTATATATAGGAAGAGGTATATCTGTATGATTGCAGTGTATTTTCCTAGTTGAACAAAGAAGTTTACTTTGCAGAAAAAAGATATAAAAAAACAGATTTTCATCTGATGAAAATTAACTACTTCTTTTGTGTAGATTTTTTTTCCCTGACCTCTTTTTCTAAACAAAAGAATAGACAGGGGAAAAAAACCCCAACCAACCCCAAAATGAACAACTGTGATGCACGGTAAGCAACACTGCCCGAGCTTTTTCCATTTCTGGGTCCATGGTATATCAATCTGTTTATCCGCTATGCCCTAATAAAGGCACAGGCATCCTGCAACCTGAGAGAAGAGCATGCCAGCACTTTGTCTTGGCAAGCACAGTGCCCTCGTCTCTGTCGTGAAACACTGCATGGCCTCAGTAAATGATGGGCATGGGTACGTATGCCACATGGAATGCGATCTTTCCTTTGATGTTAGCTAGAAAATAAAATGTGCTGGCTGTCTACACCAGGTAAGGACCATATAGAGTTGTGTGAATGAAACTGCTGTGATAGAGAGGAAACTGTGCAGGAACAAGAAGCTGCCTCTTTTCTTTGCCTGGGATAGAAATTACCCTGCACTGGAGTGAACTAGTTTCTTTCAGATTTGGGAAGATTTATTTCAGTATAAACAACATTATTACACTACCAAAAGTATTTTTATTGCTTATGCAAACTGTGTCTCTCCCTAGCATACTCTGTTTATGCACTGGAGGCCTTGCAGCACATTTTTGCATCATTATTCTAAAGTGTGATTGACTCCTTTTTAAAGAATGGAGCTAAATTTTTGGTTTTAAAAAAGCATTGGACATTGAACTCTTATATTTATCCTTGGGCTTACTAGAGATGGCAGGGAGGTTCAGAACATCTCTATCCTACTCATGATTCAAACCTGATCTACAGGGATTGTCTTTTCTTTCTGAGTGAGAGATAATTCAGTCTGCAGAACTGAGCTTGACAGAAATTTTTTTGTCAATTATGTATGAAGTTTTGAGATATAGAATTCTATCCACCAGGGAGCATGGATAAAACCCGCAAAATTCAATTGCTTTAAAGGTCTTTAGGACCTCAAAAATTGGACCGGATTCTTTTCTATTGAAAGCCTAAAACTTCATCAAACAAGATAGCTCGACTCACATTTGTATTACAAATTATTTACTTTGGTAAAATTAAACATATTTATTTTCATGAAAGGCCATGAACCAAGTCCTCTGCTTATTTCTGGAGTTATAAACACTTCTTCCAGCGCAACTTTTCCAACTTGTTGATTTTCACATCAGAGCCCTTTCTTTACTCTTCATTCTGTAAAGGAAGATGCCAGTAATCAGTAAAGTTTTTAGTTTACAGTTCTAAAGACATCTATCTCTAGTGTGAATACAACCACAGACATGGTAAATACTGAAGCAAAATCCAGATCCATTGATATGTGTGGTTCAGAGCCCATGCATTCTTGTGTTCCTACTGTAGCAACTGTGCAGGGACTATATTTTCTTGCATTAACTTTTATTGAAAAGTAGATGGATCTTCATGTATTTTCCCCCTCAGTGATGTTTTAATAATACAAAGCAAACTAAATAAGGATGTCTATTTTGGGTAAGAAATGCTAGCAATAAATAACTCCTCTCTGTGTATGATCATAGTGATAGGAAAAGTATAGTAAAACAAAGGGCATGAAAACCCCTATACTTATTAAGCTTCCAAATCAATTATGGAGAGACAGTCACAAACAGCAGAACAAAGTAAGCTAATAACAAAATCCAAAATAAACTCTGACATTTCATACAAAACCTCCCTGACATGCAAGGACTCAGGCTGAGTCAGGAGATAAAACTGGTGTAGACCTGTCTTCTTTAATTACTGCGGTGTCAGTTCAATAGTTCTGTGAATAAAAAAAGCTTTTTTTATTTTATATTTTTTTCCCAAGTTAACTGACATATCATCTTCCTTGGCCTGTTCACCCTCAGCAGAGAAAAACATGTTGGAGACTTCATGCATGAAGTGTGTGACATTTTGATGCTTTGATCTGACTGCTGTACACACAACTGGTTAGGGCAGAAGTGAAACCTCACAAGCGTAGTGTTCTAACAAAACAACATCTATTGTGTCTGTAAATACGTGTGCTTATGTGTAGATGAGCATACGCGTGCATCTGTACATATTGTCTTTATAATGTCAGTATATTTTATTTTTCTTTTATTTCTCACATATTAAAGCCAGCTCATATATTTTGGATCTCTATCTGTGAAGTCAAGTCCCCTTGTGGTCCTTTGCCCCTCTCAGATTTTCATTGACATGAGTTTTAAAAATTATGTATGAACTTTTAGAACAACTCAAGACTGGTGCATGAACTGTAGATTTCATCACTGCCAATTTATCATTTTTATACAATTTCTGCAGGTTACTCCCCTGACTCATTGTTTAAACACAATCCTGCATAAGACTGTCTGTGTAGAAATTTAACAACAAATAGAGAAAGGGTAAGAACTTTTCAGTCTATGTAATGTAATGTGCTTTCTTCAGTAATGGAGAGAAAGCAGTGAGTAATATTCACTCCTCCACACCAACCCCTGTTCATCTACCTGGAGCCTGTAGCTATGGAGAAAGTTCATAGTTCTTCCTAAAAACTGTAAAAAAAGAGCACAATCATGATACCTTAGCAGTTTTTCAGCTGCATTACCTGCATTCGACATGTGGTCAATATGAAGTTCACAAATAGACTTCAAACGGTATTATATATTTAAATTAAACTAAGACTAGGAAAAGTCTTAGATTAAATCATAGTGCTCTAGGGTGACACTGTCTTCCATAACATCCTCATAGGTAAGTTTAGGAAGTGTGGATTAGATAAGTGGACAGTGAAGTGGATTGAGAACTGGCTGAATGGCAGAGGTCAGAGCGTTGTGATCGGTAGCACAATCTAGTTAGAGGCCTGCAATTAGTGGTGTTCCCCAGGAGTCAGTACTGAGTCCAGTCTTGTTCAATGTATCCATCAATGACCTGGATGAGGGGACAGAGTGTACCCTCAGCAAGTTTGCTGATCGCATAAAACCGGGGCAAGTAGATGCTGCACCAGAAGGCTGTGGCGCCATATAGTGAGACCTGGACAGGCTGAAGAGTTGGGTGGAGAGAAACCTAATGAAGTTCAACAAAGGCAAGTGTAGGGTGCTGTACCTGGGGAGGAATAACCCCATGCACCAGTACAGGTTGGGGGCTGACCTGCTGGAGAGCAGCTCTGTAGAAAAAGACCTGGGAGTCCTGGTGGGCAACAGGATGACCATGAGCCAGCAATGTGCCTCTGTGGCCAAGAAAACCAGTGGCATTCTGGGGTTCATCAAGAAGAGTGTAGCCAGCTGGTCAAGGGAGGTTATCCTTCTCCTCTACTTTGCCCTGGTGAGGTCCCATGTGGAGTACTGTGTCCAGTTCTGGGACCCCTAGTTCAAGAAGGACAGGGAACTACTGGAGAGAGTCCAGCTACAGGAATGATCAAGGGAATGGAGCACCTCTCTTATGAGGAAGGGCAGAGAGGGTCTGTTTAGCCTGAAGAAGAGAAGACTGAGAGGGGTCTCATCAATCCTTGTAAATATCTAAAGGTTTGGTATCAAGAGGATGGGGCCAGACTCTTTTCAGTGGCGCCCAGTGACAGGACAAGGGGAAACGGGCATAAACTGGAACACAGGAAATTCCATCTCAACATGAGGGAAAACTTCTTTACTTTGAGGGTGACAGAGCACTGGAAGGGGTTGCCCAGAGAGGGTGTGGAGTCTTCTGCTCTGGAGATCCTCAAAACCTGCCTGGATGTGTTCCTGTCTAGACTGCTCCAGGTGAACCTGCTTTGGCAGGTGGGTTGGACTAGATGATCTCCAAAGGTCCCTTTTGCCCCCTACCGTTCCGTGATTATGTGTGATTGTGTAAGGCAGAATCATCTATTAAATGTTTAGTGATGATCTAAGGCCTTCAGCATTAGCAGTTTATTCCTTTTAGCTAAAACACGGCTCTCATCTCGGAAACAAGAAGTAGACTTTTATAATCTTATGCCTGGTGACTAAAGAGAGAAGTTGTGCAATGCATTAGTATCTATTAATAATACCTAAAGTGTCATGGACACTGATTAAATAATTAATGTGAGTAAATATATTTGGGAAGATGTTAACACACTGCTTGTAGCTAAGCCCATACAGGTTATCACAATGTGGTACTTTTTATTAGGAAATATTTTGTTTTGATTTGAGACTTTAATTCTCAAAATTAAATAACATCAGAGAAGTCAAATACAAATATTATAGCCATGGCCAAAGTTAGATATCATTAGAACCTCATGAATAAAGAATAACAACAGTTTTTTATCTGTTTACAGGCTTATTCTAAAATTCAAAGAGCAAAAACTTGACTTCCGTCTGCAATATAATGATCATGTGCAAAACTGAAGAATAGAATGAATTACTATGCTGGCTTGTACCAACACACACAGAGTTGCCATTTTAAGGAACTAACCATTATTAATGCATCTTTCTAATTGTCTCCTTTAGATTTGGCAGTGTCACACAGCAGTTACCTGGAAGTGCCTTTTGCAGTTGGTTGCTGCTTTCCACTTAATAAGCATTCACCTATCGATTGGGTTTTCTTTCTCTTGCTCCTAAGGAAGATGGTAATTCTAATATCTTAAAATGGCCAGGTACGTGTCTCAGAGTCAACACTATTGTTTACAGGATATTGTGGAAGTAAAAGCAGTGATGTTCTGTTTCCTTTAGTAACAAATGACTTATGTTGGCACATTTTAATAGCTTTGTATTACCTGTTGACATGAGATCCATTAAGATGTCACAGCTGCAGCTGTGTGCTAATAATCTCTTTCACCTCACTTTGTGTTTTGGGGAGGGGAAGGATATTGGATCAGATGCACTCCCAGAGAATGGGATGAATTTGTTATTATTGGTACATGCACAGAAGACATTTCATTCATTGCTTGATCTTCAGCCTATTGAGGTCACTAGAAGAACTTCTATTGACTCAAGTGCTGCTGGATCAAGCTTTCAGAGAGCTGATAAATGTTACCTAGTCCTTGTCAAGAGTGAAAATGGAAAGCAAGTGTGAGCTACAAAAACCTGAACTACTTCTGTTTGCAAGGGAAATGTCTACTTCCAACTTGTTTAAAGCAGGGGAAGTTTCACCAACCAATAACAACTAGGGAATAATAATAAAGACATGCTTTTTCCAAATTTTTTTTTTCTGTTTTCTATTCTTGCTGGTTCTTATTGAGCATTTCTTGCTGCGTTTTTTCTTTGTCACTTCCCAGGGTCTTCAGCTAACCTTCAGGCTCCCAAACTGCCATTCAATATTTTTTTCACCCTTTAGAAAAGAGTATACTCCCTCCCCACCTTGGCCCTTTTCACAGATTTTTTTTTTTTTTTTGCTATGACCTCTGTCCTATCTGCTTCTACAGCAGTTTTGTGCTAAATTGGCTGTCCTTTCTGTCTCAGTGGTTACAACAGGTCTCAGGAATGAAATGTCTTTGGAACCCTGAATTTTTGAAATAATTCTGTCAGTTTAAAGTCCTGAAGCTCCCACTCACTACTAAATCATTTCCACATACTGTTACCAGACATAGTAGACAGCATCCTTTTTCAGTCATCCAATGAAAAGGAGGTATCCAGAAACTGAGAAATATTAAGAACAAATTGTTTTTCATCTTACCAAAATAAATAGGCTTTGGTTCTGTGATAATATATCAGACTTAGCACTGTAACTATTAGCTATGAAACTGAATTAGCTTGTCTACTTCCATTACAGTTTCATTTACAGTAAAACATTCTTATGTCTTCTGTTTAGTCTAATCTAAATTCAAATGAATCCTTGAGTTGTACCCTTAACCTGGGTGATTTTTTCCAGTCTGCAATTGTTCCTTTGTCTTTCAGTATCTGCTGAAACATTTGAATGAATGTTATAGACCTGTAACTCAAAGGCACTATATACAGTAAATGCATCTACAGTGTTTAGCTGTGGTGTTCTAGGAATTGTTTTGGTATACACAGATACCTGGTCTCAAGTTAACCTAGAGGGTAATCAGGAGATAACCTAGTGCCATTAACTTCAGGTTTTTGCAGCCACCAGCCATTTGCTTCCAAACAAAACCAAGAAGACTTAAAAGCATACCATTACAAGATCAGCATGAAAATCCTATTAAATCTCACAGCACATAAAGATTATATGAAGGTTACCAAGGTGCATATTATCATTTTCTATGAACACACACACAAACACACAGACAGATGCATATATACACTTTTGTTCTGAAGGACTTTTCTTCTACACTAAGCAAAAAAAGGGAGAAAAGGAAAAATCTCTTACTATATCACAACCTGCATTACCTGCCATCACAAAATGCAACTGGGCTGCACACTGAGCTAGGTTACCTAAGTTTGGATGCTACATTTTCAAAACAAAAGTGTATCGCCTTGAGCCAGATTGCTCAACTATTGTTCTGTTGAGGTGCTGAAACACTTCACAGTCATTTATTTATCTGTCTTCAGCAAGTATTAACATCTGCAGATGGGTGCCTAGCTAGAGAAAAACAAAGTTCAGTTTTATGCTGCGTACCAGATGTGTACCATGGTCCATGGAAGAGCCTTGCTTCTTGCAGGATCCATACTGGGAAGCTTTCAGAGTATGCTGTAGATCCTTTCCAATCTTGACAGACAGGCTTTCTTTTCCACTTCTAAAACCAAGGTCCAGGGATACAGAAGAGGGAGAGGGGCAGGGAGTTGCATGACTGGGCTCCCACTTTAGATACAAACAAAGTATAATCTTGGGGGTTCAAATTAGATGACACAAGAAAGGTTGAGTATGATGGGAAATTGGATGGGTCTCGATTACACAGTTAGCCTTCCTACTTCTCTGGTGTAATTCTCTGTAATGTTCTAAGAACAGAAAATAGTTTAGTGTTAAAATTCATTCACAGAGTTCAGTTTTTCTGCTACATTATCATTTAAAGTTAAAGTGCAAAGAATTTCCTACAAAAGAAAAACCTTTCTTGTCAATTTACGAGTCTCTTACGAGAACAGGAACGTGGAGCTGCCTGTGGATGCAGCAGCAAGATTTTTTTTCTTCACTGAGAGTTTGACTTTTTCAGCTATTTTTACATGGGGTTAGTATTTAGTTTCTTGCACAGTTCTGCATGCATATTTCAGTCCTGGTCTGCACAAGTTGCTCTTCATCAGCTGTGGAAGAGAATCAGCCAATAGCATCAATATTTTGTGACAGATGCAAATAAAGGCTAAAATAAAACCATCAAACTGATTTACACTAGCAGAAACTGAACACAGATATCCAGAATAGTACAGCTAATGTGTTAATCTTCTGCTTAACATCATCTTGAGAGTGTGTGTCTGTGTGTGTACTCTTGTACTTATGTATATCTTTAATATTTTTAGATACCAGCATTCATAAATTTCTCTGGAAAGTAGGTAAGAAGGAAGATCATGATAAGCAATGCTTTGGGTGCTAGTGATAGAAATTGGGCGTGCTGCCGGTATAAAGGTATTTAGAGCCTGTACACCAGTGCAGTGCTTGTTTTCTTTCCCCAAGAAAGAGCTGCATGCAGCCTTAGATTAATGGGAATGTGAAAACAACAACCTTCAATTTTACGCAGCTAATGTTTCATAAAATATCAAAGCAATTGATGTAGTATCTAATGAACTACAGAGTACAGTCTTAGTTACTTTTATCTTTATATACACAGGAGAAATTACCAAAACTTTGTGATTACTTTAAGATAAGTCTTCCTAAAATGATTCAACAGTACAATAAGTAACCATCTTATGAAACTCATTTAACGCTGTTGTCCCTGAACACAGAATGGATTTCCATCATGTAGATAGAATGAATTCATTTTTAACTGTTGTCATGATTATAGGCCTAGCTGCACATCTGTTGTCCTTTTGGTCTCTATAAGTGCATCCACTAAGGTACCAATTTTCAGGCTTTTACCAGTCCTAAACCAGAAATTATGTTAAACACAGTGCATGCATATCTATTGTACTGACTCATATGCAGAGGCCTGTGAGCAATGAGTACCATGATCAGACAACTTTTTGTAACCAAATTTGTTTAAATGAAGAAAGCAAACAGATAAAAATTACTTGAAGGAGAAGGCAGTACACAAGACTCTTTAAATTGTTGATTCTTTCATAGTCACCTAGAGTGCATCGGGACTTTTGAAAAAACTTTAAAAGCCTTTGAGGGTGCGTCCCCGTATTTCTGTCTACTAATCATCTACTTGAGACAAAGAAAGATATCTTTTAATTTCAAGTGCTTTAAATTTTTAGCGTTTTTGTTTCCACTGTTCTGGGACAGCAAGTGTGAAACAGGTAGATGAATAAATGGGGACAACTTAAAATTATGAAAGCTAAGAAATCAGCTTTTCTTGAATAAATCAATTTGCATAAAAATTGGCTTACCTCACCACCACTGAGGATTTTCCTGTTAGCTTCCATATATCTCAAATTAAACCACCTCAGTAATTTAACCAGCGTATGGTTTTCATAAATTTATAAAGTATATACTTAATTCCATGATGGCTGTATTCTTGGATATAAGTTATATGTTATATTCTTCAATGTGTTTTAACTAGATCCCAAAACAGGATCTTTTTCAGGATAGGTGGTAACCACTGAAATTTTAATAGTATGTTAGGAATAATATAGGAATAATATTATTCCTCTACAGACCGTTATTGCACTTTGAGAATATCTTACTGGCATGTTCTAGACCACATGGATAAAAATTGATGCAACTGCATTCACTTCAAAGTACTATTGATATACTTTTTAAAACTCCCTGATCCTCGAAGGTCTTAGGTACGTGCTTAACTTTCTCCTTTTTGGCCATGCACTTTCAAGTACATGGGACTACAATGTAGATACATTTAAGTATGGGAGTTTTTGCCCCTGTAGTTGGGCTTTGTTTTTCATCTGATCCGGGACAGAACCTTTGGCCTATTATTCTATATCCTGATGAAAGCACCGATTAGAAGCATGCAAGCAAAGAATGGAATATTGCTTAGTTAAATCAATTTCCGTCTTGTTCTTGATTTTTGTCATGTTTGGCAGTTAGCTTATCAAAGCTATTTACTTGTCAGCAAAGATTTGTTTCCTCATGACCTGTCTTATCCTCTTCTATGACTTGGAAAGGAACGCATAATGCTGAATTACTTTAGGTTGTGATGTTCAAAAGAGCAGGATTATGGTTCAACTACAAGATCGAGCAGGAAGAGAAGCTGGGCTGAGAAACATATTGTATTACATGAAAATATCAATACTGCAAAAGCAAAGAGCGGAGAAGATGCATCCACCATGTGTGGAGCTGAATATAAGGGGGAACATATTTTTTGGTTTGAGTTTTTTGAGTTTTCTGAATAAATCCACAGAGATCAGGAGGCAGCTGCATAATCTACCGTCACTATGTGTTATCTACCATCACTGTGCCCATCAGAGAGTGTGACTCTTATTGCAGTCATACCAAAACCCCTGGCTTTTCAGCCTCAGTCTCATAGCTTCATCTCTTGAAGTTTTCCATTGTTAAGCCTTGGTATCTATCAAGTTGATAGCTATTACAACTGTAGTACCTTAAAGGCTATGGCATGGTAGATGCTTATTTCTAAAACATGCTCTGGATTCTGTTGTTGAGAAGACCCTCTGTGTGTGTGTGTGTGTGTGTGTGTGTGTGTGTGTGTTCACCTGTGTGTGTGCACAAAAGGGATGAGTGTCTAGCTGTCCTTTATGTGTGTCATGGTTTGGGCATCAAACCAGGACAATGTATGAGAACCAGAAGAACAGAAGGGGGGGCATTAGCAAAGCAGTACTGTGAGGAAACACCTCAGTACTACTCAGTATTCAGCACTTTGAGGAGAGAGTTTGCAACAGATTTCAATGGACAATTAGATATAAACTGATGGAAGAAGTTACTGACTCACATTTATGGTAATTAAATGACATAAATCTGACAGACAGTGGCTATTGATAGCGGAAGGAGTTTCTTCTGTGATCCTCTTCACTTTTTTAGCATATTTGCAGTTTGGGGGGTAACAGATTTGCTCATTCTTATCCCCACAGAATTTATATTCAAAATTTTAATACTAAGGCTGTAAGCAAGAGGTGAATGAATGCTGTCATTACCACAAATAGGCAAACACAAGGCAGGGAACTAAAGGCGAAGTTTCAACCATAATAGAAGCTTGGACTGAACTTGTTACAAATTTCTAGCTACTTGGGATGATGCTACCCTTGATTTTTGGAATTAAAATAAAGTAAATAAACCATGAACTAGTAAAAATGTTTTCCATGGTTTAGATGCTATGCAAATTTCTGTATGTGTACATGTAGTCACAAGCTGACCTAAACTTGTAGAAAAGATTCAGATCAAAAGCCATACCAAAAGCAGAGAGGAACAAGAGGAAAATTAATCTGTTTGATTTCCTCCTTCCCCTTACTAGTGCTAACCAAACTCACATGCATTCCTGACTCATATGTAGTTACTGAGTCTGCCGTCCTCCAGTCATCCACTCTGGCAGTGCAGGATCTCATAATTGTAATAATGAGAAAATTAAGTCTACCTCAGTGAACCTTTAGGATATGTGTTCCACAAAAACCAATAAAATAAAGGCCAGTACACCTTTGTGGATATGGACAGAGGTGTGATTTGACAATTGCTACTGACAGCTTTATCATTCTACAGAATCTTTTAGGACACTATAATTTTCTGTTCATTGATCAAGAAACTTCATATATAATATGAAGTTATAATACTAGTATTTTTTTGTAATTGTGACGACATCCAGAAGAAGGTTGTCCACTAGCTGTTCTTGATTATTTTTTTCAGACTGCTTACAAACTTCTAAATGAAAGCTCCAGGAAGTTTCTGGAACTTCCACATCATGTAACTCCCTCAAATTTCCTAAGTGGTAGTCCTTGCAAAAATTGTGTTTCAAAGAATAGGACTAACATCAGTCGCTGTCTAAAGAACATCAGTACATTTCTTTAAAAATCACTCTAAATTTCTGTATACAGTAGAAATGTACAGCAGTCATAGAACTTTTAAACTAATCTCTAGATCATAATGGATTCATAAAATCCTGCTATAGTGATCAACAAGTTCAAGGTATTCATCTTGTCAGTAGTTTCTGTAATAGCATTTTCTGTCAGGCAAGCATTTGGCAGGCCCTCAGTTTAAAAATACTGAAGATAAAAATTATGCTATCTATTTAAAGTGTTAGGGTGGGGTTTTTGTGGGTTTCTTTGGGGAGGCGAGGGGGTGGTGTTTATATTTTGCCCCTCTCTGGACTAGATTCAATCAGTTTTAAACCTGTATTACATGTCTTTTTTGTTTTGTTTTGTTTTGTTTCTTTCCTGTTTAGTGCTCCTTTTGGAATTTCTACTGGTTGCTTAGATGACTCTAAAGCTAGAGTTAGAAAATAACTAAATATAAAATAGATGCATGAGTGCATCTTGGGAAGGTGGTATTATGGATGGAGAGCTGTCATCACATCCTTCACAATTACATTATCATGTGCTCCTGTGGTGTACACCTGTGGCTTGTTGGCAAGGCATTTAATTCTAAGGACTATTGAACACCATGCATTTTCATAGCAAATCAGTGCAAAGTTATTTAACACAGGTGTTTCTGTAATTGTGATACATTGGGAGATTCACACTGTTCAGTAGCCTTCAAAATTACACCCTCCACCTGTGTGGTGAAGTAGTTTAGCAATACCTCTCTGATGTCGGTAATAAGCTGTGTTTTGGTAAAGTTAGGGATCTGTGTGCATTTATACTGAGCCATGGTTCAAGCATGTTACAATGAAATTCCTCAGATTTTTTTTTATATTAAAATAATATTCATAACTATTTCTTCTCTTAAAGGCTCAGTACCTAGCAGCTACTAGGTGAGTCTTTCCATTTTCTTTTAAAGGGATGTTGCAAATCACCCTGGCAGGAGACTTTAAGAAGTCAAACAACTTTTATCACATTTAAGAAGCATTGTATCATGAAATAACAATGGGGTGACATTAATGCTCCATAAGAAAAAATATTTTGACCTGTATATAATTATGGATTATAAAATATCAGCAGTGCTGAGATGAAGGTGCTTCTGATGGTTATGTGTCACTTTTTTTTGTTTGATGAAAACATCAATATCTTTCCGCTTCTACTGTGAAATGTTTATATTTGAAATGCCAACAAGAATTCAACCAGAGCCTCAGCTTTGCAAAGAGGAAAAGAAGTGCTCCTCCTGAGATCCACCAGATTCTGCAGAGGGCCCAGTTCAGCTGGCGGGCAGGATTTGTGAGAAACAGGGTCCTGATGCATAAGCTAGTAGCTCTCATCTAACCCACCAGGGAAATTAGTGATAGGGAACTATGATCTTCAGTAGGCCCTTGCTTTGCTCATGCTGGCCAGCTATACCTTGCTTCTGTGTTATGTACTATCCATGTGTTTGAAAATATATCTACCTTCAGCTTTTCCTTGTCTCAGTATTGACATTGGAAGGGACAGCCTGAGTTATGAGTACCAGTACGTACCATTCAGTCAACGGAAATTGTTTTTTTTCACCCTCTATGGTATCTGAATGGATTTTGGAGGGAGTAGTAAAACTGACATCTGATAAACCCATTGTATATCTAACCACAGTGGTTCTCAACTTTTCAAAGAGGTTTTTGTGAATTTCTTTTTCACCAGAGGTAGAAATGTTGGAGGTTTAGCAAATTTCTATTTTACTAAGCAGTAGGCCATGAGAAGTGTTAGACAATTATAAGAGGTAACACTAAGATGATTTGTTCCTCTGTCACTCCTGTTTCACAGTTGTATAACTTCATTGATTTCCCTGTAGCTATCACAGTAGCTGAATTAAATTAGCTGAAATTAAAATGAAAGAAAACAACAACAAAAAAGAAAACAATTTTTAAAAAATTAAGATTTAAAATATTTTAAAGATTTAAAAAATGAAAAAAATGAAGCATATTATCAAGAGCTAAAATTTCAAAGAAATGCAGACTCTCGTCTAATGTGAGAGCTGATATTTCAAGGACTATCATAGCAAGCATGGCAGATGGCCAGCATGGATCAGCAAGGAACTCCTGATTGAGCTTAACTAGGTAAAGAAAGAACACAGAAGGTAGAAGCAAGGATGGGATAGCTGGGAGGAGTACAGAAATATTGCCCAAGCGTGCAGAGACGGAGTTAGGAAAGCCAAAGCTCGGCTGGAGTTGGAACTAGTAAGGAATGTGAAGGGCAGCCAGAAGAGCTTCTATAAACACACTGACACCAAAAAAAGGTAAAGGAAAAGCGGGGCCACTTCCCATTGGGGCTGGAAAGTTACTGACAAACAATGTGGAGAAAACCAAGGTACCCAATATTGGTTTACCTCATTTTTTTCACTGGTTAGGTTTGCCCACATGCCTCCTAGGTCCTCAAGTCTGTTAGCAGAGTCTGTGGGACAAAACCATTACCAGACAATGAAGGTAAGATAAGTGAAGATGCACTTAAGCCATATGGACATACACAAGGTCAAGGAATCAGAGAACACTCTCAAGCATGCTGGGGAAGTCAGCTGCTGTTTTTGAAAGGTTGCTGATAACTGGAAAAAGGGAAATGATACCACCATCTTGAAGATAAGGAAGAAGACCCACAGAACTACAAGCCAGTCAGCCTCACCTCGTGTTTTGACAAGTCTTCATTAACAAACTTGATGTTTATACAGAGTATACTTTCTATATGTTTCTGGACAATAGTGACCTGAAAAAAACAGGCTGGAGGCCAGAGGTGCTGTTCAAAAGACTACACAGGCCAGAGAAAGGGGCTGACAAAACCAACATGAAGTTCAGTTTTGGCAAATATAGACTTCTGAATCTGGGATGGAACAAACTCACACAGAACTACAGTCTTGGTGCCATCTGGTTAGAATGCAGATTTGCAGAATACGGTACTTGGGGTTCTGGGTGGAAAAGCAGTTGCATTGGAAGAATCGGCACTGCACCCGCGCAGCAATGAAGGCCATCTACATACTTGGCTGGATTAACAATAGGACAGCCAACAGTTTGAGTAAAGTGAATCTTGTCACCTACTCAACTCTTGCAAGATCAAATATGAAGTACTGTATTCAGCTTGGAAGTCTCCAGTACAACAACATTGACATGCCACTGGGCCAATATTTGAAGGTGGAGCCCGGGTGTTCTCAGAGGTGCACAGTCAAAGCAGGAGAGGCAATGGATGCAAGCTGGAACATGGAGAAATTCTGACTAGTCCCAAGGAAAACGTTTTCATTTTAGCAGTGGTCAAACAGGTGGAGTAGGTACCCAGACAGCCTGTGGGATTTCTGCTCTTGGAGGTACTTAAACTCAGCTGAACACTATCCAGAGCAACCTTATCCAAATGTGGGGGCGTAAACAGCCTTGCATAGGGAATTGTACTGGATGGTTTCTGGAGGTCCATTCCAACCTATGTTTTCTTATGATTTGCAGAAATGCTAAAGACAAACATTATATTCTGTGGAAGGCAATGGTGGGGGGAATTGTACTCATAGTGACAAGGATGCAAATTTGCTTTAATTCTGTTGTAAAATGTATCTAGTCTGTATTTTACAGTTAGTAGAAAATATATCGTAACTCTCTTGAGCAGAATGCATCACTTTAACTCCTAGATAGGATGAAATCTTTCCAACATGAAGGGCTGCTAAGCTCTTACAGAATGCTTACCATCTAGAAACTAGTTCCTCTATAGAACATATTTTTCTAGCACTATGTGTAATTTTTTTTATTTTAATAAGGCTTTACCAAATACACTATAAACAGAATTGAAATTTAAAAGAAAAGAAATGGAAGGTATATCTATCTAGTCTTAAATGGTGGTTTACTAAAATATGTAGAAGCAGCTGCCATAGCAATGAAGTAAGGTGATAAATGAAGTCTAAAATACAGAACCATAGTCAAAATTGTTAAACTGAAAAAATAAGTATACCTAAACAGCTGCCTAAGCCACTGACCTCTCCAGGCATTTTGAGGCAGGAAGAGAGAAAGGCAAGAAGCGCATTTTTCATGGGAATGAAAATTGTTACAGAGCATTTATTGAAGTCCTTAGAAGTTCACCTACATAAGCAGAATCCTCTAAGATCAGACTTAATGTTGATGCAAGCACTAAATTTGCATCAAGGAACGATGGGTACATTCTTATAGTACACTATCCAAACGCTGCTTTTCTAATTTGTTCAGCCTGTTAAAAACAACAGTTCTGACTCCTGAGCCTCCTCTAGTGTCTTAAAATTAAAAGCAAGTCATGTATACTCAAATCAAAGTAGGGCAAAGCACAGAATCATTGATGAAATGCATATCATGCCAAACAGGTATTCTTAAGTCTACTTTTTTCTTCTTAATTTTCGTGATGCGAAATGAAAAGTTCTAGTTGGATTCCCATCCCTATGTGTTTTCCTATGTTTCTAGTTGGTAAAAGATGTAATAGCTCAGTGCTGTTTTTTCTCAAATACTATCAACAGTGTTTGACATGATAAGAAGTGAATAAGCAGATTCTCCACTCCAGTTTTCTAGCTCTTAGCAATTAGCTAGTTACATTTGCCTTGTGCATACCCATGTATCAAAACTGAAGAAAGCAATTATTAAGGAAGTGTATTGTTTTACCTGAGTCCATTTGGCAAATTGATACTGTAGCATTTTAGTGACACTCTATGTTTTTAGGCAATTATTTCAATGAGTAATCTGTCAGATTTTGCAAGATATCTTAAAGGTGTATCACACTTGAGCATCACACAATTTCTATCAGACTTCATTATAGACCTCATCAGTGTTTTAAATATTTATTTTCTAGTAGGTTGTATGTGCAGTGACAGCAGTATTGAATCAATACATATTTTTATGACCATACACTTTTTACTGACAATTGTAACTATACTTCTAATTTTTTGTTTTTTTTTTTTTTTTTTTTTTTTTTTTTTAACATACGACTTCAGTAGAAAAGCACTCAATCTTTCTTAGGTAAGCATTAAGTTTTATATATACATATATATATGTATTTCAGTCATAGGGAATTAACATAGTAATTATAAACTTTGCCTGCTCACTTTTAGTCTTAGTGACAAAAAACAGAAAATATGAGGGACTGTGTTTCTTGGAAAATAAGGCAGGTTCATAGATGGCCATGAACGCTCTCTTGTTCTAATGACTTCATTTGGATGAGGACTTCTTTAAAAATCTATCGAAGTTGATAAAAATACTTTTTGTTGCATTCTTTAATTTCCATTTTATACTCGACCACAGGTGCCAGTTTGGACTCTTATGACTTTCTTATGTATATTTTACTCATCTAGGCGCAGAAGAAAGAAATACAATTCTGCCTTAATTTGCATTTAGAAGAAATTAGCCACCTCCCCAAATCCCAACTTCAACTAAGAAATAGTGTAATTATAGAGCTATTCTCCCTTGTTGTACAGTGGGAAAATCAGTATTAATACTGCTGAAGTCTTTTCAGCCAAACAAAATCAGGAGTAACACCAAGTAATGTGTAATTAAACAATTGCAGATTCACATTTCTCACTACAAAACTGCAATTTACCAAAGCAAGAATTTGGAGGGATTTAAGTCCTTTTTCTTCTCATATGCTGATATTAGTAATACTAAATGTTTACTTTTAATCTACTTTAATGTAAAAACTGATTCCCTATAGTCACATTTAGTAAGAAATAATAAGTGCATTTTTTTTTTCCCAGGGAAAAGGAAGGAGGAAGAAACATATTCATTATGACCTGCTGCTTTGACATGAAAAGGTATGTGAACTGAAAATAGCTCATGGTTAATGAAATGTTTAGTCAAGGTCAAAGTAATGCTGTCTTTTGAGTCTTAACTATGATGAATTTACTCCTCCATTACACCTCCCCAAAAGTCAGAAAAGGTTTTACATTACCTTGAAGTTGCAATGGGGTTAGCTTTACATACCAAACTAAAATGTTCTCTATTATGTCTGAATTTCAGGCCAGGTGGCCCAAAAGACAATATGACAACTTCAGGAAAGAATTTCCTACTCCTTCATGCTTTCTGAGCTGATTCCTTCACTACTCCTTAAAAGCTGACAGGTGAAACAAGAACAATCCTGAACAGGAAAAAAAAAAAAAAAAGGCAAAAAATAAAAAGGAGAAAAGACATTTTTATGCAACACAGTGTCATATTAGAGAGAAGAGTCAGGTTTCCAAACCTAAATCCAATCCTGATATGCCTGGGGAGGGGTGAGGTTGTACACCTTGGGAAAGATTCTCAGACCCACAACAGAGCCACAATACCTTGCACCTGCCCCCAGAGAGAATTGGGGGAAACAAAGAAGTGCCAAGCAGTTTCATAGTCATAGTCTGTCTAATTTACAACTTTAAAACTGGATATTCTCTTTGAAAGTCTAAGGCTTTCCAAAATCTGCCAGAATTTTTAAGTATAGCTTATACATTTTTTAGCACTGTATAAAACTTTCCACTGCAGCTGGAAAAATGAAGAATCAGCTTTTGCTTAAGGTATTGTTAGCAATTTTCCATCAGAAAAACTTCATTAGAATTTATATATTTATTTTGAGTATATATAAATATATACTCAAAACAAATTTGAGTCTTCCACAATTCTACTCAGCAAATTCAGAGGCAAAATTGGTGCTTCTAATAAGTATGATTATTGATCAAAACCGAGTTTTTATATCTGTGTTTCTCTTAGCTCACAAATGGCTTGCAAAAAAATCACCAGATTTTCTTTCCAGGGTAATGTTTATTATTTGTTGCATTGGGAACTATCATGCCACACTTCAGCAGGTCATTTTTTTTCTGTTTTTGTGGTTCTTTAACCATGGAATAAGAAATAACAATATTGAGTATTAAACTGTATATTTCTAGCATGAAATTCATGAAACTTTGGGGACCTAATAGTAGCATTCAATTTGAGAATGCTAGGTTATTGAATTTGGAATCAAAACGATCCGTTGGTCAAGGCATGAGAATGAAGAGAAATGAATCTGAGCAAATAATTCTGCCTTTCCTGTTGTCTCCCATTAAAAAATAAACAACAGAAGAACAACTCAATGTATGTGGCATGCATATATATTGATGTACCCGAGAACTGAAAATGAAAGAAAACCTACAGCTATTATCAGTGTCAATCATATGAAAAAGACTGGTTGTTCTATTACATCTTGGTAGGTATTGATAAATTCTGGAACCACTGTGAACTCTCTTCTGCAGACTTGTGGCCACCGCCATTGCTCCTAGTTTGTGCCATTGCTCCTAGTTTGTACTGGTGGAATACAGAGAAAAGTCAGTCCATCTGTTCCCACAGCTATTTCCCTCGCCTGTTACAGTGAACACAAATCACCAAAGACAAGTTTTTCAGTGTCTGTTTCTTCATTCCATTTTCCCACTCTCCTGCTTGCTTTTCCTTTATTACTAGCTGGAAAATTGCTTACTTGCTGAGGTTGGTTGCTTTCCTAGAATTTCTTTGTTTAGGAGAGCAAAAAAGGTGGTAATATGAAAAGGAGCAATGAGACCCATCTGTTTTGCTGGGGAAGTAAAAGAGAGGAAATGCACAAGTATGAATTGCTTCAATAAGTTTGTGGCCTCTACTTTCTCACCCTACTCTGCATATGTGGTCACCTGCCCCACTAAAAGAACTCAGGAAAACGTAGCTAGTGGGATACTGGACTAGAAGGAAGGGGTAAGGAATAAGCTACTCCAGGCAAAATATTTTCAATTAAATATAATTCAAAATCATCCGCTATAGTAATGGATGCTGATGACTTCAGCTTTCACATACAAAGATGAGACCTCAGCAGATAGGAATACTATAGCAGGGCAAGAAAGGTAACAATGCTGTTAATTTCAGGTGATATGCTGGGGTGAGACAGTGGAGAGTATGTTAGCCTTTTGAATGTGACAAAGTAAGGAACTGTCACTATCTATCTACGACTACATTTTCTGTAGCTATGACATCCTGTCACCTGCAGAGATACATACTATTTTCACTGTCTTAAAGTGCTATCCAAACTTTGGGCTTTTCATAGTGGAGAGGACAGATTATTAAATAATTAGATTTTACCAATCTTTTTGTATATGAACTGAAAGCAAGGAGCTATCCTCTCATTGCCCAGTTACAGGAAAGGTCAGCTGGAGTTTGCTTCTGTTGTTTGAGCAGTGCTTGGCATTCTCTTCTTACCCTCTCTCTGCTCCGTAGATCATTGCACACAGAAAGGTCAGGAATGGAGAGAAAGTAAGATACCAGGCCAAATAAGGAGCAAAATATTCCTCTTCTTCTGGAAATTGTCAGAACAGAAAGGGAATTTCTAGAATCCTTTTGGGATAGGAAAGAAGACCTGAGATAGTTGAAATGTTTGGAATACACACTGTAAATTTCTACTGGCTGGATTCAGCTCACATCCTTGTATGAATAAAGGAATTAACAGTGTAAAGCCATCCAAAGCCACGGACTAGTTACAGCTGACTTTTTTCTTCCGTTAATCTGTGCTTATTTCAACTTGCAGCCTGTGGAATTTTCCTCCCTGCTCTGTTTTCCTTTGTCCGATCTAACCTTTACTTGTGTTCTTGAATATGGGAAAGAACAGAGGGGAGTTGAAAAAAGGATGGTTGTTGCCATTTTCTTCACCTGCTGCAATAATTCTAAATCAAGTATTTTTAGACTTGTAGTTTCTTCAGAAAGACTGAGCCAAAACTAACCTCTAAATTTTCTATCACATAGCAAAAGGCTACATTCAGAAAGGGGTGGCAAAGTGTCAGACACAGTGTTGATTTTCAGAATTGCCTAAAGAGCTAACACCTCTTTCAGCAGCATTCACAATATCCTTTGAGTGCAAAAGTGTTAGTAAGCAAGTGTAACTATATGAAAGAGGCTAAAATTAGGGGAAAGACAGGACAGAAAAAAGGAACTCTCTTCCTCCAAGAAACTGGAAATGAGTCATTAGAAGTGGAGCTGTGTCAGGCAGAGATTTTCTTTGTTTGGCTCTGTTGTGGTTTAGACTGAATTGGCCAATTATGAGATGACAGATGCTCTCTCCCTCTCTTGTTCCAAGAAGACGAAGAGCAGAGATAAAGAGACTTACAGGTTTAGAAAGAACTAAACTACTTTAATGAAATATTAATAATAAAATAAAAAATAATGAAATAGATACAGTATATACAAAACCATATTAAGCTCCTGGGATGACATCGCCGGCAGGCACTGGGGAAGTCCTATACTGGACTCAGCAATGGATGAGAATTGCATTCCAGCTCTGGAGTCAGAAACACACGGATTGGGATCAAAGGCAGACAGACAGGGTCCTTCTCAGACATCAGCCATTAAAGAAAAAACACTGACCCTTTGATCCCTCAGCTTTTATACTGAGCATGGGGCAGATGAGATGGAATACCACTGTTGGTCAGTTTTGGATCACCTGTCCTGTCCGCTTCTCCCTACGGATGGGACCCCTCTACACTTTTCCATTTCTGACTCTTGAACAGGGCAAATAACGAAATTAGCTGACCTTGGTTGTTATAGCAATAAGTATAAACAAGAGAATCTGCATACCATTCCTTGGCATTCCTTGTCCCTTCTGAGTAGTCTTCTTCAACAGGCTGAGAAAAAATTAGTTTCCTATTCCGTAGAACATGATTAGTGAATATCATGAAGAAAATACTTTTGTCACTGCTATTTACACTTTGTGTTAGGTGAGGGGGAACTCTTGTTTTGTAGCAACATTCAGCCTAAGGAGCAAACCTACTAATACTTCATTTCAGGTACCTTTCTTTCTTTAAAACAAGAAAGTTGCACAGGTACTGAAGCAGTCACTATTTTGGGGAAGTTCTATTTGTTGATTTGTTTGTTTCACTGCCAAGAAATAATTTAACTGCCAAGAAACACTGCAGAATATAAACACAGCACAAAAATTCTGGAGGAGCACAGATGCCACTGCTGTGGGGTAAGTATTAGTGATTGTCAGATACTCAGCTAAATGCTTGAGGGTATTTCTGCTAACAAAAAAAGCCAAATTATAGTACCTATATTTTGACTGGAAAAAATAGAAACAGCTAAGCATAAAAATTGAAAGAAAGCTTTGCAGTTCCTATGACTAACATTGTTTTTAATTTTTCCCCTCTTATACCTGTAAAATATGAAAAATTGGTAAACTTAATCCTTTGAATCAGCAAACTATGTGTGACTGCTTATCTTGGGGGGAAAGAGGATGCAACAAGTAGGTAACTCATTTTAATCTTCTAAGCTAAGATCCTTTATGCAAAGCCCTTGCCTGAAATGAATTTTTGAAGGCTGACTATTTACAGATTAGCAGTAGTTTAAAATGACAGAGCTGGCATAGCA
Source organism: Limnodromus scolopaceus (assembly GCA_028565335.1). Taxonomy (NCBI): domain Eukaryota; kingdom Metazoa; phylum Chordata; class Aves; order Charadriiformes; family Scolopacidae; genus Limnodromus; species Limnodromus scolopaceus. The sequence continues at coordinate 75,117,996 of JAOXNO010000013.1, read as the reverse complement.
TTTGCTACAGAGAGCACTTGAATGATGATAAAGCTAGGGAAAACTGAAAGCACGCATAGACTTTTTAAACCAAACCAGGGGAAACTAGAGCTTGAAACAATGGCAAGTATGCTTTAATGGGTATTACTTTACATGATTGTTTGGGGTTTTTTTACACAGTGAGTGCCTTACTCTTCCTGTGCTGTTGATGACAGAGCACAAAACCAGCTTCTTTGCACACTCATATCCCTTACATCAAACAAAGACTTGGTGTGGGAGAAAATGTTCTCTTTTTCATTTTATTACCTCATCTGTTCCAGGCGGTACAGGTAAAACACTGCACACTGACAACGCCTTACACTTTTACACAGTGACACAACACTTATGTTAACACACACATGCTTGTACAGACCAGATTTCATCTCTATGACTGTGCCATGGCAGGGCTCCTCTGAGATCATCTTTCTCTGATGGGATAATTAGGGAAGAACAGTGCATTTTTTCTACAGATCAGTGGTATTTTCTTATATATTTTAAAAGGGAATTTAATTCTGTTCACCACCAGATTAATCTGAAAGTCTTTGGGGTTTATAGTGGGCTCCCTTCAAGCAAAATAGAATTACAGTTAAAAAATTTTGAAAGCTGAATCTGTTTTGGGGATTCATTTTATTTACTTAAAAAAATATTCTTGAAAATATAAGAATTTTAAAATATATTATTGAAAATATAAGAAACTGGTTTTGTTTGGCTTGGTTTTGGTTTTTGTATGTTAAAATAGAGAATTTAAAAGGACTGTTCTATTCACGCTGCTTCTGTTTGATCTTCTACTTTAATTCCCTGTAGAAAAAAAAAAGAAGTATGGTGTTCCCATGGGGAACAAAAGCTTGAAAAGAAGAAACAATGTGTTTTTAATAAAAAAATTAAAAAGGACCATATTTCAGGTTGGGGGAGTGCAGAGAAAATAATTTCTTATGTAAACTGTACATCATCTCTTGTGAATGGCAGCTCAGGAGACTGTGTGTGTTCCTCTCCTACTTCATAGGAATTATCAGGCGGCTACAAATGAAGGCAGCTTTGATAACTAACCTAATAAAATTCCAAAGAGTAGGGGTGGGCAGCTCAAGCTGACATTTTAACATTTCAGGGTTGAGGATGATGAGTGGAAGAAAGAGGAATGCCAGTTTTGCTACAGACAGAAACTAAATTTCTTTAGTTTGGATGAATTCCAAGCAGAGCTAAGGCATTTTTACAATCCTTCTATTTCTTACACAAAGCAAACAGTTCGCTTCTGTTTACTTAAGCACACTGAGACAAGAAAAATCCAGAGGCTTACAAGATCACAGCTGTCTGTTCTTCAAATACTGGTTCAAACCTTTGATGAAGGGTAGTGTTGTTTGCTTTCTGTGGATTGCAGGTTAAAATGAATCAGGTTTTATAGCAGGACATAATTTCTCTAGGGATGGAGCTTCCTGGTTGAATTAGAAGATAAATAAAAATGCATAGTTTATTTTATTTGTTTCTCCTATTTCCCAAATACTTTCCTATTTCATCTAAATCAGAGACAAGTAATTAAGTCAGTTTACAGCAGGTTAAGGTCTCTTAATTTGCCATGTCAGCATGTTTTAAAGGCCTGGTGCTCTGAATCATTACTTTCATCTCTTCTCATCACCCAAGCATGTAGTCCTGATGTAGATGGTCATGCGACCACTTCCAGTGTCCTCATTAAGATTACTCAACCAATTAAAGACTGCTTACATGAATAGGGCTTGTTAGACCAGCTTGTGTCACTCACCTCCCTGTTTCTTCTTTCTGCACTCTGTCTTTCCTATCTGCAAGCAATTCTGTCTCAGTCGGCATGGATGTGATCTCAGCAGAGTCCTTTGCAGCCCTGTTTATTCACCTCTACAGCCTAGGTTATTAGATATAAGGAAGAGATATTTTACCCTGAGGTTGGTGAGGCACTGGAACAGGTTGCCCAGAGAAGCTATGGATGACCCGTCTCTGAAGTGTTCAAGGTCAGGTTGGATGGGGCTTTGAGAAAGCTGGTCTAGTGAAAGATATGGTGGGGGGGTTGGATCTTTAAAGGTCCCCTCCAACTCAAAGCATTGTCTGATTCAGCTCAGGATCTGCGCAAAAGTAATCTTGAATGAGATTGGTCTGGCATTTGCAGAAATTAGGTAGGAGAGAGACTAACCTGTCCAAACTGGCCCATGTTTGTGATCTTACAGAAAAGCTTATATATCTTCAGGTGAACAAATGACAACTTGAGGTACGGGTGTAACTATGCAGCTCCAATAAACTTTATTGTCAAGGAGACTAGGCACCCAACAAACAGGTCTAGTTTTGCATGATTCTCTATGTTTCGCTTGAAAAATATTAGTCACCGGAAGCGTGCATATCCCATACTTCCCTCCTCTCCTCAGCTGCCATGAGAGAGTCTCCTCAGTTGAGTTGCTCTGGATACTTTGTATCTCAAAGCTGCATGTTCATAGATATTTTTGATGTAGGAAGAGTATGGGTGACAAAATAGGGTAGGGTTTGTAACGTAATAGCAGAGTTTTGAAGTACTGTCATTTTGTATCGATTTGTGTAACAGATACATCTGTCATCTTTAAATTTTAAGAAATTCTAGGATCAAAGATGTACATCTACATATACACAGCTCTACATAGGTAAATGTGCTTGTGAGACACAAAATACCATAAACAAGAAGTTACGTTAACAAATACTACACTTACTTCTTTGTACCATTCATCAATAATAAATTTTTAGAGAATGGTGAACCTGAGCCAGACAACTGCATACTCAGGAAACCTATATAAATTTGTGCTAGTCCTAGGAATTGCACTTTTGGAGAATATTAACATTCAAGTTCAGCAGATGTGCTTTTCTTCACACTAAAGGAAGAGAAAAAGTGAACCAAAGTATAGATTCTGCAGTCTCCTCAGGAAGTCTGTTACTGATGTCCTCAGAACACCACAAGTCCCTCTTTGTAGACCAGCAGATGTGAAGGACATGTTGTGGAGCTTACTTGTAGAACAGTATTTGTACCTAAAAATGCTGGGTAGACTGCATTGATGTGAAGAGGAAGACCTTCTGTGCACTTCTAATACAATTATCTCTTCTGATCAGGTTATAATGCAAATATTATCAAGGGCTCACAGATTATCTGTAGTATTGACATTTCCAACATTGACATTCTCAGGTCAATATACTAAAATTATAATACACTACCCATGAGTTAAGAATGAAAGTACCATACTTTTTATACATAAAATCTCAAAAAAGAAAAAAGGCATATATAACATAACCTTTCAAAAAAGCAGTACTTGAAAGAAAGTCCTTGGATAACGGGTATCCTCATATACCTGCAAAGAACCGGGGATAACAGGTTATAGAGGGAGAAGTCTATGGACATCTGTGAGACTATTGGAAGAGAGGAGGAATGCAAGGGGCGAACAAATTTAAGAGGACTATTTGATGAGTGGACATTTGAGAGACTTTTTCTATAGGTGTTTTCAAACATATATAAGGCATACTGCTTCTAAATGAGTTTTTTTTTTTTAATATATAACACGCTTTCATAATTCTTACTAATACCTTCCCATCTTCAAAAAGGCCAAGATGAAGAATCAAGAGAACTGCAGGTTGGTGAGCTAACCATGCTCCCTAGTGAAATTCTGGAGTAAATCTCTCAGAAGCCCACGTCTAGGCCTATGAAAGCTATAGTGGTGAGTTGGAACAGCTAGCAAGAATGCCTTGCTAACCTGACTATTATCTTTGATGAGATAACAGACTCTGTGGATGCGGAAAGAGCACTGGTTATTGTTTACCTTGTGTTAGGGGCATCTGTCCCTTTTGTCACTGCACTAGTTCCCACAACCAGGGTAGCAAAACAAGTACATAGGGTATAGTCTGAACTGGTTTATTGCCCTGCTGCAGCCACATTGATGAGATGCAGAGCTCTTAAATGGTTCATCAGGGCCTTGAGAGCACCAATGGGCTCTGCAACCCTTTCTTTCCTCTCTCCTTCCCAAGGTTTTGGCTGCCAGTGCTTAAGGGCAACTCTCATTTAACATGGATGTCGAATCTTGGATCAAACTGCTGGGAAAGAGCTGGAGGACAGAGACTTGGGAGAAACAAGGTCCTGGCCTCCCTTTGTTTGGGAGCAGCATTGAAGGATTCTTACCCAAGCTATATTGTTGATGTGTCTGTGCATGTAATGTACATGTATGACTGGAACGTCTCTCTTGTGAAGAAAGGCTGAGAGATCTGGGTCTGTTTAGCCTGGAAAACAGAAAACTGTGAAGGTTCTCATCAATTCTTATAAATATGTAAAGGGTGGGTGTCAAGAGGATGGGGCCAGACTCTTTTCAGTGGTGCCCAGCAACTGGAGGAGAGGCAACGGGCGCAACTGGAACACAGGAAATTCCAACTGAACATGAGGCAAAACTTCTTTACTTTGAGGGTGACAGAGCACTGGAACAGGTTGCCCAGAGAGGTTGTGGTGTCTCATTCTCCGGAGATATTCAAAACCCGCGTGGAAACGATCCTCTGCAACTTGCTCTATGTATATTGGCAGCAGGATTGGACTAGATGATCTCCAGCAGTCCCTTCTCACCCCAACTATTCTGTGATTCTGCGCCTGGTCACCCAGTTGATCCTAAGTCTGACCCACAAATTTGAATTTCCAGCTTGACCTTGGACCTGCCTTGTCACTATGGACATGTCTGGTGATCTGGACCCCTGGCTGTGTCTGATTACCATCCCCAATCCCACTTTTCTCTTCTTGTTCAGGGAATGCTTTTGTTGGTAAGGGCATGGCCCTTTCAGCCTTGTTGTCTCAGCTCCCAGTTCCCCTTCCTTTACGCAGCAGTACCATCCTTGCTTCACCCTGACACTCTCAGACAGCCTTATCAAATTATTTGCCTTTTCTATATTCCCTGTTTTTCTTCCTATTTCTCAACAAAAAAATCTGCCCTCTTCACTCTTTCTTTGTTCAACTGGTTTTGCAGATTTTCCACTCTTAACATGTAATTTTGGTCTTAGACATTGACTCCAATAGACTTCTGCTTCCTTGTCTTTTGGCATCTTTCACCCAGAAGCAGTCCTGGTATTCCTATTTCACCATTTGTAATGTGTTGCAGTTTCTTACATTCATTCTTGTTTAGCCTCATGTTGGGGTACTCCAATCTCTTTCCCATTTTTGGGTTTTGCAGCACCCAGCAGTTTCTCACATAGCTATCACACTCTTTTGATTTGGGACTGGAGTTGGCCCTCTGCCAACAGCTTGCTTAAGAAAGAGTTTCAACATAGCCTCCCACAGTGTTCTTAGAGTCAAATTTGTGAAGTACAAGATGGGTTGAAAATTGGCTATATCTCTGGGCTCAAAATGTGATGATCAGCAGTAGAAAATTCAAGGGGCGGTTGGTTGCTTAGTTAAGCTCTCTTCAGCAGATACTGAGGCCACTTTTGTTTAATGTTTTTTACTTAATGACCGGATGACTCCACACGTTTCCAGATGATATCAAATTGGCTAATCACTGGAGGGCAGGGCTGACAGAGGGATCTAAATAACTGGGAAAATGGGCTGACAAGAATCTCATGAATTTCAAAGGGATATACCAAGATTTCCACTTGAGGAGGAACAACCCCATGCACCAGTAGAGACTAGGGGTCAAGCAGCTGGAAAGCAGCTTTGTAGAAAAGGGCCTTGGTGTCCATATACCTAAGTTGTTTGTGAGCTAGTAATACACTGTTGCAGTAAGCAGGCCAACAGCATCCTGGTCTGCATTGACCAACAGGTCAAGAGATGTGATCCTTCTCCTCTGTTCAGCCCTGGGAAGTGCTGGAGTGCTGGACACATCTGGAGTGCTGTGTCCATTTCTGGGCTCCCCAGTACGAGAGACGTGCACATACTAGAGGATGACCACAAAGGTGGTCAAGGGACAGGCCGAAGCACACAGCATACAAGGAGATGCTGAGAGATCTGGGTTTTTCCAGCTTGAGGTAGAGAAAACTGAGGAGGATGATCTTACTGCTGTCTACTACTACATAATAGGAGGATGCAGAGGAAACCAAGCCAGAATCTTCACAGACATGCACAACAGAAGGATGAGAGGAACAGGTTGGAACATGATAAATTCTGAATAAGGAATAAAAATGTTTTTCACTGTGATAGTGCTTAGACACTACAAGAGGCTCCTAGAGAGGCAGTGATACTGCCATGCTGGGAGTTAGTCAATCTTCACTGAACATGGCCTTGTGTAACTGCTCTGACTGGACCTTATCTGACCAGTAGGGACTAGACCAGATAATCTCTAGTGGTCTCTTCCACCCTATGTGTTTGAATAAAGTATGTCTTACTAAAGGCTATGCTTTCTAATAATCACCCAGGTGAGCTCGAATCATATGGGTTTTGACACATTTTTTATGTTGGTTATTTTGAAACACAGAGACCTTCATTCTAATTATCCTAACAGTATGCAATTTTTATCAAAATATTGATAATAATATGTATATAAATGTAAGCATCTTTGATACCTTATTCCACTGCAACATACAGTATTATATCTAAATCATTATGTATTAAAACTTGAGCCTGCAAATATTTACGTGCTTGTGTAATTAGTAGTCTTCTAGTTCATCACTTTAAAAATAACCTTTCAAAAATCTGGTTCTTTTTTCAGTTTGAAGGTAGTTGTGTCTTAATTGCTGAGTATTTTCAGCAGGACAGTACTTAAGCAGAATTATGGCAACCCATATATTGGCTTAGGTGTAGTTCAATACCACTGCTCAACAGATGTCTGATTTAATTATAGGCACCTTATACACATTTTCATTGATGTCATGAACCTATCTCTATGGCCTCAGCATTTCTAAGCAACATTGCAGCCAACTAATGCAGTAAAATCACTTAAAAGACCAGTTTTATTGTGGACTCTTCTCTCCCTCGCCCTTCCCCCTCCCCAAAGCAGTAACGCAGTACCATGCCTTGCCTTGTCAGCTAGTCAGGTGTCCACCCTTGTAACCTCACTCCAAAACATTTTTGTTGCATGGTTAAAGAGAAGACATGTTTTAGTGAAACTGTGGTTGCATTTCACTATTGTATGAGTTGTTGCTAATATATTTAATTTGAGATAAATCACTACATAGATGAGGTTCCCAGTGAGAACACTGTTAATTTTGTCTATATTAAATCTTCAAGATGCTGTACATACAAAACTGTAGTGAATTGAGTTATCAGTGGGGTTCTGTGAGCAGTACACGGAGACAAGAATGGTGAAATTGAAGCACTGTGTTTTCTGTTCTACCTTGAAAAAGGGATGTTAGTGTCCCAGGTTCTCCATTTGTAAAATGAATACCACATACTTGCCTTTCTCCAGAATAGTCTTGGATACTAATGGAGTAATGTAATATGTTCATTAATAAAGTTCAAGTCAACTAATAATTCAGAATGCTTCAGAATTCAGTATTCTGAGTTATACTTCAGTAGCTATTCTCCTACTTCAGACCAGATAATAGTCGATATTCTGAAATGCTTCAGGAAAAGAAGAACCGAGCAGTATGTTTCCATAGTCATCAAGTTTAATGTTGAGAGAACTAAGAGAGATATCACTAACAGAGGAAAAGAAACTACTCATTACCCAGGGAAAAAAAAAACAAAACAAACCCACACACAGATACTGCAAAGATGGTGCAGGCTGAGAGGGAAAGAAACAAATCCTTTAAAGTCTATTTTTTCCACTTCTCCTGGATAAGCAGATTGAGATTCTGAGCAGTATGTAAACCAGTATTTTGCCTGGACTCAAAGTGTCTTACTGAAACAGTAGAAAGAACAAAATTAAAGCAGACTAAATATCAGTGAAAGTTTATTCTAATAAAAGAACTGGTATTTATGACATCTGTAGTATTTGGGAGCAAGAATTGTGAAACCCAGAATCTGGGTGGCATGAGACTACGACTGGTTCTTTGCCTTCCCATCCTGTTCCTCCAATTTAATCCTTTTTGTACCCATGCAGTAGTCTGCAGAGAAGAGGTGTGTTAACTGGGTAAAGTGACTGCAGCATGAGAGATAAAAGGCTGAAGTGCATTATAGTGCCTTGTGTGAGGCTTTCAAAGGGGCGTCTACTATCTAAAATGAATTTGTGAGACTGTGGTACAGGTATTGGAAAATAAAATGCTTATGCTGCAGTCTGCAGTTCTATATTGGCAGCCTGATTTTTAGTGGTGTTTGGTTCTCAGAAGGCGCAGCTCCAACTGATTTCAGCTAGAGTGAACAGAAGCTACATGTATCCGAAAATCCAAATGATAAAAAGCATGCAATTGAAAAGGACAGAATCAAGTAAAGATGCATCATGTCTATCATAATTTCTCCATGCAAGTCAGGTAAGTTCTTTAACATAAGTTACCCTTCAAAAAATTAAAAAAACCAACTTTAAAATGTATTTTCCCCTGCTGTTTCTCTTCCACTATTTGTCCACATGTATGTGAGCACGTCCAATCCAAGACTATCTCCTGTGGCCATTCAAGTGGCCACCCTGTGCTCTAAATGAGTTCTTTCTTAAGGCAACTTTGCACATTAATCAAGGAAGACCACATCTCATTATTCCCTGTATCAGCACTTATAAGACAGCAATGATGATATGTGCTGTATACTTTGTAATTCTGAGGAAAGTTTCAGCAAAATGAAGCATTTATTAGAGGTCAGACAAGGATATACATTTAGCCAGAAGTATCAGGAGGGTTAAAAGGTTGCTTTCACCTTATCCCTAAATTAGCAATGGACATAAAGATTTATTCCTCTTTTACTTTATTACTCAAAGGTTGTAGAAATGTGTTTAAATGTTCACTTAGTCCACTGGGTTAATAAATAAAATAGAATAGAATAAAATAAAATAAAATAAAATAAAAGTTATCTTGCACCTGATACCAAACAAGCAAAAATTTGCTTAATTGAACTAGTAGGTCAGACCCTTCTTCCACTAAGCTTAATTCCCCATTGATCACACTAAACTGGGGAAGGAAGCTGTGGGAAGCTTTTACATTCAGAGTTACATGGACATGTTTTCAATCAGATTAAACTGGGACTCAAAAGTGGCTATTTATATGCATGAGACCAACACAAAGTGCATATTCTGCCTCAGGATTAAAGCATTTAGTTTTTCAAGAGGGAACAGTTCATTGATCAATGCTTTATGCCCACATTTCTCATTTTGATAGAGCTTTGCCTATGAACTCTCATTAGATGTTCTGATTCCAACTTAAAACTTAAATTTGATTTCAGCTCCAGCAGTAAGATATCATGAAAGAAACAGATTGTTCCATATATTCATTGAAATACAGGTCAAAGCTAGGAATATATCAACAGTATTTCATCATCAATAACATGCGCCACCCAGATGAATTGGTGTTGAGGGCTGTAATTTCTAATCACTTGGTATGTTTGCAATTAATTATATGTTCAGCTAAGTGTATCTGAGTTTATTTGCAAAAGCAATTTTGCTAAACCAAGCAATTTTACTGTTAAACATAGACACCAGAAAAGTTGTGCCCATTAACATGGCTAGTTTCCCATGTCTAATGTATGGTCTCATAGTTAACCAGTCTGATAATTTAATTTCATGGTACAACTGCTCTATGTTGAATATTTGATATAATGCAGATTAAAGGTTTGACATTAGAAGGTTCCCCCCCCTACACATTTCCCTTTCCTGATCATCTTCTGCCATAGCAACACAAAATGGCATTTTCCAGTAAATTTTTTCATCACAATGTTCCAGTCCAATTTACTTAAAAAAATACACCAAAAAGAAACCACCAAAAAAAAAAAAAAAAAAAACCCGACCAAAAAACCACAGGACTCATTGGTTGCAAACTTCCAAAACAGTTAAAGTGTTTCTCATCAAACACAACTCAATGATCTAATGGCAATTGTGTGGCTAAATTCTTACACGGGTTTAAATGTGCTCCCTTCATTATATGCCCTTTTAACAAGTTCCTGCCAAACCTGATCTGAATAAATTGTAGAGCTATGGTTCAGAAACTAATTCACACTCATTATTTTCATGAGTTACAGTATATGCCATTTCACCCTTCAGCAGATGTGTATTTAGATTAGTTTCAGAGCACATTCTAGTCTAAATCCCAAATCTCTCACTAATAAACACTAAAATATGCTTAATATACCCAATATGTATCTTTCTGCAGTTAGAGGCTCCCTGCCATATTCTAAAAGTATTGGATCTGTTCCCAGAGTAATACTCTCAATTCTGCAGTGAATCACTGCTATGTGCTGCAGCTAACCCATGAGGTACTTTCAAGTTTTGTACTAAAAAGCCACAACATTTCACAGACACCAGCTCTGAAATCACTGACAAAAGTTATTAATCTCGATTTGTTTTAATATAAAGCACAATGTTAGAAATAAGCTACCTTTGAACAATTTTGTAGAAGGTTAAATAGTGTAAATAGATCTGTATTTTTAGGACAACAGCACTACATCACCAGAAACAATTCTGACAAATAAAAAGCTATTAGTCCAACAAAACTGTAATGAGATCATGATTAATAAACATCTCTGAAAGGTCTGCATCAAAGTCAAGGCTTTCCTGTGATAAATGTAAACATTCAGACCTTACTTTGCCAAAAGCTGTGTTTCTGTTATCCTGCTCCCCTGATTGATTTGTTCATTACTCTAATAAATAATTTATCACCTTGAAGAGGACAATTCATTATGCAGATAGCATGGACAAGTAATTTTAAACAGCCAAACCTTTAGAAGTATTAGCAGTGTTACTAGTGCCATGAAGTCTGTTTCTGATGCAGAATTGATTGGCATAAAAACAATTAAATTAGTATAAAAACAGATCATTTCAGATAACATCTAAGCAGTGGCCCGTGTGAATTTACAATGCAGATCTATCAGAAATCTCATATGTCAAAATCTCTTTAGGTCCTTTTAACTACACTGAGTTAGAAATTATAATAAGCTACAATCAGCCTTCTTAACAATAGACATAGAAATAAATTACAGTTTGTAATATACTCCATTTACTAAAATGGGGAGAAGCCTGTAAGATTTGCAGTGTTAGTTATTTTGTTCTTCTATTTTCTGACCAAAGTGCCTGTATGATTTTGCATAATGACAAGTGATAGAAAAAAATTTTATAGAAATCAGGCAGAGTAGGTTGTTTCTCCAACTGTAGGAAATACCATAGCAAGAACTAAATTGTAACTGGTACCAGAGAATTGCTTCTGCATTAAATGCTAAAAAAGGTGGAGATAAGGACACTTGTATCATGGCAACACATTAAGGAATAAAGTAGATACCATTATTCATCACACTTTCCCCTAATAGGAACACAAGGGATTATTATCATATGGGCTTTATGGTTTATTTCTTTTTTTAAAACCTTTAAATGGATGTAAGAGTCTCTTTACTAAAGAAAGAAAAAAACCTTACAATTAAGTGTCTTTGTAATTAAATGTGTAACATGCCTAAGAAATGGGATTGTTCAACACCACTCATAAAACTCATAGCACCACAAATCAAAGTCATTTAACCAAGTTTTCTTTCTTAGCAATGCACAAGGGACTTGTGCATTTGTTTGACTTTTTTGTTTTACAATATTTTATTTTATTTTCCCAGGCAATATAAAAAGACAAAAGCTTATGCACTCTACTGCAAGAGAGGAAACTGGGAGCATTTAGGGAACGACCTGCTGTGTTTCATCCACAGTGAAAGTCCTTATTTTCCTGGGAGTTATTATCTATAACAACAAACACATCACCAGTCCTGGAATACCAGACTATACCAGAAGTCTATTTCAGAATTACAAAGTGGACAATTTTTATCTCATCACTTACACACTACATTCCTGAGTCTAACAGAGATTTCCTTAAAGCAACATCTCTATTATAACATTATATTGCATTCTGCATTGCAACACCTGTGACTGTGATAATCAAAGATTGTATGAAGTTATTTGAGCCCCCTACTCCTTTTTCTTCTTTTCTTCTTTTCTCCCCTGAATCATGGATGTGGCCCGGGGATAGTAGAAGCTTATGAGCTAGTTGTTGCATACTCAAAACAGTGGCAGGATGATCCAAAACTAGGATAATTCATTCAGAGTTGCTACTACCATTTGTATGACTTCCACCTCTATTCAGGGAGCCTCACAAAGGCAATGCCTCAAAACCAGATGCTGTAGCAGTATGATTTGCACAGAATCCAGAATAACAATGTCAGGAGATAGGCAGGGAAGGCAGGCAGTAACACAGATGCTAATGGTCTCCTTCGGATTCTATGGAAACTTTGACTTCGGGGAACTGAATTCCTGCCTTTTGGTACATGGTCAGGTAACGTATCTCATGGAATTATTCCAGAAACTTTACAACACAGAGAACCACATTTTGTCAAAACCAAAGTGAGGACACTTCTTCCTCTCATGTATCCTTACAGAAAATGTGGGGTCTGGTGATGATGGATCCCATTTGTTTGTGTGGGGCTTCATTGACTCTGTGAATTTCAACAGGAAAGTATATGGTGCACTAGGCAGGATCTTAAAAGAAAAAGGAAAACATATTAAGGAGCAATATTGGAAAAAGTGAAGCTTTTGTTGTCTGACATAAAGTTATATTTCCTCTGATGTGCAATAATTAATTAAATAGAATAGTTAACATTTTTCCCATAATGACAAAACACTTCTGAATTTGCAGTAATAAAATGAAACTGTGTTTGCCAGGTGGATGTACTGCATCAGCAGCACATGTCTTCCATAACGTTTTATTCCCATATGCTACTCTTTACTTATTAAACTGAACCAGGGGAAGTGACCATGGAATGAGCAGAGCAAATTAAAGTCTGAACAAAGGTTTCCTCCAAATAAGCTACAGTGCAGGCAATAACCACCAAGAAATGGGATACAGTTGATAAGCAGAAAGCTTGCTTTATTGATTTTTTTTCCTCTCCCCCAATTAGGTTAGGTAGATTCTATTCATCGGCTCACTTAAATAGATATGAATGTGAACTCTCTGAGGTATTCCTAAGAAGTTTTCAGTAAAAATGTTTCCATATCACTGCACTAAGAGGGTTTGGAGGTAGCTGACAGCTGTGGGTATATAAATTAAATGGGAGATTATTGATGTATTCGAAAAAAACCAAACCAACACCTTTTTTTTTTCCCCTCAAACTTTAGCTTTTCAAAATAGTTCAGTGATGTAAAAACAATATTCAATTTCATTTTATATAGTGCCAGATTTATGACAGTGTGACTGTTTATAACTCTACAAACAAAGTAAAAGTTATTTGCCTTTAGAGTGATACACATACTGTGTTAGGAGTATCTGAAAACCTCTTTCCACCTAAGAGGTAGTGAGAAACAGATGAGTTTTTGGATATAGTGAATTTGTCCCTAAACACAAGTGGGCAACTATATAAAAAAAAATATTATGGCTGTCTCTGGAGATAGGAAAACCTGATCAATGAGGCCCTGATACTACAAGGGATGGTTGAGGAGTTTGAAGTATTTTGTGCTGTTTGGAAGATTTCTACATAATAAGGCTTTAATTTCCTTCTGAGGTAAGGAAGCTTAATAAAGCCTACTGCTGTGTCTGTTTCTTGGTGAAAACAGCAGAAATCGGTGCCCTGAGAAGTATCCCAATATCAAATTACTTTACAGTGGGAAAGGATGACTCACCATTTCTGCATGTAACACAATAGGCACTTTAGATGCCTCTGAACAGCAGAAAGGGACAAAATGCTGCTCTCAGCAATGTATGTGTAAAGACAGCTCCGAGAGTTCACTCAGGCTGGCTTGGCTGTAACTAAGATGGTGAGTTGGGGAAGGCAGCCAGTGAGAGACAGTCATGGTCTGGAAGATAGAGGTTACCAGGTCAGCTGTGATTGCTTTGTGCAGTGAGGCAGACAGCAGAGGTGGGAGGGGGCTATCCTGAGCCCCTTGGAGTCATGATATTAGGAATATAACTAAATTAGGGAGGAAGAGAAAGATCTGCACACTGTCCTTGGCTGGGACTGAAATGAAACAAAAAGACTCCCACAGTGAATGAAAATACGAACCCTTGAAAAATTAAAGAGCGAAATTTTAGAAGCATGGTCATGGGAACTTTGCCTCTAGGACATAAGAGAAACTTCATTATATTAAATTAACCCCTTGCATTCCACAGGGCAGACTGTGTCTGAACAGCTAATCATCTGCTGAGTTGTTCTGGGAAAGCACTTCGACTTGTAGCTTCATAGAAATTTCATGAGGAGGAAAGGGGAGGATAAGAAGAGTCAGTTTAGGGAATTCCTGCTCCGACCTCCTAATCTACTGGATACCTTTGTTTTACATCACCAGCATCTCCACATATGAGGGTCCAACAACTCTGCCTTGATCAGACTGTAGGGGTCACTGTAGAAGGCCTGAAATGCGATCCATAACATGCAATGTTGTTTGCTTTTCTGTGTGATGAAGTGTTGAATCAAAAGAACACTCCTTCAGTCCCTCTGTAATATCTTTTAATAACCTAAGAAGAATTACAGTATGATAACAACAGAAAGCTTTTACTAGTTTCATGGACACAACAGCTAACTAAAGTAACCTGATGATCATTACAAACCAAAGCAATTTGCTTAAAACTCTGCTGTGAAATACTCTGTGAAGTCAGTGAAGAGAAAGTATACTGAGTAAAATGCCATATGCAGAAAGAGAAGGACTAGGGTAAAGGAAGAAGATGGGGGCAACAGCTGAAGGAAAGATTTCTTCGTTCCTAGGAAAATGTTTCCACTTTTCTTCTCAGCACCATGCATTAAGCATGGCTTAATGCAATCAAGAAAGCACTGACATGTAGGTCATTAAAGAAATCAGCATCATGCAGGACCACAACTTTAATGTTGTCATTTCAGCAACACCAGTGGTGTTACTTACATAAATTGACATACTTACATGCTTGCATACTTACTTAACATCCACTTACACAGCCCAATGCATGGTCTATTTATTTATTTTGCAGGAATTATTATTATTCAGAATAAAGAGGATTTTTTTTTCCTTTGATTTGGGTTAGGCTTGGGGGCTTGAAAATGGCTATGTGTTAATTCGGCATGCTTACTAAATTAAATTTGAATGCGAGAATGTAGTATTATTACAGCAAGTTTGCTGTTGAAATGTGATAAGAGGAATTCTGCTCTTTTAGTTATCTGTCAAGGACTCTGGACAGTAAGAACATGCCTGACCTGCTGTTGCTGAGGCTTAGTGAAAAAAGTCACAGTTTTGGTTTTTAGAAATATTTGTTTTAACTCAATGGTTTGCACAGCTTGTGGGAATGAAAGCATTGAGGTTACGTTCCTTAATGTTCTTCCATTTCTCAAATATGCTCAAAGCTCCTTCCCTGTTCGCTTCTTAGGAGGCATTAATAATACCCAGAGAGTGTCTGTTATAATCAGAAAACAATACATTTAATTTAACATATTTAGTTTTGTAAGTGCTTTTATTTGTTATATTACAGTCATGCCTATTATAAATGGATTGCACTGTAATTATATTTACATTTACCAACCACTTCCATTGAATGGGAGACCATGGAGGTCACTGCACTACAACCTCTGGGTATTTCAAGCATTTTAAACATCTGGCACTGAATTGTTAGAACTGTCACGGAGAACCAGAGAGCTTTGAGAACCTATTATCATTCATGTAGGTTATGACTGATGAGATGAGATGAGATGAGATGAGATGTGAGTGAGTTTAAAGAGATGGGGTTTTTTTCTTTTTTCTTTTTTTTTTTTCCCTGAAAGAATGCAGCACTATAAACATTGTGTACTTTTCCTGTCAATAAAAATTTGGAATTAGACAGGCTTAGAACATAAGATGTTCGATCCCTAACTATAAATAGTACACCATGAGTTATCTGCTGGGCTTTTCTAGGCTGATTCAATAAATACAAAAATTGCATAAAGCAAGTGGATTAAAATCAGCTTTTCTTTTTTCACCTTATCGCACATATTTTAGTACCCTAAAAAGACTTGTCTCTTGTAGGGAGTATAAAAGCTTTTGTATCTATCTATCTATCTGTCTCCCTACCTACCTATCTATCTGTATTTTTCTTCTGTGTGGTTGCTTCTTCGTATTATATATGTTTTCTTCTTTTTCTCTTATATATCAGGTTCTTCATGGACTTTTATGGACTCCATAGTTTTAAATGGCTGTTGACTTGAAAACTACTGCCAGTTTCAGGATCTTTGGCTCTGTTTCAGGGAAGTTCTTAAACATGTGCTTCATTTTGTACCAGATTAGAGATATTAAACCTACTAATATAGCTCAGCAGACCTGTAAATAGTCTCTTGAGTCAAGGCTTTTAAGATCAGTTAGTGAGAAAAAATTTTTTGAAAGTGTTTACGGCAAATGTAAAGATCATAGATTTCTATTCCTAAGAGAAATAAATGGATGATAATTGATTACTGAATACTAATGCAATTTAATTACCACAGTTTTCAATTACCTTATTCTTCTATGATGTAGTTGTTAGGGCCAGTTGTAATTCTGAAAGGAATTGTACTTACTTACTCTGGTCCTGGGAAAAACTCAACTTATCTTTGGCCATGGGTTCCAGCCATTATTTCACTATCCAGTTTTCCCTGGAAGGATATATATAATTTGGAGGTAATGGGCATTTTGCGACATTCTGCACAGCACAGAGTTTTACCTGAGAATATTTGTGTTGTGCCCCAGCAATAAAGGCAGATAATATACACATGGAAATAGAGATCAAAGAAAACAAAATAATAAATAATAAATAATAATAAAATATTAAGAGATGAAAAAAGTTGAAAGAAAAACATATCCATTTATACATATCCATTTATTTCTCCACATTTAGAAGTTTATTTTTTGGGGTGTTGTGTTTTGGTTTTTTTTTAAATATGTTTGCTGACAGTTCTAGTTATTCTTACTAACTAGGAGAATAAATGATTTAGATACACATCACTGAAGGGGAGAACAGAGTTGAGATTGTGCCACTAAATTTTTGTTATGTCCTATCGTCACTCTGGAATCTTTCTGTATCTTTACTATAATCAACATGATATATATCATAAAAAATCTGTGGGTTTTTTGTGGGGGTTGAGGGAAGGTTAGGGAAAAGAAAAAAAACAAGACCCCTTGTCTGTTCCACACCATTTCCCCCTATTCATTCTGAGAACACAACACAATCGTGCCCAACCTTTTCTACAGTGGAAAAAAAAACCAAACAAAAAACAAAATCCAAACAACAGGTTAGGTTATCTACAAGTTACAGATATTACAGAGCTACCTACCAGACCATAGTCTGGGTTTATGGATATTGTGTTTAGCTGGCACAGGCTTGTGACAGATTAAGGACCACAAGACCAAGGGCCAACAATTTGTTGCCAAATCCAAAAGAGCAAACCAGAGAACAGGAATATTTGAAAAATAGTTAATTGTGTCATATCTGCAACAAATTAGCTGTTGTTGGGCCCTATTCCACAGCTCATTAAAATTAGGCTTGAGGCATTAGGCTTGAGGTCAACATTGGTCTGTCCAAGTAATTTTAAAAATATACTATATCAAAAGATAGAAGAAAGTTCACCAAACACAGTACAAGACAGAGAGACTATGAAAAGATCTTTTATTTTACTTATGTAAGATTTAAAAAGCCTGTTTTCTGTTAGAAACTTCTCTGATGAGAATTCAAAAACCTGTACTCACAGGTTCACTTATTTCTTATGGACCAAATGGAATCATGAAAAGAGTACGGGTGGTAGGAAATGAATGGGCCACCCTGCACAGCCGTGCAAAGCAATCAGGGATTGCAGGGGGCGGACAGGACAGGAGGACAAGTGGGTGCAGCATCCTGGTAAAGGAGAGAAACTCATCATTAGGCATAGGTCATGCTGCAAACTTCTAAATTCACAAAGCAGGGAGAAATTGTTAGGTAGAATGTGTCTCTCGAGTGCTGTTAGCAAACAAAGGCTGTTATGTTGCAGTATTAAGCCCATGTGAGGTGGTGTGTGGGTGCTCCTGGGGTTTTAAACTGTAAATTACAGGGGCATACTAAACTGGTGTGTGTCTACACAGGTAGTTTCACTTAATTTAACTGTCAATCTAAATCATTTTAACATCATTCCTTTAGTTAAACCATTCATTCTGGGCAGCCTGCCTTTAAGCTCTAGTCTTGCAATGAGTCCCTGATGGATCCTAGTTGAAACTAATGGGGCTGTATGTGGTTGTAGGGTAGCAATTGCATAAAATTCATTAAAGGACTGGGGCTTATTTGTGTAAGGCCAGCTCTGATGCTTATGCTTATGCTGAGCTCTTTACACAAGAATTATTCCTCTTGATTTCAGTGGGACTATTTATGAGTTAAAATATAGCTCAGCAAGAATTTGCTCACAGTCAGGTGGATATGTTGTTACTTTGCTGATATACCTCATCCCATTGAAATCAAGGTGACTACTACTGTCTGTGAGGTTACTTGAATGGTGAAGGGTTTGCAAGAGTGGAATGTTCTTTTGCTATGTGAATGCGAGATGTTTGTTTTCAAAATACCAGAATGTCAACCATAGGAAAAACAACTTAGAAATGTTAGCAGGGAAATGGATTCCAAAGGGCGAGGTGGGGGTGGGAAGGTGGGGAGGGAAGAATGCACTATTATGTATCTTGATAGTATTCCTAGGATTGGTAGTAGCCCATGTTACAATCTTTATTTCTGGGATTTCTGGGTTAGAAGAAACATTAATTTCTCTGCAGATGAAACAGGTTAAAAGCCAGAACCCATCCTAGTCTCATACACTTGCATTCTGAGGAGGAAGGTGCCTCTGTGCACACACCTTATGACATAAATGCTATACAATCTTCTTAAAATTCAGATCTGGGCAAAAAGTTATACGCTTTCCTGTGCAGGTGCAAGGCAATACAGCTGAACTGATTAATGCCAATGCCCAACCTACCCCTGTTAAGAGGCTGGCAGATTATGCACAGCAGCACAATGAAATAAAGGGAATTACTTATGCAGGTGCTGTCCCACATAAGGGCTGCAAAATTCAGTCTTACCATCATTTCTTCCCCAGCCCTGCAGTGTTATCAAGGGTCCTGATTTCAGCTGATTTTCACTAGAAAATTTCCTTTCTAGTGGGTGCCGTGTTTCAGATTCGGTATGAAAGGAATGTCAATAATGCATATTGTTTGGCTGTTCCTAGGTGATATTTATAATATTCAAGGATGTTTTTCAGCTTCCTGTAGAAGCTGAGAAGGAGCATACACAGAACAATGGAATGGGCAATGGAATATTTTCTAACATAGATGTTGGTATATAAATAGGGGTTGGCCCAGGGATGGGGATTGGTGATCACTGCCTAGTACAGGCTGGGCAATGAATTCATTGGGTGATGGGAGTGGCTTGTATTGTATTACTGTATCTTGTATATTCTTTTACAATTATTATTATTATTATTATTTTCCTTTTTCTGTTATTGTTCTATTAAACTGTTTTTATCTCAGCCCACAAGCTGGTGGGGTTTTTGCCTTGCTTTGCCTTCCCTTTTCTCCCTACCCTTCTGAGGGAAAGGGAAGAACTGCATGAGTGGTTCTGTGGTCCTAGCTACCGACTGGGGTTAAACCACAAGCACAAGGGAGACAAGTCTGTTCCTAAGATGCACTAACATATTCCAGCATAGAAAATCAGAAGACTGTTGTTCATGGAGCAAAAGAGTGTTCTGCTTCAAATAATTTTTTGCTGCCTCTCAGGTTTAAGCTCAGCTGCTTGTTGAGTGGGTTTAATTGTAATAAAGAGGGATAGAAAATCATAATAAGAAGTGATAGAAATGAAAGAAGCCAGTATAAAATTGATATAAGTAGCTATGAGAACAGGCACAGAAGACCATTATTGGGGTTTCTCATTTGTATTACAGACCATTAGACATGGATACATTAAGTCTCACCTTTAAATTTTGCATTTTAGCTCTTCTTAGAGTTAGAATGCAGGGATGTCATAATTTACTTAAGTGAGATATATTATTTCATATTGGAAAGAAAAATAAAAAATAGAGGAAATCACATTGATTTCAGTGGAATTATTCCAGATTTTCCCTAAATAAGCTAATTCTTTCCACGTTATACAAAGTAATCTGGACATATGTGGACCTTCTTCATGATACATGATGTAATTCCAGTGTTCCTGGAGGGTGTACAAAGAGAGCTGATGCAGTGGATGAATAGCTCCAGAAGTAGAAATCTTTTGCCTTTGGGAAAGAGGAAGTATATCCAGGTACTGTGATCCCATTGAACTTTATTCTTTGAGTTTTCTACCAGTGCATAAAGGTAATGGAAAAGTAATGAAAAAATCTGTGGCTCACAAATACTTACCATCACAAAAAGTATGCTTGATAACATGTACAGCTATAAGAATTCAAATCTTCAGGATTCCGTAAGCTTTATGTATTAAACAAATCTTTCTGTCAAAGAGGGATACATTTTCATAACACAGTGAAAGATTTAAAATATCTGGGTCTCACTAAGGAGTTACTTAACACTTTAGAACACTTACCTCTCCATCATGCTGTGAAAATGAATCATAGCATCAATTTTTAAAATCATATCCTGAAGTTCATTGATCACACAAAGGCAAGAGAAAGACAAAGGGATGATCTTTGATTCCTGAATGTGTTTCATCTAACACAAGTCAGTAAGATGAGATTTCACAAACACTTTCAGCTAGTAAAACACACAGGGAGGAGAAATGATTAAGCTGAAGATGTATCAAACCTGGAGTAGGAGTATCAACATAGAAATTCATCACGGGAATTAATTGTATTGTATGAAGAAACAGAAGGATGAAACATCAAATTGAATCGCCTACTCCTTTTGCTGTAAGTACAGAGAAAGATGACAATGCATTAAGTTTTGGGATTCAAGATATCCCAGTTCTTTGCCTTAGCTCTGCAGGAGACTTTCAGGAAGATTAAGTGATTCTGACACTGGACTTTAGGTTTTCATCTGTAAAATGAGAATAATTGTCCATTTCTTGTCTAATTGTGCTACACAGGTATAAGGAAACATAATAAGGTTCTTATCTCACCTGGAACTTTTTGATATTCCTGTAATAAAAATATGAAAAATATTATTGTGCCCCCATTTTATCTGTTGAGAGGAAAACAGTTTCCAAACAGCTGAGCTGGCATTGTTTGCCCTTGTTTTGAATGCCTATCTTTGCTAGACAGGGCAGTTACTATTGGCTCAGTACATACCTTCTGGTATCTGTTTTGCCCATTTGCACATATAACCACCTCTTCTGTGTTTGATGTTAGTATTTCAATTTGATTCCATGTTAAGCTTGTTTATTCATCTTACATATTCAATGACAAAAAGCCAAAAACTTTAGCAGATGGTTGGTTTCCTGGTGTATTTTCTGTCTTTTCAGAGTGTTGATTACTAAAAGATGGGAAATACAGGATCTCTGTCTTTCCTGGGGCAGTCCATAGCCAATGGGAATTATCTGCAAATGCTCCAGAAGCAAACACCTTGTTAGATATAGCTGTATTGAACTGATCCAGGGATTAGTAGGAGCAGATTTACAAAGCTGTGCTTGTGGTAAAAAAGAACCTGGGAGGATTGCAGGAGGGAAGCTGAAGGGAAGAAAAAAGGGAAATAAAAGAGATAAAAAACTTCTTTACGGTGAGAGTGACAGAGCACTGGAACAGGCTGCCTAGGGAGGTCATGGAGTCCCCTTCTCTGAAGATTTTCAGGACCCTCCTGGATGCAGTCCTGAGTAAGGTACTCTGGGGAATCCTGCTTTAGCAGGGGAGTTGGACTAGGTGATCTCTAGAGGCCCCTTCCAAGTCCGACAATTCCATGACTTCCAAGTGTGCTCTCTCTCTGAAATATCTGACAGGCTTTATTTCATGCTTTGTTGTGTTGGTTGTGGAAGTAAAGAGGTAAGAAAGTTTTCTTTTGTTGGGAACTGTCTGAAGATGTTTATGCATAATTCACAGGATGACAATCACCTTACGCCTGCATTTCCTCTTTTCAGAGTTACTAATTTAGGTTACTTTCTGGAAGTCCTGGAGTCTGATTCATACAGAAAGTGAGGAGAATGCTGCATAACTTTCTATATAAAAAATACAATACACACCCTCAAAATCTTTTGAAAGGGGACTCAGATCCCACTAATAGAACAGATCTCTTATCCTTGCCATATAATGGATTGTAAACTTGAAATAAAGTTTTTAGGCTTTCAGAGGCCTGTCCCAACACATGGATCCTGGCATTCACAAGGTGTTATGCATTATTCCATATACACATATGAGGAAAGGCAAACACAAGGTAATAGCTGTTTTTCTAGCTATAATCTATGTATGTCATTGTCTTAGTCTGAGTTCTCCTAATGCTTCTTCTTTCCCATGCTGATGACTTTCTTCTCAACCAGCACACACACGTAATTTTTTCTCTTTTTAAAACTTTGTGGGGTTTTTAACTTCTGAATTTTACCCAGATTTACTCAGATTGTGTTTGGTTTTCTTCCTGTAACTGAGGTAAGCAGTAGTACAATGCACTCCTTCCTCCTTTATCATCAGTGAATACAGGGAAGCCACTGCTTCTGTGTGGCACTGGCTGGACATAGGTACAGGTCCCTTGAATTACCCAGGTGGTATGAAACATAGCATGGAAGTCCCTTCAGTCTGCATATGTGTGTTGCAACTAATTTGATTTGTAAGGGTAAAGGTTTGTGGTGCACAAAAAGTATGGTCAGCAGTAGCAGCTTTGTCAGCATTCAGTAAATAAAATATTTCAACCACAGAGCCCTGCACATTTTCATTTCACCTGAAATTATAGTAAAAAAGAAATCTACTTAACTTATACTAGAATATGTACATGCTGTAACTGTCTAGAGAATGTCGGACCTATGGATTGTTTCAAGTTACAAAGCTGCTGACTGCTACTGTATTAATTGGTGTATATAGGAATATAATATTTTTTAATATTTACTTTATTAGAAATGTTATTTTGTTACTTGTTCAGTAATTGCAAATGAACTCTCTCGTCTATGCAACTAAAATACTTCTCATATTTTAAGTCAGCTTAAGTGAGATAAGTGTTGTATTTTTGGTGTTTATTTTCCCCCTTCTGATTTTCTCCTCTAATGAGATCTGGTGAGAGATCACAAGAAAGAATAGGAGGAGTAGGAGTATAAAAGAGAGAGAGAGAATACTGATTCCAAGCAGTATAATTACAAATGTCTTCTTGTAGGAGGAACCTGTCTTCTCTTTGATTTCACGGATGGTTGGGATTTTCCATTTGAGGTTATGGGAACAAATGTGCTGGCTCGTCCAAAAATGACTATTCCTCTCAACAAGGGCTTTGTCCTAGAATGTGCTAAAAGGACTTAAAAAAACCCCCAAAGATTCTATTTTTGGCTGCTATTTTAAGCCATTACAGATGATCTGTCTTGCACCTTTTATGCAGTATGGCTATTATTTATACATGAAAGAAAATTGTACAGGGCTTGCATGGAGAGGGGGGATCTTTCACTTTTTTCTCCTCTTGTGCTTTAGGTCAGCACTTGCACCCTTTTCTCCAAAGTTCATTGCTCATGTTGTGCAAGATTATGTCCTGACCCAAAGCCCACTGAAGTAGAGAAATCCATGCTACCAATGCTTTATTTAGTTCCTAAGGATGTATATCAGGTTAGGATCATTCTGTTCTTTCTCCAAATCCTTAGTGCTATGCAGTACAGGGATGAAATGTGTCAACCCCTTCTCTGATGGGGCAAGAGTGTATTCATTGAAAACATTCCCTCTCCTTCCTGTATCTAATTAATTGCTTTTACTTAGGGTGTAGATGGCTTAAATTCTCCCAGAGATATTTAAGTAACAGCCAGATCATTTCAAAGGAGAAGCTGTTTGCTAAAAACTTAATACCAGAAAACAGCCAAAATTGTCCTTTCTTTCTTCCTCTTCCAGTCTTGTTTTCTGTAAGTCCACAAATTACAATCAAGCTGAACAAAGTGTAACTGATAGTCCTTCTAGAAATTATTAGAGATTCTAATTAGACTTGACATTGGATGATTTATTTTATGCAAAAATTCTCAGCACTAGTCTTTGAGCACTTAAATATTGGTATTTGCCAAGTCTGCCTGCTTGCAGATGAAAGAGGCTGGAAGCTGATTGCAGAGTGTAAAGCATGTCCTATTTCATCCAAACCATCTCCCTACTAGTGTTATGTAGGGACATTCACACTGAATATACAGAAATTACTACACAGAAATTCCCATTTTGTGGCTGCCTCCTTATCTTATTTTTCCTTTGTTTCCAAAGGGTCCTTTCCCCATGAGCCAAACTTCTGTTATGGTTTTCATTACTGTCTGTAAAGAACAATGTTCTGAACTGAGAAGCTGCTGGCTCTGAAGCTGAACATCTTTGCTCAAAAATACCTATAGGAACAAGGCATTCTCTGCTCAGTCATGCAGAGCAAAGATTCAAAGTCTATCAAGTGCTTGCAGATTCCTCTTTCATCCATACAACTAGTAACATTTTTTTTAGGCAGCACCGTTAATGCCATGTTGAAGTCACTGCTATCATTTCTTCAGTTTCATATAAAAATCAAAAGGTTTGTTAGAACACTGCAAATAATGGTTGCAGTTGCTTCCAAGTGCCCGGCCTCCTTCTAGTCATTGAAATGTTTGCAGGCAGTATAATATCAAACCAACAAGTCCTTGCATTAAATTTAAGAACAAAATCAAAAGCACAACCAGCCTACCAAACAAAGAAACAGAAAAAAACCCCACAACTGAAAAAAAAAACAACCCACAGCTATTCCTTCGGGTAGGCACTGCCTGCTCTTATCAGGTCAAAACCAGGCAAGAAGCAACGATAAAGAAGCCTGAGAGAATCAGAAGGTTAAAGAGGAAACAAAGATGCAGAGCAATTTAAAGACTTGTCCAGGATGACACAGCAGACTGGTCGCAGAACTGGCAATAGCATCTGGCTTTACACCTCCAACCAGTCTCTCTTCTAGACCAGCATAGCCAACTATAAATTGAGAGTTAGAGTTAAAAAGTTACGTCATATAAGTCAAGGAATCATATCCTTCCTGAGTAAAAAGGCCAGCAGTAGGTACAATGTTCTGGTATTCTGCTCCTTATCAATTCTTCTGTGATACCATGACTGGAAGTCACAATTTCGAAAATGGTGGGAATACATTATGTTTTGTAGCTTTAGCGGGGATTTTTTTTTTTCAGAATAGCTGTATGAAAAGTCTTGAAAAGTCTTAAAAAGTCTGAGACTGCAAGTCAGATCAGTCAGGAAAAAGGAGTCACACATCTCTGCCTTATAAACTTAAAACAGTTGTTGGTTTCATTTCTAATTACATACATTGGTGAACTGGATGTGCAGTCTTTTGACAATTTAATCTACATTTTTTTTCAATAATACCACAGGAGCAAGATTCTTGATACTGTCACATTACTGTATATCAGCTGTAACCAGAAAGGAAAGGGGCTATTTCCTTTCAACTTGATCTTCAATTTGAAATTTAACCTGAATCTATTACAACACTGTGGTAACAGTTTCAACTGTGCAAATAGTATGAAGAACAGGGTTTAAGCATAGTACATATTGCCCAACAGTCTCACTCTTTAGAAAAAGGTAACAGATATATAGCTATAGTATTGTCCACCAAAGTCAACTATTTTATCAGTCCCTTTTTCCAGAGATTCTTGTTACGATATAAGTAATTTCTTGTTTCTATTAGCCATAGCTTGTATTGTGGTGTGTACGTATATTTAACATACATGAATTTATGCATATTTCTGTGAAGTGTCAATTACTTCTATGTAATATGTTCAGTGTGTAATTCAGTCACCTAACCCCCAAGCAGTTTTATTCCATTCTTTTAAAAAAAGGAAACTTTGTGATACTTCAAACTGTCTGAATTGCTGCCCTGGATTTTTACCATTATTCTTCTTGCCGTGCCTTCTTGCTGCTGCATTATCTCAATAGTTCTGAATGAAGTGGAGGGAGTCTCAACTTTTTATAGAGGAAGAACTGGTCTGCCAGTATCTTGTGTGTCTGTGTCAGGCAATAGCTATAGGTCCTCTCTATTCTCAGCTCAGTCCATAACCAATGTTCTCGTAATTAGCCTTAAGACTTTTCGACCAGCCTGAGCTGAATGAGGTTGCCAGGGTGCAGAATGAAATTACACAGCCTTCTCCAGCTTTACGCAGAAGGAATAGGGCACATAGCATTTAGTATGTATAAATCAGCAAGAATGATGCACCTGAAATGTGGTTTGAAAAGGGCAGCAGCCTCTTAAAAAGCTTTGGAAGCTAACTTTTAACTTTGAAGAGAGGCTCGATAGTTGAAATTCAGCTTCTGGTATTATTAGGAGGATTATTGTACCCATTATCTCCCTTTTTTCCCCCCATGTGTATAAAAGGCTCATAACTCACCAGTGATGTGACCAATGTTAAGAATATTCTCTAGAGCTGAAGAAGCATGCACATCCTTTACTATTAAGGGATTTTTTTTTTGATTCTTGAAGAGCCATTTCTTTATACTGTGTGTCCACAGATTTTACTTGAATTGGGATATACCTTGAAAAATGATCTGGTTTATAAAGCTGCACAATAAACCTGTAGTACTATTTAAATTGTGACTGCAGCAAGATACATCATAGATTTTTCCTCTTGTGAAAGCAGCTGGTTCCCACAAAACAAAGAGGAGGCATTTCTTCACAGTATCACAGCACTGACTTAAGGAAACTATAATCAGAAACTATACTCCAAGGTGATTATTTAATGAATTGGATATGACAAAGCATGTGCTATTTTGCAATATAAAAACTTAGAGGTGTTGGCGGCCATAAGCCAGTTGGCTTGTTAAATCCAGTCAAATTGCATAATGGAACAGAAAGAGGTATTACGCATTTATTCTTAAAGGAAGTTATTTTTGTAAAGAAAAAAAAAATCAAATTGTATTAAGTTCTTTCAGATCTACTTAGTGATCTCAAGCTATACTAGACTTTTTCATTTAATTTAAAAATACAAGTGCAGACCTTAGAAACTGACCAAATGCAGTGTCTTTTACGGAGGAACTGTTTTTTTTTAACATTCTGTTCACACACGTAAGCCCTTTTTTCTGCTGATTTCTTATTTCAGCTGCAACCAGCTCAGTTTTAATTGTCTACCTATCAAACCACTACTGCTAGCAGGACCTCCTTTCAATTTCTAGAAAGCCGCTAAGATCTATATAGCCCTGATGGACGCTGAAGTCTGAAGTATGTTCTCTTTTACACTGGAAATTAACTAATACATAAGAATGACCAGTGAAGTTTGAATATTTTACCTTGGGTTTTTCTTTTTTATGTGGAATTTTAATTAAAAAGACAGTGATGCCAAAGAGCACCGGCCAATTTATTAACATGAAAAAATGCATCCCTGGACTAATTCAGATCTCGAAGGCAATCACTTTATTGCATTAATTTTAGCTATTATTAATTCTATTGTTTCCTTACTGCTTTTCCCAAAAGGTTAGAGAGAAAGAATTTGTCAATCAATAAAGGCATGTGCAAGGTATACATATGTGTTACACACACAAATTTTCTAGCGATCATCTCACTGTAACAGTTTACATCCATATATAAACACCACTTGCTGACTGCCTGTATTAGTATACAGAAAATGAATCCAGAAACAGGGGATTGCATTATTTTGTTACTTAAATCTACAGGACAAGAGTTTCGAAGATTGAAAAAAGAGCATCGACGTGACGGTTAACTTCTCTGTCAAATCCTGGCCCAGGCTTGTATTAACCAAAGCACTTCAAGATGAGTTCAACTTTTAAGCATTAGCTTAAGCCCCTTCCTTTTGGAAAAGCAGTTAAGTAAGTCTCTCAGGTCCACAGAAATCTCTGCTATTTAGTCACGCATACGGAGTTAAGCATGTACTTGAAGGGTCCTGCTAACCTGGGGTCTTAGGAAAGACTACTCAGAAAACCTGTCGGTATCCTGTCCTTCCTGCTCAGCTATGGCTCTGTTCATACTTCACTATGATGCAAAGGATTTTTAACTTTTCATTATCATCTGAACATCTTTTGTACTTCATGAATAAGTCTAGATGTTTCCTATAGTTCTTTAAGTGAGATTTTGCAGTAAATCATGATGCAACCTACAGCATATCTCCACCTGCTAGTTAGACTCCTTAGTAAAAGCATCCAATCAGTTAATCCAAGAAGATTAATTTTGCTTTCATCTTAGAATACAAGATTCATTAATGACATAGAAACAAGTCTGCATTTGGTTAATTAGTTGAATGACGGTCATCCATATCTATCGCCAGTGGCAGGCAGCTGGAGTTGTTAAGTCCAGGAAAATAAATTCACTCTCAATGCTAAAGTATTAATCAGCTCAGGAAGGCTTGTTGACGTCCTGAAAAGTACCACATGGATGTGAAATAAAAATATCCTGGAGCTGTTGATCGAATTGATGTTCAGATTTAGAGAGTAGAATTCATGGCTTTAAAGTTGGGCAGTAATCTCATATGACAATATTATTTCTGGGTTTCAGTGCCATTTCTTTATTTCAGAAAGAAGGAAACAAAGACTTGCATGCTGATACTTTCACAATGTCTGCAGCTTGAGGGTGTAGAAGAGAGTCACTTTTCAGAAGAATCCACACTGCCTTTGGATGAATTGTCCCTATAACGGTACTCACAGGCAGCAAATGAGGATTTATGCACAGAAATGCTAGTAAGAACAGCAGGGAAGTTGCATGCAAAAACTCTGCAAAATGTACCTTTTTGAAAATTTTCCTGCTTTTATGCAGAGTTCTCATTTATTCCTTTCGTATCTTCTACAGGCTTTTAAAAGCTGCAGAGTTCTCAATCCAGTGTTTGGCAGACCTGATAGCAAACATTACTAACTAAAAAACTCAAAGCGTGTTAGATCAGAATAACTTAGACTTACTAACTTTTCCGTTCTAAGCAAATCTATTGACTGTTTTCACAGGTCTCCATAATAGCTTGATTCTTGTAAGCAGAACTTACCAATGTGGCACTTAAAGTACATTTTCTCTAATATACATATGACAATACAACTCTTTTCACAAATACCTCAGTGGCCATGAATTTAACATATTCTATAAATTTAGCTTAAACTCCTGCTACAAACTAAGCTTATCTGACAAAGAACACATGTAGGTGAATTACTCTGTACAATTAGCGACATTGATTCTTGTGAAGTGAAGCAAAAAATAAACTGATATCTAGGGAGAATAATGATACCTAAGAATGTATCTTATGTAAGTCTACTATATTTGAAGAAATTAAAATGATTGTAATATGAAATCTATTTTTCTTCTGGCATAAATATTAGGGTAAGAAAACTGCAATAAATATCTAACCGGGTTCTGGTTCTTCATGCACCCTATCAAATGCCACTGTGTTTTCCATAACCAATTTTTTATTGGATATGGAAAAGAGTAGTGTCAAATATTTTGTAGTGTGAAAAGCAAATAATATTAGATGTATTTTTGCTTTTTTCCATGCACTATTTAACAGTCCACATAAATATTTAAATGGTATGGCTATCAAACACTTTGTATCAGACAGTGTGAATACTCATATTAAAATCAGGTTTTCCAGATTGCCAGCTGAAATAAAGTTCCTGTTTGCACAATGAGAATTCATAAGAACACGTGAATCAGATATACTTTAACTTATCGGAATAGAAGAAATATTATGATAAATATTTCTTATAATCCTCTCAGTTTAATATTTCCACGAGCAACTTTTTTTAGCTGAACTTATTTCAGCCCAAATACATAAAAATAATACACATTTAACTCTTAATTCTGTCTTTTACTAAACATTGATAAACATAGATCTCAATGGATCTGGAATTTAGGAGCATAGTAAGATAAGTGTTTACTGACTCCTAAACCAGAGGCACTTTTGAAAACTTCATGATGCATGCATTACGTTTCACTGTAATACATGAAAATGCATAATGTTAGAATTCTAAGTGAATCAGCATGCTGTTAAACAGGATTCTGCTCTGTAGCATATAGAAATTTTATTTAGATACTTGTGTTTTCAGCTGGGATGGAGGTAACTTTTTTGCTAGCAGCTGGTGTGGTGCTATGTTTTGGATTTGGGATGGGAGTCGTGTGATAGAGCACTGGTGTCTTTAGTTGCTGCTAAGCAGTCAAAGCCTTTTCTGCTCCTCTTGCTGCCCCATCAGCAAGCAGGCTGGGGGTGCGTAAGAAGCTGGGAGGAGACACAGTCGTGAGAGCTGATCCCAACTGACCAAACGGATTTTGCATGCTGTATGATGTTATGCTCAGTATATAAAGCTGGGGGAAGAAGAAGGAATAGGGCGACATTCAGAGTCATGGCGTTTGTCCTCCCAAGTAATCACTATGTGTGATGGAGTGCTGCTTTCATGGAGGTGGCTGAACGCTTCCCTGCCGATGGGAAGTGGTGAATTAATTCCTTGTTTTGCTTTGCTTGCATGTACAGCTTTTGCTTTACTTATTAGACTGCCTTTATGTCAGTCCACAAGTTTCCTCGCTTTTCCTATTCTCTCCCCAGTACCAACCAGGGGTAATGAGCAAGCAGCTGCATGGTCCTATTTGCCGACTGGGGTTAAACCACGACAACACAGCCTATGGTTAATCTTAAAATTCCTTTGGGTCTTTTTCATGATCAGTTATAACCTCTTCTTTAAAACCATTGCCATCACATGCTTCCAAAGCAGATAATGCTTTTGTAAAGATTTGGGATGTCCTAATAGAGTAAATTATGACACTAATGCTATCACACTTATTTGCATTATAGTAGCGGGAATAGTGCTGAGTAACAGAGATTTGAAACTATTTTAGGACAATCCTCTCCATATTTTTACACTTCCACTTTTGAATAGAGCTGGAAAAAAGGTTTAGGGAAACATTCTTTTTAATCCAAACTTTGTCAGCTTGCAGAGAAGGATTCACCATTGTCAGTCTTCAAGCAGCAATTCAAAGCATGTTTTTTTTTCATCCAGACAAGTTTACAGAATTACTATATGCCCACTGTGAGGAAATTGTTATTTATATTTTAGTGATTCCCAAAGTCTTGTGCAGTATTTCCCTATTAGTGACACAGCTAGGTATTATTAAAAAAAAAAAAGTCAAATCAAACAAAGTATAATGCATAAATGATAATAGCCATGGACAACGGTAGAAAGAATAATTTGAGAAAGTGCTGTGCAATACATCTTACTGTTGTTTCCACATGCATTGTTAGCTACAGCTTTACTTCAATTTTAGTAAGTGATTTTTTTGCAGTGAAACCAAGGCCTGAAATGAAGTGTACCACCCTTGAGGGCAGGTGAAGTTTTGTACATAAGATGTATGCTTTGCATTGAGGTTCAAGAAAATAATACTTCCCAAAGTCTGATCCAGAGTCAATGAGACTCTGTTAACTTTGGTTAAGTTTGTTTTTAAAGGAAATAGTAATTCCAGGTAAGAGAGAGAAAAACACATTTTTTGCCAGAGAATTCCAAATATGTACCTGTTCAAATGTTAGAGTTATCTCTACATATATCTAGACAGTGTGCACTTATTTTTTTGAAAGGGTTACTGAGGATGCCGTCTGCCTTCTGAACCAGCAAAATTTGCCTTGCTATTTCTTATATTATTACAATCTTTATTTGCTGCAGGTAATCTTTTTGCCATCTAATTTGTCATTTAGAAAATCTAAAATGTTCATCTTCATGATCCTAATTATTTAAACCATCTTGCTAAAGATAAAGAGAATTCAATATACATTTATGTACTTGCAACTGATAAATTCCCCAATGACAACAGATTTATCCAGTTACTAATGGGTTTCCACTAGACATCTTATTAATATAATTAGTCTGTCTTGTAATCAAATAACTGATTAATCATTACATCTTTTTTTTTCCCCAAAGATAATAATTTATTATAGATTTTTTTTTATAAATTCTTCAAAATAATTGCTTTTTCACTACTATTTCACCAACAAGCTTAATGAAGGCGATGAAATTTCCATGTATCATTTACTAAGTTTATTGAAAACAGTTTGTTACAGATATTCAAAGCAGGAAAATAGTTTGCTTATTTTAAATTTATTTTGTAAACTTTACAATAACATTGAAGAGATTTTTTTCTAAATAATAATCCAATGTACAACCAGTGGGGAAATTTGACCCCTGTAGATGTCCAAAAGAAATGGTGTAATTACTTACACTTGTGTCAAAAGAAGCAAAGTAGTGTAATCCTTTTATTATTTTTTATACTTAATCAGCGCAATTAACGATACGCGTTAGCCATGTACTTGGGGTGTTTTGGTTTTACAGAATAGATACGTCAGTATTTTGGTGCCTTAAAATGAATAGGACCATGCTTGTTGTGTTCTTGGCCTGGAAAATATTATGCATAAGAGGTAGAACGTGTACAATACACATGTACATGCACATTTCGTTATTCATTTCATATAGAATTTACATAACATTTACATCTCTCTTCTGAGAGCAATTGAAGTCAAGACATAATTCAGTTTATTTAGATATATTCAGTGGTTGAAATGGCCTGAAATACTGTGGTGTGCATTAATAATACCTAACCTGCATGCTTCATCATTTTCTGCAGCAAAGAATATAAGCGAGTAGAAGACACACTGGGAATTCTGAACGTTTTTATGGGTATGTCAACATGTTTCTTTTTAGCATTGATTATATAGTTAAATATGTGTAAATAAAAGATTCTTGTACATAATTGTGTACAACTACATTTGTTCTTTAATTATGCATTTGTTTATGTACAAATGGTACATAAAGATAGGTAGAGGGATAAAGGAATAGGATAATTCAAAAGGTATTTCACTATATTGGATCTTTGTGAAAAAGGTTTAAAATAAATTTGTTCTTTCGTCATTGCAACAAACAGTAGACTTTCCTAGAATTTAATCTTAATGCTTTATATTGTGTCTTAAAGCAGAACAATCCTTGTCTCTGTAGAATTCCTGCCTTCCTTCCTGACTCCCACCTTCCTTATCTGCCTGTCTGTGGCCTCCTAAAATGAGGTAAATGGACTCCTAAAATGAGGGAAATGAGGGAAATAGCGATTCTTTCGATGCTACCTTGCCTGTGATGTTTGGGGGACATACGAAAGGGAGTCCTTACCCCAGGAGTTGGGTTCAGAGAATGTAGAATCAAATTCCAATTTCCAAACAAGTTGAAATTACTTGCTAATAATAGAAATTAATTATAAATTAGAAAGACTCCCAAGGCTGGTTTCAGACGTACTGACTGAACAAAAGAAAAAGGGAAAAGGGGAAAATGAAACAAGAAAGCCCTTGAAAATAATAACCTCTCTGTGTAACTTTAAATACTAGATCGAGAGTTTGCATTGTGGGTATAGGAGAAAATCTTGCTCTAACAAAGCACTTGTGATTTCTTTTCACTTGAATTAAAATAAGATTTTAAAAGGGATTACTCATACTTAAGGATAAGCATGTCTTCTGTTTCCTTGAGTTAGTGTGTAATCATGTACCTAAACGGTGAGTTCTGTTTAATTTGACAGTTACACCGGACATATTAAAAATGTCTCAGCTGATGGAAAAGAACTCCTTAACTTTGCTTTTATAAGATCAAAAAACCACAAACAATAAAGTTGTTTACGAAATACCATGAACATAAGACACATTATTGATGCCTTTCTGTATCATGGCTTAGAGAATTTCACTTTTATTTACCACAGAACACAAGCAACATCAAGTAAATTAAATGATCAGTTGTGCAATATTTTAGTTAGTAAATTTTTGGATGAAAATGTTCACAAAAAGCTCCAAATTTTTTTTTTCTGAATTACATAATAAATACATTTTTAATGGAAAGACTTGTGAATAATTAAAGAACAATTCAGCAAATTCCTATTAAAGAAGTGTTTCTTATAAAACAGTGATGGTGAAAAGAATGTTTTGATGATTTTACATTAAAAACTATAGGAGATGAAACAAATTTAAAATTCCTATTTGATCATCATTAGACAAATAAAAAGATCCTTTCTAGAAAAGACTCCAGTCACAGTCTTTTAAAGTCAAACATTTCCTAGAATGAACAGCTTCACATAAAAAAAACCCAAAAAACCAATGCGGTCTGTAGGTAGATACATGTAATTTCTGTTAAAACAAAAGTAAAAAGAACTCAGAAAACTTTGATTGTTTTACTAACCCACATTTTAATTATTTTGAGCCATTGTTTCTACAACAGGGATAATGGAATTGAAACAAGTAAATTTATTAATAGCAGTCAATAATCTGTCTGTTAATGTCAGTTTAGTTATTACTGATCTTAATAAATACGGATAGTAATATTACAACAACCTATAACAAAAAGAGGGGGGTTTGGTTGATTTTCTGAAATTATTCTAATAATCTCATGGCACATGAATATTACAGAATTCTAAATATACATGTAATCCAGATTTAATACACTTCAAAATGTATTTATTAGTGGTAATGTCATGCTAGAAAATTAAACAAAAATCAAAATTTTCTGTGAAAACCATTTATTGAAATTTTCTCTTTGGAAAATCCAGATTAAATGTACTGTGCATAAAACACAATGCTGGACTGAAAAATATGGGTTCCTGGACCTTCTTTTATCTCTGTTAAGTCATTTCACTCTGCCACACCTGTTTTAATTTTAATTTAATTTCAGTAATTACATGCGGTACTCTAAATGCAGATGTAAAAGTAATTATCATAAACTGGTACTCTGCATATTGGAATGCTGTATTGGCTCAATACATTAGCTTTCACTTCCGAAGATCATCAGGACTCAATACGTAGTTTGTTCTCTCATGAAGTAAGATTAAGGGTTTCCAAGCAACTTCCTTTTGTTCTTAGAAAATGCTGGACTGAAAAATATGGGTTCCTGGACCTTCTTTTATCTCTGTTAAGTCATTTCACTCTGCCACACCTGTTTTAAATGGGGGTAATTGGACTGTTCTACTCTGTAAATGGCTTTGTAGTCTACTGAAGGACTAATAATTTTTTTGTCTCTGAGATTTCCTATGCCATTGCAGTATTTGACTGGAGCTGTAATTCAGGTTCTTCCCATCCCCTGTTCCTTTCTGCTGATGAAATTTCTTGACAGAATTTGGTATCATGGTCTGCTTCTGTAGTGGTGTTATTATGATGTACTGTTGTAACTACTCCAAAATGAATTTTATGAAATATTTTCTTCCATGGTGTTTTATAGTTGACAGTTTATTGCTGTTTTGGACATACATAAAATGTCGTTTGTAATACCATGTAAAATTCCAATCCCTCATATTTGAGAGAAACAAAAAATGAATGCAGAATAAAAGACACATAGAAAAGGGATATAACACACATAGGGAAATAGCCAGTTAGATAAAATATGAATCTTCCAAATAAAATGAGACAGGTAGGTTTTGTTTTTTCTTTATTTAAACCTAAAAAAATAAATTCTGAAAGAAAAATGTCAACTGTCTCCAAATGCCTCAGGCGTATGATCATCTAAGAAAGAGAAGAGCTATTTGAGTACAATGCTGAATTGACAGAAGAGCAAACATGCTTGCGTACTGAGCCTGTGGAAAAATATTTGCAAGGAAATTGTAGTGAGGAAAGTAACATGTTCAAGAAGGTACTAGGTAAGGTATTAAAGAGATAACATGGTAAACCTCAATATGAAAGAAGTAATTCCAAGTCCTAGAAGGCTCCTTCCACTTGTATACCATTTGACTTTCGAACTATGAGACTTTCCTGCTGGATGGAAGCTATGCGTTTCAAGTAATTCTAGTGAAAACTGTTTTAAGATATGGAAGTTTTGAATGAAGTGGTTTCATCTTTAATTGCAGAAAGAATATTTCAAACAGGTGGCTTTGCATAGAGAAGAGCCTCCAATTTCGAAGTTTCACTATCTTTCTTCAAATCACTAATACAAAATTTTAGTGAGAAATTATGTAAACAATCCGTATTGTTCTAATAGCAACTTGGAAATATTTTGCAAAAAAGTTGAAAAAAGGCTGCAAATGAAGGAAGTAATAAATGAGTAACTTAATACATAAGAAAAGATAGAATACCTGATTGTGTTTTGGTATATAAAAATAGTTTCAATTCATCAGGAAGTTGTTGGTTGTGAATTATTCACTGTGTTCTACTGGCTGTAATTCTTTTTGCATTTAATTACAAGGGGCTACAGATTACTTAGAGGTCTTGTAATGCATGTGCATGACTGCCAAGACCACTAATGGAAATTGCATGCCATTGCTGAGAGAAAAGTACACACTTCAGTAATTACATGCGGTACTCTAAATGCAGATGTAAAAGTAATTATCATAAACTGGTACTCTGCATATTGGAATGCTGTATTGGCTCAATACATTAGCTTTCACTTCCGAAGATCATCAGGACTCAATACGTAGTTTGTTCTCTCATGAAGTAAGATTAAGGGTTTCCAAGCAACTTCCTTTTGTTCTTAGAAAAGAACAATGTACTGTATGAGTAGCTCCACAGGGAGTGCTACATTCATTATTACACTAGAGAAAAGAGTTGTTACTGGCTAGCACTGAAGCATTTCGGTTGAACTGTAAAGGACAATCATCTAACACTTGGGTTTAGCTACTCTTATTTGTCACATTTTCTTGACCACTAAAATTTACGTACCAGAGCAAGGGAACTTAAATTCACAAGAGGTTTATTCACATTCTCCTCCTGTAATTTCAGTAATAGTGAAGCCTTGAAACTATGACCTTGCAAAGAGATGAATAAATAAAAACTACAGAAAGGAAAAAAATTGTCCATGTGTCAGAGATAAGATTGGATATGCAGCAGGGTTATGATCTTCAGAAGAGGATGATTCCTTGCTGTAAAATAGCTTAATTTATAGCCTTTTATGGTGGCACTGCTCCAAACCTGGCTGAAACATTGCAGAACTTCAACATTTCTCCAATATAGAATGTGAAAGTGAACATTTTCAAAGATATTCCGTCCTCCTGTCTAATCACAAATGGTTTATGTGTTTCCTTGTTATACATTGGCTATCACTTTTAGACCCTTATTGCTCTTTACAGTCTTTAAAAAAACTTCAAAGAGCTATTTCAAATTTATGAAATAATAGTTGGCACTAATGAATCATATTATTCTTTTAAATTTATTAAGTATGCATGGAAAAATTTCCTTGTTTGTCATTTGCCATGTAATTTGTGTTTTGTTTTAGTTGCACAGTAGACGTTTACATACAAGGAAATGTATGTAAAATAGAAGTCCACTTTAGAAGAATAATAATGTACAGTTAGACCTTATTTTTTAACTTCTTCATATACGTACATAATTTTAAATATAAGAATACCTGTCCTGTATTTGATGCAATTCAATTTTGGGGCAATATGGCCTTAATCATTAAATGTGAATATATTTATATTTTAAAATATTTGTTTAAAATTATGTCTTAAAACATTCTGGTGAAACATCATGAGTATTTCTCTGTTTATGAAATTTCTTGAGGTTCCACACATTTTGCCTTTTCTTTTTTTAACTAGAAACAAGTGAGTAACTTGTGTCACCATATGCATTTCTTTTTTTTATAGAAACTTTTAAAAATATGTCCTAGCATATTTTCAATGCAGTTTCAGATTTTTATTTTTTTGATAACCATAATAAACCTAACTAAACCTAACTAATTTTATTTATCCATTTAAGAAAGTTAATATTCCTAGGTAAATGTTTGTTCTCCCATTGATAGTTTCCTCTTAGTGTTATGGATTCTTTCTCTTTTGCAACACTTTCATGTCCAGTGATGGCTGAGCACAAAAATTCAGTTTATAATTCATTTGACCTTCCCTAATGACTCATGAAAGTCTCCGTTGCCTATTTTCAGATTTTTAGACATTGTACCTGTGCAAAACTTCTCTATTGCTATGTAAAACTTCACTCTTGCTGTCTGTGCAGATCCACATGTACTTTTGTTGATTGCAGCTTATTCTAAAACGCTTTTCAGTCTTCTGAATGCTGATGTTTCAAGACTCTGGGCTGTGCCTGGGTCTGTGTTAGTCGCCACGGTTCATGCACTCCTTCCCTTCCCTTCCCTTCCCTTCCCTTCCCTTCCCTTCCCTTCCCTTCCCTTCCCTTCCCTTCCCTTCCCTTC
>JAOXNO010000013.1:75063392-75079548 GCA_028565335.1 Limnodromus scolopaceus | reverse complement strand
CCTTCCCTTCCCTTCCCTTCCCTTCCCTTCCCTCTTTGTCCTCTTGCAGTTTTTCGCCAAAGTCTCTTCTAAGTATTTAATGTTTGCCAGTGTCTTCTCCTGCTGATCAGCAGCTTACCTATCACTATCTCTGGTTTGCCTTCCCACCTTTCTGAGCAATTTTTTATAACTTGAAACAACCTGATAGTTCTAATTCTAACCCCTGCCTTTCATCAGTCTCTTCTGTCATTGTGGATTCTTGGATCACCATTTGGTCTCTGATGTCAAAATACTACAGTTATATTTCTGACTTCTGAATTTCTAGTCAGTGGCAAAAAAAGATTAAAGGAAACTTTTTTTGCAGTCCTGTATAAAACTTCCAGAAGTTCCACTCTTCATGAGATTACAGCTTTCCTCAAACTCTTCCACTACTTTTTCTTAGGTCATCTTCTCATCCTGACTTATTTGCATGTGATTAAAAATGTGATTAACATGACTCACTGCAGTAATCAGGAAAATAACATTTTTGTGACTCCTTTCTTATTAAATTGAGTTAGTGTCTCTCTATATATATCTCACATGTTTTCTTAAATATTTTCTGATTGCAACCACTGCCCAAGGACCAAGTTCATGAAGGTGTGTTTGTTGTTCCATCTCCTATTTCTTCTCTTATTCACAAATGACCTTTCTCTTGCGCTTTATTGCATTGCAAGCTTTTTCCCTCTCTAGCTCCATTTCTGGTCCTCTGTGCTTGAACGATAAGATCCTTAACTTCACATACCTTTGAATTTTATTTATTTATTTTTAATAACTCTAACAATCTGCACATGGAGCCATCTCGGAAAAGAAAAAAACAAGAAATAAAAAAAAAGCTTAAGCTTTTTTATATATCTGATATGATAGAACTGACTCAGATTGATTCACCATGCTCTTAGTTATCCTGCTAATAAAGGGTGAAAGGGGTATTCTGTAGGTCCCTAAGAAGCTACTCATATGCCTGAAATCAGATGGAAGTTTTACTTAACTGAAGTCAACTGCAACATACTTCATCTGACCAAAAGGCATATGAGATTTTCATAGCACTCCAGAGCCACAGATGAGGAGGGAATCTTCCTTTAGAAAAGGTTTAAAGACAGGGCCCAGAGAGAGGAATCCTGGCACTAAATAAACTACCAGACAGGAAAATGCAAGCAGATGTCCTTGTGCATCAGAAAGCAAACAACAGAGTGGTTGCTGTGTCTGTGTGTGCTTGTATAAAGCATCACTTACCTGCAGCAGGAACTGTTTAAGTATCCTATTTATGTCAAATATTAAATGAAGGTGTTTCTGTAATGGTTGTCATGATTATTTACAATCTGCTCACAAGAAAATTGTTGAATGATTTAACCAAATAAAACAAGTTAACCTGTTACAAGTGATGAAATCCTGTAATTAGTTTTGTCTGAAATACAAAAATAGAGAGAATTTAGTTTACCTAATAGCTGTTTAACTGACTTTCAAGAAGCAATTCTTTCATATGGTACCAGCAACTAAGAGGAATTGTATCAAGCTGAGTCAGAGATTAGGCATGTTGAGGGAGTGGATGTGCACAGTGTTGATGCCAGGTCAGGCACTTTCATACAGATAATGCAAAACCGTATACCCCATAAATACGTGTTTGTTATATAAATGCACTAGATTTTACCCACTCCAATCAATATATATTTTGATTAACCATACACAATATGTTCAGTTATTAAAAAAAATATTTACAGAAGTGAGAGGAAGAAATAAGAAATTTATAAAAAGAAGCTTTTGTTGAAAATTGACAGGCTATAAAGGTAAAAAGGAAAGGTACGTTTGTGTATTTAACAAATAATTAACAATGAAAATTCACTGCTGATCGCACCATTAATGAAATAATTTGGCTTTGCCAAGCATTTTGTATTTGTGTGAGTATGAATAGCATCTGTTTTCACATTGCAAAACAGTAACAGCAAGTATTAGTTCCTGGTTTTAAGCACATAAACAGACTGCCATCTGGATAGTCTATAGTCAATAACTTTGCACTGAAGAGTTTCTTCAAATTATTTCACCAGGTGCTTAGTTTTTAATGGCATAGAATTAATCCTTAATGACATTATTTGCAAATGGATAAAAAGTGTTGTAACACTGAAGAAGACACAAAATGAAAATAGTATCTGCTCTGCAGATCTATGCATATGGAAAATAATAAATGCATCAGCAAGACAGGCATATAAGAAAAAGGGTTTTAATAGTAGGGGCATGGTGGACAGAGTTGAGGTGACAGCAAACATACTTTTATGTAAGTATCTTCTAAAATGACAAACCTACATTGTAGTTGGAAACTGGAATGCAATTTATAAGCCCTTCTTCTGATTAAGGAAAATCTTTGGATATCTGAAGTTCAACAGAATGAAAAAAGCCGAAATCATCCAAAAGAGAGAAGGTGAAGGTGAGGACCCATATTTTCATCTTTTGCACATCTTGATATTAGACATGTTTTGCAAAAAGTGAAATCTTTATGATTTTCATATGATTTCATGAAAAGGAGAGAAAAAGGAAGAAGATATCATTTACTCTTGAGCATATCCATTAAAATGAAGAGTTTTGTTTAATTAAAGCTAGAAGCTTTGGGGACCCTCCAGTCTCTACAATTTTTCCTTCCAAGATCAGACGGAAGGGAGGCTAATTGTGCCATACCAGCTTCCACTTAAAGCTCAGTGCTGCCCAAAATACACTAAAGCTCTTGGTGTTGTCTTAGGTCTTTTGTCTCAGTGTTATAGGACAACTATCATGTCCACACTTTAAGACTACTTCAAATCAATGTTACTGGAACAGGATGATACTAACATTTTTGCTGTTTTGTCAAATCTTGCACCGTTTTTTTTTTCTTCTTTTTCTCCTTTAACCTTTGGGCATAAATGGCAATGTCACTTGCAGTAAAAGCAGAGCTCTTTGACATAGCTGACATGACATTTACTTAATGCTAGATCAGCCTGGAGAGTGTACAAAGGTTGGTATATCTGAGAAAGAAAGTGTGTGTGTGACTGTTGAGGAATATTATCCTATTCCCTGGATACTTGTTACAGAGTGCTAATGTCTGAATGTCAACAAGGGAACTTTTAAACACCAGAATTACACAAAAATATAGCTTAAACTATTTCTGAGGATAGATTGCTCAAATGGATCATCGCCCATTGCTGTTTCTTTTGGGTTTCTTGGGGTTTTTTTCCTTAGACTTATTAGTTCCCTCAAACTTTATAATCGGTCTAGATTTCAGATAAATTAAGTCAATTTGCTGTACATGGCTTTATTAGAATAATCATTAAAATTAATTATTTTTTAAACACAGCAAGGTATTCTTTATTTAAGATTTGTCCGCTATGTAGCTCAACTTGGCTGACATCAGCTGAGGCTTCAGTCAAACTATTCCAGGTAGGACTGCTGGTTCTATTAACAGACATTAACAAATAGGAATATAAAGAGAAGAGTGTGAAATGATATAACATAGGCAATCTGTCTGTAACAACATTTTATACTGTTTGAAAAACAGCAAAGCATACATTATGTAAGTGTGATAAAATATTATTTTTAGGTATGATTAAATTATTTTTATATACATTCAAATGTGTTCTCCTGTCTACAGATGAATAACTAGTGAATGTGCTTAAGTATGCTTGGGAACAACAGTAAATGAGTTTTCAGATCTGTCAAAATTTTTTTTATTGTTTCTTCAACCTTCTTTTCATAAGTTATACTTTATAACTGGAGTTAAGCAAGCTGGGTATGCTTGTTTTTGTGGGGATGTTGGGGGAGCAGCCTGTAGAAGAATAGAATACTAACTTTTCTAAAATTTTCCTTGAGGTGGGAATTTTACCAAAAAGTTCTTTGAAACAATCAGATGTTATGTCTTAATAACACAGTGCCTTTTCAGTTGTCAGAAGATACAAGAAATAAAATACTAAAACGCACTATAGCTTTTAACATACAAAATTAGCATCTGAATGAAATATGTTACAACCAAAAAAAAAAATTAAGCTGTTTTAGTCTTTTTCTTGGAACAAAAGTCAACTGTCAATATAAATTATTTTTATTTTCTTTTTCAAATAGTGTTTACAAGCATTATCATCAGCTCCCAGGAAGGTGAGTTTGATTGATTTTCGTCTTCAAGAATGTTTGTACGGAGATGTTTAATTTATTTTGATCTTATTTGATGGCAATCTCCTCACCTAGTTTTAGACAACCGCTACATGAAAATCTACATTTGATCAAATTTTCTAGTCTCTCTGTAAAGGCAGGGAAGAGAATACATTCCCCTTCAGTGCAATTAGTCTCATCCAAATACAGACTTGTTAATGAGCATGGTAAATGTTCATCTTAAAGCCTATGTCTGTCTCTACTGATTTGTATTGGGTGTAGCTGTCCAGGTGTTGGTGAGGGTGGGAGGGGAGAAAATGGTGAGGGAGGAGGAGAGGGTAGCTGCTGGGGTGGTCTCTGTGACAAGTGAAACAAGGGCAGCCAGCTGACTCTAACACAGCCCCACCTCAGAGAACAGCTGAGCCCATCAGTGAAGATGGTGGTGTCCCATGGAAAGTATATTTGATAAAGGGCAAAACACTGCCTGGCAGTGAGAAGTGCGGGAAAAAGTGTAAGAAACAGCTGTGAGCCCTGAGAGGAGAGCAGGAGGAGGAGGTGGGGAGGAGGTGCTCCAAGCACAGGAGCAGAGGTTTCCCTGTGCCTCCGGAGAGACTCTGGTGGGACAGGGATTTCCCTGCAGCCTGTGAAAGTCCCCATGTTACGGTGGGTTTACACTGAAGAACTGCAGCCCGTGAAAAGGATCCACCCTGGAGCAGGGGAAAAGTGTGAAGATGAAGGAACAGCAGAGAGGAGCTGTTATGGACCAACCACAGACCCCCATCCCCCGTCTGCCCGCAGAGGGCAGGATGAAGTAGAGGAGTCGGGGATGAAGGAGTGAAGTTGAGCCTGGGAAAAAAAGTGGTGGTATTATTTTAATTTACCTTTGTTTCTCACCATCCAACTCTGTTTTAATTAGTAATAAATTAAATTAATTTTCACCCACTTGTGTCAGTTTTGCCCATGATGATAATTGGTAAGGGATCTCCCTGTCTTTCTCTCAACCCACAAGCTTTTGTGCCTTATTTTCTCCCCCTATCCTTTTGAGGAGAGGAAATAAGAAAGTGGGTTGGAGCCAGGCAGCCAGGCAACAAGTCAGCTTGTCAACATGACAATAAGAGAAGTCTGGACAACCAACCCATATTTTAATGTCTATGCTGTAGACGTCTGACATGAGATCAAAAGTGTCTAGTCTTCTGAGTCCATTTTCTTATACCTGGTAGGACAAAATCTTTATTTTATTTGGATTTCTTAATATTTTTTCTGAAGTTCACCAGTCACTTGCTACCAATGGTATTTGTACTATAAGAGGAGAGGTAAACTTAAAGAAATACAGAGTTTGACTCTTACCTGTGAGTTTATATGCCCTGTGAAATAGTCTGTCTAAATAATTATCAATACAGTCTGAATCAGAATGAACTTTTGCTTTCACGATGTTCCTCTGTGATACAAATGTGGAGTGATGAAGCTTACACTCCAATTATGTTTTACAATGTTCACCATGAAAACTTCATTGTAATTGTAATGTCAGATAATTTTCCAAGAACATAGTTCTGACTCGGAACAATGCTACCAGCTGCAGAAAGCCAGAACTCTGCCAAAACCTGTCACTTTTTGTTTGGTCACTGTTTCCAACGGAGTTATTCCTCATTTTATGACTGTTTAGGGTTTTCTTTTCTGAGATTTGGCTTCTTGCAGTGTGATAGTTCAATGCAGTATCTGCACATGTCAGCAGGCCTAGCACAGCCTCGTGACTTTCCACATTAGTTGTTATGAAATTGGTGTGAATGAGGACCTGAGCAAATATCTTTTTCTGCAGAGGTTAAAATGACAATGCCTAAGAATGGAAGGTTATGACCCTACAACTGGAGGTTAAGACAATCCATTTCAGCTGGCTCACACGGCAATTTATTGGTAGCTACAGATCAAATTGGCTGGCTCTGTGCTGACTGGGAAAGGACATACTCCTGTGTTCCAGTCTCTGCTCTCTGTTGCCGTAAGGGCAGTAATTTCCAACAGGAAGTGGTAACAAACAGTATGAAAGAGTAGCATCAGAAATAACTTTAGCCATTTTCTAAATGAACACATATCCGAACCCATAGAAATCATTTGTTAAACTCAGAAATGAAGCGTACAGCTCACTTTTCTTTTGCCAGTCTTTTTCTGTTACTTTTGAATTTCTTGTTCCTGCTTGCAGGATTAAAACCCCAAAACAGGT
Source organism: Limnodromus scolopaceus (assembly GCA_028565335.1). NCBI lineage: Eukaryota > Metazoa > Chordata > Aves > Charadriiformes > Scolopacidae > Limnodromus > Limnodromus scolopaceus. Next base: position 75,073,214 of record JAOXNO010000013.1, on the reverse strand, counting down.
TAGTCTGAATTTCTTCAGTTTCATTACAGAAGTTTTGTGCAGATCTAGCTAAAAATCTTTGTTTTAGAACTGTAATGATTAATGTCCTGAGCCACAAACAGAGGAGATCTGAGCCAGGAAGAGAAGAGAGCAGAAAACTAAGAAACAAATGGAACACTTAAAATTGAATACAATCCCTGGCCCCAAACATGCTGAAAGAGTCTTTTCACAATTTGATGTTTCTTATTTCTTCTCTATTTCTTTCAATTTTAGAAACTGATAGCACTTCATTTTCCCATCAATAGCAAACTCTTCCCTCAGTATCTCATATAATCTCATATATTTGTGGGTGAAAGAGGAGTTTGGTTTTTTTTTTTAATTTTTGCTCTGCATTTTTTTCTCATGCTCTGCCTTGCACTTATAACAGATTGCTAGCTATCACAGAATCCTTTAGTGTGCTAAATTGGGGTTTGAAGGAAAGCATATTATTTCTGAATTAAAATTCTAATTTTAGAATGCATCCTATCATCATATCTTGCCACATTTTAGCTGGAGTGTGGGAAAATAAATTGACTTACAATTGAGTTAGCTGTTCTGATAGATAAATGCAAAAAAGTTCATATTGGCTGATACCTTACTTGTTTTACAATCAGTGTGTTTACTGACTGATAAAATAGCCTCAAGAAACAAGCAAAACTTCAGTATATTGGATATATTAGATCTGATACAAGGCAAGAAAAAGTCTCTGGTCTGAACATCTCAGTCATTAGTCAGATTAGACTGGATGCCAAAGAAAAAGATATAATGGCTGCAGGTTGCTCTCAGATTTGAGAAAGAAATTAGCTGCATTACATCTGGGATGAAACTAAAAGAAAGAATTATTGAAAGAAGTAATGGCCCCCAACTGCTCCAAGTGTGTGTAAGTCATACACATTGCAGATATGCAATCAATACATAGGTATGTATTGAAACTGCTAGTGGAAAGGTTGTACTTATCTGTATAGATACTATTGGCTTTTTGGGTAGTCTTGGTATTCGCTGTATGGGAATAAGAAATACTGCAGGAAGGACTAGTGAATATATTTATTTGGTATATTTATTAATAAAAATCAATTTAAATCAAGTCAAAATATATTGTTTTATTTTAATGACATTTGAAAAAGCATGAGTTTATTCTAGGCAAATAATGTTTTTTTAATGTTCAGACAGGAACTGATTAAACATGAGCTGATTAAAGCAGTCACCCAGGATAAAAGAGAGTCAGTGAAGTTTTCTCCTCTGCCTAAAAGGGCACAAACTCTCCACATACCTCTTTAACCTTTCCACTCCTCTTGCCTGAATTGCCAGACTATTAGTTGAGCTGAGCAGAGGTTGGTCACAGTCCTGCTGATGCACCTCTATTTGATTAGGAGTATTTAAAAGAGATTGGCTTCTGCAGTTGGATGCAGTCAGTATTGTTCTGGAAGGTCAGAGATTTTGGTTCCTGTAAGTGTTCCAAACCAGGCTAAAATCATGTTTGATCAGTCTTCTCCTACCTCTGAGAAGAGTGCCCACCCACCAGGCAGCACAGTAAGCAAACAGCCAAGGAATAACTTTAAATATGCAATAGGAAAAGATTTAGCAAAAGACACCTCTGTGAAAATAACCTATTGATAGTAAACTTAATAGGATTAAAGAAATGCTAATCCTCCTATCTGGCACTAGGGGTGACCCATGGATGATGTTTCAAATCAAGAAGGGATTGTAGGAGAAGGCTGGTCAGAAGGAGGAACAAGGCTGCAAATCACTGAAGCATTATCGCAGAGAAAAACTGAGATCTGCCCAGAGTAAATAGAAAAGGTTACAGAAAACAAGGTTCTTCATGTCCATGGCCAGCAGGGTGTACCACAGCAATTTTTATTTGGCAGTTTTATTTTTATTTGCATTTGCTAAGTAGACCTAAGTAAGTTTTGACAGCTAGATGGGGGTATATCAGAATAGCCATAGTAATAAAGAAGTCACATGTATTGCATGTGAATAAAGAAAAAGAGAATGAAGGAGAATGGAAGTAAACTCTGTGCATAATCTTTCATAATTGTACCTTGATTTTTACAACATCTTGTTAGCAAAATTTGTAAATATACATTGCAATACATTTCCAATCCTTTCTGTGGTGCCTGGTATGGAAAAAAAAAGCTTACAGACAGCAGAATAGAATAGATCTATTCTTTAAGCTACCTATATAATCAATTACAGTACATCCTGTTTTGCAATTATGAAGACAACCTATTTTCCCTAGCTTGTCATGTTGCTTGAATGATTTGTTTCCAATACACTGTATTGACTTCCAATACATTTCCCATTTGAATTAATTTGAAACATGAAATAATGACAGTAGTGTTTGCTTCCTTAGCTGTTTTGCTGCTTTACTTGTTTACACTTTTATTATATTTACTTATTAAGGCAGAGGAAGTTCAGAAAGAGGAAGACGACTTCAGAACAAAATCAAGTAGGGAGACGGAGAAATGAAGGAAGATGGTCAAGGGCTCATGCTTAGAGAGAGAGAAAGAAAAGGAAAGATATTAGTGTTATGTTAAGGTGATTGCATCTATAAGGTAAGGTCTATCAGGGCTATGTGTATACCATTCTGAAACAGCAGTCCACAGAGGTTAAGCACAGCCTGCTCTGCCTCCTTTCTGTCATTTTTCTGCACAACTGCTGTGCAGCTGAGAGCTGGACTGCCCCCACACTCCATGCAGGTAGGCAGTTCAGCTAGCACCATGGCATGTGAGTCCACCTGGCATGTATCGGTTATATTTCTGCTTTTTTTTCTTGTCTTTCTAACATCTTCAGGAGCATACTTTAGTGTTGTAGTGTCTCAGCAGTAGCACATTAGGAGGATATTAATTGCTACTTACAGTTTACTCCCTCTTATAGAATCATAGAATGGTTCGGGTTGGAAGGGACCTTAGAGATCATTGATCTCTATCGATGGGCAGGGACACCTCCCACTAGACCAGGTTGCTCAAAGCCTACAATTCTTCAGGAATTGTAGCTTCTTCTAAGTGGACCACAATAGCATTGTTTCTTCTTCTGCTTTACATCTTTTTCTTGCAATCAAACTCTAAACACTGATAAGTGGTCATAGCAAAGCTGGGGTATGCAGAAAGATTTCAGTTTTCTAAATTTTTTCATGTGGAAAACCAACAAATACATTTCTATTGACTAAGTTGGTATTATTTTTATAGAATTTTATTTGTAGAACATTCTGAGGTAGATAAATGAGTTACACATTTATTATTCACACAAATATATTAATAAGTGAGTGGTATTGGATTTTTAATTTCTTCAGTGTGAAAAATATGCAAAGATTATTAAATAGTGCAGGTCAGTGAGAAGAATGCAATTGCTAATGATATTTCTTTTTTTTCTTCCTTTTATTCCCCCCACTACTTGCGTACCATACCCAGGACCACAATCTGACTGGATTTTTCTTGCATGTATTTTTACACTGTGAGTGATCTAGTCTTATATGAATATTTGATTTTGTTCTCAACAGCTGTAGAATGTGCTCTCATTTAAGAAAGGATTACGTGTAAAGATCAAATGTGTTACGTCTATGGTGTCCATAAGGGAGATTTCTGCAACTGCCTCGTCTCTAATTCTATTGTTTCCTGATATTGATAATGAAACGTAGACTATGTTCTTCAAAATTTATTTGAAATTCAGAATTCTATAATTATGCAATTTGTCTCCATTTGTTCGGTTCCCTCACAGAGGCATTATGTCCTGCGGAAATAATAACATGTAATTAGAGATTGCCATGTGGAGTATAGAAAATGTCATAATTGCATGGATCACTTCACTGTTGCCATTTCCTGCAATCTGAGGATTTTGTTATTTTACTATTTTTAAAAAAATATTTTTAATACATTTTTTCTGGTAAAAAGAGAAAGAAGTATTAAAAAAACCCAAATGCATTAGGAAATGTGATTCAATAAAAGCCCTAGAATATCCGTCTCAGTCCAGACATGTAATATCTTCACTCATGTCTTTAAAGGCCAATTGAATAAGACGATGCTCTATCATGAGCCTGTGTCTCTGAATAAAAGTTTTGATCAAAATATTACTGCTGAAGCTGTTTGTCCTTTCTTTGGGAAATTAATCTACTTTTATTTTCTGAATAGCAAATAAATATCTTAAATGTTTTGGGTAAAGCTGCATATATTTCAGTTTGGACAAACTACTGCAACAGGGCATGGGAGACGCAATCCAGATACTTCACAGGCCTGTCTTTATTAGTAGTACAGAAGTCCAAGCTTGACTTATCTGTTCAGAAGTGGTAACATCCAAGACATTCGTATCTCAGAAGGACTCTCCTACATCCTTTAGTAAGATCTAGGGTGAAAACTTGGCCCATTCTAAGTCACCATAATCTGGAGCAGAAACTACTTTTTGTGAGCATTGCCTGAGATGTAATATGCCTCTACTTCTCATTATAAATTAACCTTTGTAACACTTTAATTTTCCTGGCATGCATGCCTCCAACACAAACACAAGTTAGTAAGGAATATGCTGTGCAGCCCTAGCATGAAAATAAAGAGCTCTTTGTATTACCTCCATCACTGTGTTAACTGGGAAACGACAGCACCTGCTTCTAAGCTCTCATTACCTGCATTTGCACTTGCGCTCTGTATTTTTGTGTATAGAGAAATGATAGGTGGCCTGTAATTGCAAACTACTCAGAGCAGCAAGTCAAATGGTAAGGTCAAACCTCTCATTTTTCTTTTGTTGTGGCCATCCTCAGGGTAAATAGCAGAGAAGATTCCCATTGCTTTGTTAATTTTCTTGCTGCCTGCCAGCCCAACTGCTGCAGCAGTGCAGAGAGAGTTGGATTGGGTTTGCATGGCAAGGTTTTGGTAGCTGGGAGCCAGGGGGGAAGAGTGTAGGGAATATGGGGGGGATGTATTGGGGTGTCTTCTGCAAGAAGCTGCTAGAAGTTTCCCCTATGTCCAACAGAATCATCCGGCTCCAAGATGAACACACCATTTGCCAAAGCCAAGCCCATCAGTGACAAAGAAACACAGCACAACAGCCTGCAACAGCCAGAAGAGAGGAGTGAGAATATGGGAGGTATAACAACTCTTCAGACACCGAGGTCAGCGAAGAAGGAGGGGGAGGAGATGCTCCAAGTGCCAGAGCAGAGATTCCCCTGCAGCCCATTGGGAAGATCATGGTGAGGCAGGCTTTCCCGTTGCAGCCCATGAAGGCCTATGATGGAGCAGATATCCACCTGCAGCCTGTGGAGGACCCCACATCAGAGCAGATGGCTGCTTGAAGGAGACTGTGACCCATGGAGACTCCATGCTGAAGCAGGTTCCTGGCAGGACCTGCGACCCCATGAAGAGAGGAGCTCATGCTGAAGCAGGTTTGCTGGCAGGAGTTGTGACCCTGTGGGGGACCCATGCTGGAGCATTCTGTTCCTGAAAGACTGCACCCCATGGAAGAGATCCATGATGGAGCAGTTTCTAAAGAGCTGCAGCCCGAGGGAAGGACTCATGTTGAAGAAGTTTTGTGGAGAACTGTCTCCTGAGGGAAGTACCCTGCACTGGATCAGGAGAAGAGTGTGAGGAGTCCTCCACCTGAGGAGGAAGGAGCAACAGAAATAACATGTGATGAACTGACTGCAACCCCCATTTCCCAGGGGGAATCCTCCCACGAGGGAAGACATAGAGAAATTAAGAGTGAAGTTAAGTCTGGGAAGAAGGGAGGGGTGGTGGGGAAGGTGTTTTAAGATTTAGTTTTTATTTTCTCGTTATCCTATCCTGATTTTGATTGTTAATAAATTATACTAATTTGCCCAAGTTGAGTCTGTTCTGCCTGTGACGGTAATTGGTGAGCGATCTCTTCCTATTCGTATCTCAACACACTCGTTATATTTTTTCTCCCTCGTCCAGCTGAGGAGGAGAGCGATAGAGGAGCTTTGGTGGGCACCGGGTAAGTACTTCACAGGAAACAAGCAGCAAACTACGCTATTCAGCAGCTCATTCAGTACTCACTGCTTGCTAGAAAAATACAGCGATGACTGAAATTAAAAGCCCTGATATTCAATGTACTTCATATTTATTCTTTTATGTAATCACAGGTCTCCTCTCCTGGTGATGCCAGCAGACAAGAGGTGAGTAGAAGACATATAAAATGCTGTGGTCTAAAGTGGTGTCCTATTAACCCTTTCTCAGCCTAGCCTTTTGGTCATCCACAATGGCAGAATATTAAGTGAAAACACTTAGTCAAATAAAAAACCAAACCTAAAAAAGCCTTAAATTCTTGTTTTTTCAAACTCAAACAGGGGTAACAGTTACTGTTGACACAGTACCTTTATAATAATAAAAAAGAAAATTATACACAATATAAGAACAGGCTGAAGATTTCTTAGAAGGCAAGGAGTCTTGGTCTAAATTATTGCCTTTTCTCACCTGAGGCCTAGGTGCATTTTAGGAGGCAGGGTTGAGAGTTAGGTGTGCTGACAGTTGGAATAGCAGACAGCAGAACAGCAGTGTCTTCTGTCATGGGCAAGGCCATGCTGTGGTTAGAATGTAACATGAAGATACCTTTTAGCAAGTAGGTCAGAGATATTGCAGGCTCGGGTAGATCATTGGTTCACTATTGCAATTTCTCAAAGTGTGATTGACTTCTGCATCGGTCTGGAAGGACTTCCGGACTCAAAAGCCAGAATTTAACCAGTTTGAGTTAAAAGTTTGTTGCCGACACATTATTTTCTGACACCATGCTCAAACCAAGTTTGTATTATATATTACTATTAAAAAGACATTGCATAATTTCACAGAGAAAGTTTTGTTGCACTAATATATACCTCCTGAGGAATATATACTTGTACTTAACACTTTGTGGTTTTTTGTGCCCACTTGACATCACCATATGGGCTTTAAGTACAATGACTAGAGAGATGTTTTGAAATTTCACAACAAAATATTTCTGTGATTAAATTCCATACATTCCCTGTGTTTAAAATACATTTTAAAATGACTTCTGATTATAAACCTTCAAAAATCAGAGTTCATAATAAAATGCTGACAGCTAACAGAGAAATAACATTTTAAGTGAAATAGTGAAAATACTGCACTAAGCACATGCAGACTAAGTGTGGGAGGAGAAAGATCTATCAATGCCTGACCCTATAATATCAGTGAACTTTCCATAGAAAACATCCAAGACTAAAAAATTAATCTTTGCTTCTGTAAGAAGTAGAATGTAGACCAAATTCAGTCTCAATTAGCACTGGAACTGTCTACTCAGTCCCAACTTTTATATAGGACAGCATCCTTGTAATTAATGTGTTCGTATTTTCTCACCTGCCTTTCATTTTTTCTCCAAACTCCCGTATGATTCCTTAGATTTAAATTATGAAAAAGGTCAAAGTTGGAATGTACAGTAGCACATAAAACTTCAAAATATAGACTTCGATATTAAATTTAATAGTAAGGCTGGCAGTATTGGACTTTTAGAAATTATATTTTAATTTTTTTTCATTTTGGTTCTTATTGAATATTTTTCCAAACGGTTTTGACATGTTAGGAATCAAAAAAAACTTGATTAAGAATATCAAATTTGGGACAAATGGCAGTGATAAAGTACTAGCAATTGCAAAAATCTTCCTATCCATAAGAAAATACCAATAGCAAAATTATTGCATGAGTATGTGTGCTTGCTTGTATATATCCAAATGAAGGTATGCATTGATTTTGATGGTTTTGGATCAAGCCTTACGTAGGATTACAGTAAGTTGCAAGTTTAATGAAGTCACAGAATCTAAAATTAAAAGATTGCTCAAGGAAATGTATTGTAAGAAAATTTTGGCTACAATTTTCAACATCACTGGAAAATTAACATATAAATTAATAATAAAGCTACTGCCAGAAGCGCTTATGAGGGCAGCTTGTTGGATTAGGCAGTAACACATAATTAGACATAGCTATTACCAAGGATATCTAGATTCAGCAGCACCTGAGAGGAATGGGAGCTTGTTTGCCCTCCTCATCTAGTATTCTTTAAAACCAAAGACAACTTCTGTATGTAAGGCGTGGTTGTATTTAACTTAGAGTTGCAGGCTTTGCTAAGAACTGATATGTAGACTGAAGGAAAAAATGATGGCTTTAGAGTTAAAAACATCTATTCAGAACCCAAATCTGAAATTGGCGATGCTTGAAAACCACTGAGTAAAATGAAGATCTAAAGTCAGATTCTGCATATTTCAAACATCAGGAGAATTCAGATTCTGAGTTTTGGATAAGATCCATCTGCAAATGACTATGAAATATATTTTTATTCCCTGAGTTATTTATGTTATCTTGAGATGAGAAAAGTAACACGCACTACCACTGTCAGCATTATAAATATACATCAGAAGACATCCAGCCTCTACTTACTATAGCTACTGTGATGCACCCTGCTATTCAAGAGTCCTGAGATTTAATTGTCTCCATATATATGTCCATGGAGACTGGTCATATATAATACCAGAGAGGTCAGAGGTCTGAAGCAAAGAAGGGATGTGGCTGGAGATGCAGAATTAAAAATTCGTCTCATAAAAGTCACTAGGTACTTCTGCTTCTCACCTCCAATGATCAATTGCTTATCAAAAAATGAAATCAAACTCACGGGAAAGATGAAGACTCACTTAAGTAGCTCAGGCAGGCACCAAAGGTTTTGTGCTCCTGGTAAAGTGAGACTTCAGTTCTCAGCTTTCTTTGTTTAAGGTGGAGACTTAAACCTGAATTTTCCCAGTGGAAGTTAACCAGGTAGGCCAGGATTTTCTGAAGAATAAGCCAGATCCTCATTGTATGAACAAGCTACCCAACCCCCTGATCAGCAACTACTTTGAGATCACAATAGGATATAACCTCTTGAGCTGTTGCAGTTGATGATTGCTACTTAGTTCATAGCTTGATTCATTGGCAATATGTATGTGGATAAAGTTTCAAAGTGAAGAGCATATACTGAATAAGAAAAATCATTTACATTGAATCAAATATAAATGCTAATGCAGTAGTCAAAATTGCAAAACAGACTCAGTCCCGTCTTCCATTTAGTGCTTGCAATTAACTGTAATGATGGCTTACTGCAAAAGAAACTTATCCAATGTAAAATTAGATTACCTTTTTTGTTTTGTTTTCCTCTAGCAGATTACTGTAGATTTACAGTGATGCCTTAGAAATAAAAACAAACAATCAAACAAAAAACATTGTTGATTTAGTTGAGACAGCTGACTTCAGGACTTGGAGATCACTTCATTTGCCCTCTTTTTTATAGTTGCATTTTTAAAGACAAGATTGTGGTGTCTTCATGTAACATTAACATATTACTTACACTACAGTTGCTGAAGTACTCTTACAATTTATTATAATGTTTTTTCCCTTACACAACAGGTGCAGAATACATGAGTTTTGGGATGGTTTTTTCAGTCTTCTCCCTCTTCCTCACTCTGCAAATAGACACTTAATCTTTTAAGTAAAAATAGTAAAGTTTATTCAGTAATGATTCATATTATTTTTCTTGCATGATTTGGGATGTGAGTGTCACATTTATCAGTGTTCTATGATATAAGGAACATCACAAGTCCTCATCAGCAGTAGATTTTCTGAAAGCACTAACAACGGCTACTCCTAGCATTAACACATGTAGTGCTTGAGTACTTGAGGATATTTGAAGACTTCAGCTATGCTTTTACCTGAAGTTTTATTTATACTGATAAGAACTGGTGTTATCTAGAAATTTCACTGAATTTCACTGAATTTTTAGAGTTGGAAGGGACCATAGAGATCATCTAGTCCAACTCCCCTGCCG
>JAOXNO010000013.1:75048523-75063292 GCA_028565335.1 Limnodromus scolopaceus | reverse complement strand
CTTCCTGGCCACAAGAGCACACTGCTTGCTCATTGTCATTTTGCTGTCCACCAGGACCCCCAGATCCTTCTCTTCAGGAGAGAGGCAAATTAGGCAAGAATTCTCACAGGTTTATGGGATACTGGAGTCACTGAAGTCCTCAAATGTCCTCAAGGGAAAGGGAGATGAAGGATTCAGTTGCAATGAAAATATCAGGAATTCCTCAATAAAGCAAGTGCATGAAGATTTGTAGTTTGTTCTGACTCTCCAAATGTGAAAATAAGCAATGTTTCATCTTTCGTATTACCATTACATGAGATTTACCTAATACCTGGACTACATGAAGCAGTTTTGTTGAAATAAGTACCTCTCCTTTTTCTTTCATGCACCCACTGCTGAGAAGGCTTTTGACCTGTCAAGGTCTTTTGCTGGATAAATTACTAATAAGGGGAGGAGGGGGATGGAATGACTGCCACAAGCTTTACTAATTTAATGAGCATGTTAATCTAAGTCAGCACTACTACAGGTTCTGCTGTCCCAATGTCATAAAGACATTTTACGATGGGTTACCAGTTCATAGTCCTTGATTATTCATATAACATGTTCCAGTGAATACATACCTTAAGCAAGCCAGGTAGCTCTGAAGGCTCAGAAGAGGACAGCCTCACACTCAAACTTTTCCTTACAAGCTTTGTAGATAAAAATTCCTGAAGCACTTGGGTCTGGGAACTCAAGCCTGAAGTCCAGTAAAGTTACCAAGGATGATACATAAATACATATTTGTGAAAATGCAGTTCTGAAATAATGCACCTAATAATAATGTAGCTAATGTATCTACTGGTATTTTGCTGGTGGAGAGAAATAGGTGCCCTGGTTCTTAGTCTAATGATCTAGTTGTAGTATCTCACCTACCCTACTGGATCTCAAGCAGCTGGAAGAACTGATAACCTGTTACTGAGCATCTGTGCAAACCAAGTTCTTCAACTTGTTAGCAATCTCTTTGCATTAACTTAATATGTGCAGTAATTATCTATTAATAATTTTAATCATGATTATTGATCTGAATGAAGACAATGCAAATGTTGAAGAAATGCATGAACAAGCTAGAGATGTCACAGACCTGGAATAAACAAAGGAGTGAGCGCTTGGGAGATTGGACAAAGGAGAGAGGCCAGCACAGTAATTCTCAATATGCAAGGTACTGTACAAAGATGGAAGAAATATCTCTCCTGCCTTGTCAGCAGGAAGGACAAAAGAGCCTGTGTGTTGTAGTTCCTAACAGAAGAGCCTTGGAGCACTGAAATCCATCAAGATTTGGAATCTGCATCAGTGGAAATTTTTAAGAATAGACAAAAATTATTAGGAATTGTTCAGGATATGTAAGGAGAAACAGGTGAAATATCCATGTTGGAAATTTCCATCCAGCTATGTATTCTATATAGATCTTGGCTGACGGTTAAAACTTTTCCTCCCTGAAGCTTTTCTAGCACACAGAGTCAATGTGGAGTAATTGCTGGGAGCTACTTTGTGTGGTAGAAATGATTCCACAAAGAACATTTTTCTCCGACTCTGTTTTCTCACCCTGACTTCTATTTATTCTTGGACTAGAGAATAGATGGGGAGCAATGAGTGCTCATGGAAGTAATTTCTGTCAGGAGGAACATCCTTCTTTTTCCTCTTCACTTGTGTCAGACTTCTATTTATTTTTAACATCAGATCTAAACAGGCCAGAGAAACACAGTCCTAAAAATCATCTAATTTTAAAGTGTAGCTTCTTGGCCAAATGCTTTTACCGTACTGGCATGCACCTGCCAGACAATACCTGCAGCAGAATTGGAATCATATGATTAATGGATACAGCTCCAAGTTCATTCTGGAGGATGGGGGTGCAGGGCTCTGGTCATTTGTGATTTATTTACTCTTAGTACTGTGACTACCATAGCAAGAGCTGAGAATGTACTAAAATGCTAAGACTTTTGAAACCTTATTTTAAATAAGTAGACCTTGTCCATTCCTCCACCATGCCACAACAGAGTTAAAGAAGCAATGCATGTATGATAAAGATCATGAACCATAAAAAAAATCTGCTGATAAGGAAGAGTAACCTCTGTGAAAAATGTTGCAATGATTTTTCATCATTTTTGAGATAAATTTTTGGGTGGTATTTTCCATATGGAGAAATGGGGAGATTAAAGATTTAACTTAATCCTTTCAGATGACAATTCACTTTTCATTTCCCATTAAAAATAACTGTATTCTGTTTTTCTGCATGTGATTGTAGAGGGTTTTAATATTCACTGCTATTACGGTTCTTGAGCCTTAAGTAGGGGATATGTTTTTTTTCAAGATACATTCTATGGAGTAATACTTTTTTCTTAATAGATAGAAAAAAGTAGTGAAAAGCTTATGTTAAGTGAATAGCTTATGTCTCCTGTACATACAATCTGTGAAGTTGTTACATATATTTCCAGGCTTTTTTTTTAACCATCTTTTTCCCCAAGTACTTGCCATTTCCACAGCCAGTGATAGAGTTATTCTATATATATTCATATATCTCAAATTTTACATTCTTATAAGGAAAATGACCTGCAGTTCCCTGTAGGTATCACTAATACATATCCCTGTATCCAGGAAGAGAGGCTTATGCATCCTCAAAGATTTGGTTGACAACATCATAGTTTAAAAGCCAACTGCTGGTCTCCTCTACTTTCCCCCCTCACCCCTTATAGAGAAGTAGTGTTGATTGGAAATGGAAAGTTCCTACTAGAACAAAGGTATTTCCTGACACGTTAGAGTCATTTGTTTGTAAAATTTATTTTGTTGTTGTATGTTCACCATTGGAATTGCTCAAAAAAAGACTGAAAAGTTTTGGGAGGACGTAGAGTAGGTAGGATGGAAAATAAGCCAGTAAATTCTGCCATATATCTTAGGTTGAGCCTGGAGTAAAGGCTGATATAGCTCTGAAGTGCCAAGCAGTACAGTGGTGAGGAGGAACTATTAGCAATGAAGAAATGTGATGAAGCAGTGGCAGGTGTCGGGAGGAAAAGTAGAAAGGGAAGGAAATGGTGTGAAACTTGTTTTTGCTTAGGTTGGGAATCTTTGCACTGATGTTTTCTCTGCCCTGTTTCCAAGACAAGATTAGGTACAGGTAAGCATTCCTAGGAAGCTGGGTTTTTTTTGGTTTGGTTGCTGCTGTTTTGGCAATATATATGTACCTATACACAAATAGATACAGACAAACTTAACAATGCAATGCAAGAAAATGTCACTCCTAGTAGCCAGTAAATGCATGCAAAGAGGGGCATAATGCATGTTCACTTCTAACTGTAAGTCGTGTGAGTTAGAAGATACATTTCTAGTGTTTTAAGATGAAAACATGTCATCCAAACATATTATAAAATGCTCTTGACATTTAAGTTTGGATGTGTGAGTAGGTAGACAGCATGAGTCATATCTGTCAGATTTTTCAGCGTAGCTGTATCAATTCTTGCCATACCTTTCTGCTACTGATCTACAAATTCATCCTTCAGGGGACTTAAGATCCATCTCAGCATTTTGTCTTTTTTATATCTTTATCATAAATACCATCATGCTCAGAGATCAAATACAATCTCTCCTGCAATGGATGAAAGTTAAGATATTCATCACAAATGGTGTGCTGAAAATAAACTTGAATTACAGTGAAAAAAAGCCATTCAAGCTACAATTTACACTTAAAACACATAGGTACCATATTGCAGACTCGTAATCAACCATTAAAATGGACTTTGATGGAGAAAGATTTCCTTGGACCATGGGTTATTGCTAACATAAGGGGTACACATTCTTAAGTAGTGTATATTACCTTCGTTAAAGTCCATGAAGCTATGATAATTTTCTTCAGCTGAGTAGTTAATCTCTCCTATTACCATGGAGAGATTTAAAGCAAGACCCTCATGGAATAAAAGCTTGGACATCCAGCAGAGAAGCATTGCTGTTGTCTGAGCCAGTGAAAGCTGTGTTATGCTTCTCTATGGATGCGTATTTTCTGCTTATATTTGCTGAATAGAGCTAAACCCCTATTATCTAGCTGACTCAAGAGTCCTTTGAAAAATTCAGGCAATTACAGTTCATTGTAAGCAAAATATGTTTCTGTTTGAGTTTTGAAATGGGAGAGGAACAATATGTCCAAATTTTGAGCAATCTGACTTCTGGATAACCAAAGCTAAAATAATTGAGATTAGCATGTGTCTCCTACTTGTGTTTTGTCTGCTTGCTTTTTTGTTTGTTTTTAAAAAGCTCTGCACTGCATTGTTTCTCTCATCTTTTGGATTGTTGATCAATAAGGCACCAGTCATGATTTGCCAGTTCTCTGTTCCCTTGTGACAGGACAACAGAGTATTGCATCCTCCTTACTACATTTCCCTCATTGACAATCTGCTTTAAACAGTCAAAAAATCACAGACCAATCTGGTACCATTTGGAGGTAGTGAAGGATAGAATTAGATTATTTAATTTTTCTGCTGGAATTTTTTATATGAATGGTGTAGCAGCTCTCTGTATTGTTTCATATTGTACTCTGGTATCAGTTTTTCCAAGGCAAATGTTTTCAACAACTGTTGCTAAAAGAGTTAGAACTTAGAAAAATTTTTTACAACTGTAATTTTTTTATGTAATTTTCTGCTACATTTAAATTTTGCAATGGCCTTTAATTTGCTTAATTGGATAAATTTTCACCTGAAAACCTCAGCGTTTTCAGTGAATTGTACTTTCCATTATCTCTTTTTCTACTAGGAAGCTACAATGTAAGAATATATTTTGTTGAAAACTAATCACATTTGTTTAGAATTATGAATGGATGAAGCTTCCTTGCAGGCAAAAAGAAATAATTTTCGCTAGTTCTAAGAAATGCAAAATATACTGCTGTTTCAACTCTAAGTATATGCACATATATGTACCTTCATGTACACACAGAGAATGATTTTACCTGGACACAAGCCTTGGAGTTCTCACGTCTGAGTCTGCACCTTCCAAAATCAAGAAGAACCAATCTCATCTATACGGATCCTGCCCTCATCCTTCCTGCCTTCTTCAGTATCTGTGCCAGTGGGGGCACATGGTAACTATTTTCAGAGCAGGTGTGAGGAAATGAGGCAGGTTGGCTAGCAGCCAAATGCTTGTCAGAGGTGCCCAAATCACAGGCAACAACCATGACTTTCTGGGTTGCACCATCTGCTCTCGGATGTTGCCTTCTGCTGTAAATTCCCAGAGAAAGCACCCAAAAGCCCTCCTGACCTTGCTGAAGGCAGAACCCTCCTGGTTTCTGAATGCAGGAAAAGGTTTTTATTTCATTGTCCACAGTCACCACAAGGTCCTGCCTCCAGAATTACCTCCTTTCCTCTCACCTTGAGCCTCCCACAGTAAATATTTTAAAATAATTGTTTTCATAAAATGTCCTGAGGTTTATCTTCACTTGGTCTTCTGCAGTGATGCTTTGCAGAGTAGTCTGAGATGACAATTAGTAGAATTAAATACTGTGAAACACACCAAAATGCAGAAGACAGATGTCAAGCAGGATTGGAGCAATCGTCTCTGCTCTTCCACCTTAAAAGTCTTTTGTTGTTGTTTAATCACTTTAATCTTCCTTAGTTTTTCTTACAGGATGTAAAGCCTTTTGACACAGTTTTGAGGTTTTAAAGCATGGTTCTGTGTCTAGGTGCCATTAGTGGTTACTGAAGAGTAGTAGTCACAAGCCTTTGATTAGAATAGTGACATTTGTGGACAGCTGAGAACTAGGGTGGGAAGCAGGCAGAGTGTGAAATAGTCAAAGTCTTGTCAGCGCTAATACATTTAAAGATGCCTCCCTCCCCACCTCTGATCAGTGGAAACCACATGGTTTCTTCTGAAAAGAAAATATAAAAATTAATGAAAAAAATGCTTTGTAAAATTTGGGTTTTTTTGTTCTTAAGCCTACCATTTCACTTACTGCACACTTGCTGGAGCTAGCACATGTAAAACTTTCTCTTTTATTTCAATTAATAAACCTATCACAAGGACATAAAAGATTGCTGGTCAGGAAAAGGCCACATGCCTCAGTAAGACTGTGTCCTTTAGATTTATTTTAACCTCACCTCTCTGCTTTGTAACTATATCATTTAACCCCTTTGTCTATAAAAATGTCTTTGCTGGCTCTTAAACACATTTATTCTGTTTGCCATCTTATTTCATATGTTGCCAAGTAACAAAGACCGCTGAAGCTAAGTAGGTCACCTCAAAGTCTTTCCTTTTCCAAAGAGAATACATTTAACCTTTTTTTTTCCTTTTTCTTTTTTTTCCCTCATAAGAACAAATACTATGAAAATCCAAACCCTTCTTTGACTGCTTTCTCTTACATATTCTTCAGAGAAGTGATATCTTTAGGATGGAAATAAAATCAGATTTGATAAAAAAACCCCACCAACCGAAAAACCTGGCTCTTCCTTTGCCTGGAATATCTGTCTATCTGCCAGTTTTACATTTTATTTTTTCTATCTATCTGCTTATTTCGTATTGTTGTTTTAATTTGTGATCTTTTTCAGAAGCCTTTTGCTTCTCAGCTTTGATGGCTTTAGGGATTTTTTTTTCCCAATAAACTTTAAATCATGGTCAGTGAATTACATGATGAACCATCAATAATATATATGGTCTCTCTTCAGGGACATTGTTAACTTCGGAGTAAAAATGTAGAATTCTGTTTTTTAAATGCAATTATTGACATTGAGGAAAAAGGTATACATGAGACAAACAAGCTATTGCTCTTGCTTTGGCATCAACCTGAGGAAAGAACTTTTAATAATTCTATAAAGTTTGGTTAAAATAGGGAGAAGAGAATGTGTGACCGTAAACACTTATTATGATTCATCCTTGGCAAAGGTTCTTGGGATCATTAGTGCCAGTCCTTTCAATGATTGTGGCTGCCTCTGGGACCCCTTTTACCATGAGGAAAGAAAACAGCGAGAGATTGCACATATAGTAAGCAGCAAGTTGAATTAGTTATTCTGGAGGTGGCTGTTGTCCCATAGGAAGTGGTTCAAGGATGCAATAGTGGGAAGTGGCAGTCAGGAGGAAGATGGAAGAAGTAGTCTGGTGGTGTTAGTCCAATGACGACTGCCCACTCATCTGGGGGTGTTAGTGAATAGGCAGTGGGTGGTAAGTGCAGAAATTCCAGCATGGCTACAGCACTGCTGTCCTGCTCCATGTGCTCAGCTTGACTGCTTTGTGTGTGCTGGAGCCCATGTCACAGTAATGAAGAGGCGCTGTATCCTTCATCCCTCCACTGAAGTTCAGAGACCTAAAGGGGCCATCCTACTCAGTATAGCTGAGTGGCATTTCTGTGAGGCCAACTTGTGTCACTCACATTTTATCATCTCCTGCTCATCCTGTTCAATGATCCTGGACTCCAGTCTGGATGGCACTATCATTCTATCTTTGAGAAAAAAAAAAAAGAAGAAAAAAAATTTTCTTTTCTTGGTACTACTGGTCTCAGTCTCCAAAAGCCTTTAGCAACACAGGATGGCTTACTTCACTGAAAAAGGGCTTCCTAAATTACCTGTCCTCCTTAACTACTTAATGCTTTGGCATTTTACTGGTCACTCTAATGACAGTGAGCTGTTGTTGTACATGGAACTTGTAAGCTCAGGTTTTGAAAGGTGTTTTCGCTGGTACTAGTTGAACTCAGAGTTAAATAAAGCCAGAAATCAAGTGAAAATAGAGCGGCTGTAAGAAAAGATCCTCTTTACTACTTCTATATATTTTCATATTTATGGGAGTTTTTTCATGCTCTTGTACAATTAAAGCTATCATTAATCATTTAAACTAGAAATGTAGGTTAGTGAGTTAATTAATGTTAAGCCCCAAACTAGTTGCTTTGACTAATTTCTGTGACAACCTTCTCTCTACAACTACTGGAAAGGAGGTTGTAGCGAGATGAGGGTCAGTCTCTTCTCCCAAGTAGCAAGTGATAGGACAAGAGTAAATGGCCTCAAGTTGCACCAGGGGAGGTTTAGAAAAAATTTCATCACTGAAAAGGTTGTCAAGCATTGGAACAGGCTGCCCAGGGAAGTGGTTGAGTCACCATCCCTGGAGGTATTTAAAAGACATGTAGATGTGGTGCTTAGAGGCATGGTTTAGTGGTGGACTTGGCAGTGCTAGGTTAAGGGTTTGACTTGATCTTGAAGGTCTTTTCCAACCTAAATGATTCTATGATTTTGTGATTCTATGAATATAAAGAGGATGTCAAACATGGTGCTTATCAAATGAAAATGTGTTTCTACCACTGTATTGGTGAGGTTACAGTTTTTAGATTACTTTGAGAAATTCACAGTTATGGTAAGGAAAAAGGAAAATGTCTCTAGTTTTTTTCTACATTTAAGTAAGTAAACAGGAGAATCCTATATTAGTGATGTGTGCTAATGGGAAAGACAGAAGCTTAAAAATGTTAAGCATAAAAGATCTAGTACAAATTCCAATAAATTGAAAGAAAAGTAATTTTTTAACTTGCTAAATCTCATACATTGGATTTTCTTTCTGCTGATGATCAGAAAACACAGAATATTGTCAGGGAAAAAGTAAGTTATCCTTCATGTCCTGTGTTTTGCCCTCTTCCTTATATTGTTCCAAGTCTCTGCTGGCTGAAGAATAAAAGTGAGGTGGTGACTAGCACAAAGAACAAAATTTCTGGAGGACTCAGAGGCTTATGACGTACCTGAAATTACATTTAATTCATTTTTTTTTAACTGACTAGATTTCAACTTGACAGTATCTCTTTAAATACATTTAGTTGTCTGGATATTTGAAGCCTAAGGTCTCAGTTGCTCAAGACTTTGTGATGTGACACTATAACATGTTTCTTTGGTAAGCTAATTGTTTCCTTCCAGCTGTTACAAGAGCAGCTGTTGTACATTGTACACACAAAGCAGCAGCAAAGGTGCAGCCCGTCTCATTATCTTCCGCTGATGTTTCTACTACCTCCAGGCCTAAGGTCCATTTCTGAGGCCCCAGTGGGACCTGCTAAAAATGGACACAAAAAGGACAGAAATTCAGGTAAGCATAAAAGCACCAGCTTTTCTGTGACACATGCCAAACAGTCTGACAGTATGATACAACTTGCCTTTGGTATGAAGGGAAAAGAAGAAATTAATTATTTTAGATTTGTACTGTGCAACAAGCCCTCTCTGGCTATGCATACAGGCTATTATAGAGGTGTAGTAGCTTCAGGCTGCCCTTGAGAGTAGTCTTCATGACAACAATACAAGCCAATTGACCCATACATTGCAATGCCACAGTCCTGCACAGCCCTGTATTTCACCTGTAAGATCTGTTGCATTCACGCTGCACACCAGCTAAGATAATGCTATAGATGGCCAGTATCCCACCTGTCTCTGCTGTGGGCCAAAGCAGTTTCTTCTCACATTCATGCCACAACACAGTAACCCTATGATCTCCTCTAGCAGCCTGTGTCACCGTTACAGCTCAAACCTCCCCAATTTTGCTGCTGCGTTCACTTAGCTCACATTTTGTGGCACAAGGTAAGTGAAAAGAAGGCTCATGAAGCTGACCCAAGGATTCAACAGTTTTCCCAGCATGGGAGCCACAGTTGGTGGGACCACTCTTGTGATTTCCTCATGCCCACAAGGCATCCGTAAATTCACCACTAGGACTATGGCACCATTACTGATGCAACCCATCTAGTTCTCCTGATCATTATTACACTGACAGTATGACACAGGCACTACTATTTGACATGGATGAAAACAGCTTCTCTCTAAAGTGAGACAGCTTCATGTTTACTAAGGGCAAGAATCCACAACTCTTAAACATGGAATCATGTGGGCCTTTAGAAGACTGAAAAAAGAGCTGTGGGTGGTTAACTTGAGAAAAAAAAAGAATGAACATGCATGACAATTTTTGGCCATGCCATAAATTTAGAGACAATTTGTGTCTCTGAAGTATATCAGTAGAATGTATCTAACAATATCCATCCTGATAGAGAAAAAAATAATTGGGGGCATCAACTGGTCATATTTGACTGTTATCAATTAGTGACCCAATCTTCTGACAAAGGCAGTAACACTATTGGTGTTATTGTGGATCAATCATTGCCTAGGAGGCAACTGTTAATGTGCCTGAAAGAATCTCAGTCATACTGTGATGGGGTCTATCTGAATCTTCTGGTAGAACAGTTGACTTAGTTGTGCTGAAGACAGGCAGAATGTGATTGTTCTGGAAGTTGTTGTCTGGGAAGGCACCACACTCCTTCTAGTGCAAGTCAGCATTGATATAAGAGACAACCATGTGGCACAGCTCAAATGTCCATACAGGCACACCAACCTTTGCAGCTTACCAAAACCTAGGTAAAGTTATTTGCAAGCTAGGCTTCCCATTGAACTTTCAGTTTATGTTCTTGGAAACTACTGGTCTTAGCTTTCTGTCTTCTTTGTGCGTTGGGAAAGTAATAATTTTTAGAAAATATATTTCATAACCTCAAGGGTTCACCACAGGCACTGCATGGACATGAATTCATCAAGTAGCCAAACACATGAAGAATGGACCAGTCAAGGATGGTGGTTGTTTTTTTGTTTTTTTTTATATTCTCCTCTTTCACACTTGACAAAACTACTCTTGCTTTCCAACACCAGTGAAATTTAATGGTCAGATTTGTCTATATCCAGGCTTGAATATACTCTTGAAAGTATGGGATATTTTAGATCAAGGCTATTTTATGAGGCTACTTTAGATAAAGATGTTGAGAAAATGAATTCCACAGTACACCCTGTAACATGAGTTCCTTCATGTTTTCAATTTGTATCACAAGACAGATCTCAAATTATCACAATAACAGTTTATATAACAGTTTTGATGGGCATGCAATGATACAATGGAACACAGACATGGTGATATTTCACTTTGGTAAAGTTAAAGCCTTAAATTGATATCCATGATTAACAGTTGCTATTTGTCTAAATAGAATCTTTCATTCCCAAATCTGAAAGCCTTTCAACAGGATGGGAGATGATTATATCCTTTTTCTAAAGAATAAGGAAATTATATGTACAGAGGTTAAGTATCTTATCTCATAGATTTAGAGGTAATGCTAGCAATAGAAGCCACACCTTCAAGCAGCACTGCCTAACGGGGTTTTGAGTGACTATACAAGTGCCAGTTACAGAAAAGTTTTATTTGGGTTTTCACTCCTAATCCCAAGTGGATCTAGAAAGTTTCAGCACTTTATATGGATCCAGCCTACAGTTGCACTAATCTACCAGCATTAAAAATTTCATTTGTAAGCAGGATCAACTTTATCATTCTCAACATACTCAAGCAGCTGAAATGAGACCGAGCATGAGTTTTACCATAAAGTCCTGAGCAATGCAAGACTAATAATGTTAAATAATTCATATTTAAATTAAGCCCCCAGAATTCTTATGTCACCTCACTGTTTGCTGTGAGTAATCTGTCTGTGGTATAGCAACAAAACCACCCTATTTTGTACTGATATGTTCCGTTCAACTCTACAAGACAGAATCAGAGCTGCTGAACTGGAACTATAATGTGTATCAATAGCTAGAAGAAATCGTTTTTACTTTGACAATTTGGGAGATCCAACTAAGTTATTGCATGAGGTTCTGCTCTATACAATGCTCTGAAGCTTAAAGGAACCACAATATATAACATTATGACAAGTGAAACAAGTACTGTTCCCTTAAACATACTGATTTGCTTTGATAACTGACATACATTAGGAGTAGGTTACGTACCTCTTTCAATGGCGAGGACAACTACTTAAAAATCAGATTAAATTTGTGCAAATTTATATGTTGGAGGCTTTTTTCACTAACAGACTCAAATGGATATTTTCAGTTTGTGGCTCATTTGCAGAATGATTTTGTTCATGAGAAGGGGTGAAGGTGCAAGATATTGACTCTGATTCCTGATGGGTATTCCAGCACAACCCAGAGGAAAGCTTTATATCATGTGAGCAGTGTCCATTCTTCATAGGACAGATGTCAGCAAAATCCTGTCACAGCCTTTTCAACAGTTATGGAAAATATATATCCTACTATTTCTGAATAAATTTTCTTATAGTCTTAAGTTCCATGGTGATCATAAATTGAAGCATATATCTTGTGAAAGTGGTACTAACACTTGTGTTAATTCTCCTTTTTCACCAGTTGACGTGTTATTTTCATGCATGACTCCATATTTACTACACAGCATACTCTGTCTACATTCAGCAAACATTTTGTCAGCTGAAAAATAAGCACATGAACAGACGGTACCGATATTGTATTCCTGTCTGCATAACAGTGTTCGGGTGTTCACTCTTGGATATTCTTTGACTGCTGTCAGAAAGATGAAGGCTGAGTGACAGAGGTGACTTTTCTTGACAAGAGATACCACTGCTTTGCACAGGACTACAAGGAGGAAAAACAAGAGAATCAAGAGAGAAGATTTGATTTACGTTTTCTTGTACATACAGGGCATCTGAAACAATATTTTCCTTTGAAAGCTGCTTCTACACTGCCACAAGCACAGAACTGACAATGAGGTATAATTTATCCACAAAAGAAATAGCAGGCTCAGCATTTCAAAGTGAAATTTACTGTAAGTGTTAAGTGTAAGTAACAGTAACTTTGCTAGTCACTCATCTGTCTTATCATTTAGTACAGCACACACAATCTACCTAAATTTATATTTTCTATACTTAGTAGCTAGTCTCTAAATATTATATTCTGTCTTCTTTCCCTTTTGTACTTGCCTATTTTTTCTAAATGACAGTCAGTTTAAGGTATTTTGTCTGTCTGTATTTGGAGTAAGACTGCAGAATAA
The DNA here is from genome assembly GCA_028565335.1 of Limnodromus scolopaceus. Classification (NCBI taxonomy): domain Eukaryota; kingdom Metazoa; phylum Chordata; class Aves; order Charadriiformes; family Scolopacidae; genus Limnodromus; species Limnodromus scolopaceus. The sequence continues at coordinate 75,050,467 of JAOXNO010000013.1, read as the reverse complement.
GGCACAATAAAATCCCATGGCACTGACTATTTCCTTAGTCTGTAAGTGATCACACAGAAGTCAATAGGTTTGTTTAATAAAGTCGGGTCCAGTCTATGGGAAGAAAATATTATTTCTCTATATAAATGGCACCTATAATGGTCATCAATTTCCATTGTCTTAATTTTCAGGAAGTTTCTGTATGCTTTGATCTATATTCTGCAATACTACTTATCTTATATAAAACTTCTGAGTGAGGCCCTTTTTTCAATAGTCAGGGCAAGGTCCTGCAGACTAGTATTAAAAAAAGAAAAAAAAGAAATTCTTGCTTCGATTGTGGGGTCCTTCCTTTCATTGGCTGAATAAAAGGAGAAAAATATTTCTGCTATTAAGCAGAATGTTTAGGATAAATTACTTTAGAATTGAAAATGTTAAAGAAATTTGTAGCTAATGGATAAAAATATGTAGTCTGGTGAATTAATTTTGAGCCCAGGACTGTATGAAATTTAAAAAATAATATTAATTTGAGCTTCTTCTTTAAAAAAAATTTCTCCCAGAGTGTAAAAGGTAGGCTCAGATCCACTTAATACCTAAAAGGCAAGTTGTTTTAATTACGCATATGATGCAGAAGAATCAATTAAGCAACAGAGAAATTGTAATAGGACTAAGGTCAAATAAGCAAGACAGTGGCAGAATAAGGAATAGAACTCTTTTTCCTTCTGCAGCTACTATACATAAATGAGATGGAAATTAAAAAGCAATTAGGAGAAATATATTGAATTTGTATTGCTAATGGACTAATGGGTTTTGGCCTTCTCTTCTGTGCTCTGGAAGGGCACAGGGGACTGATAGACATTTGCTGGTAGGTGCAGGCGTTAGCTCAGCTGCGATGCATGGATTTGTGTACCACAGTTTGCAATTGTTTGTAATTATGCATTTTTATTCTGAAAGCATATCTCATCATACTTTGGCATACTAAGACACACATTTGAGATTGGCTAGAAGCAACTGTGCTCTACAATATACATTATATATGCAAATAAAGAACAATTTTATGTCCGGGAAAACATCACACCTCTAAAACTAGCCTATTGTTTGCCTTGCCTTATTCTGGACTAATATTTTATAATCTAAACAAATAAAATGTGGCATTTAACATCACACTTTTTTACAATTGTGAGGTGAAAGCAGAACCTACATTTAAGCGTTCTCAACTGGTGGACTGAATTTTCATAAAATGTCCATTATGTTCTTGTATGTACTAAACAACACAACACTACTTCTACCTGTGGCTGTCTTGTATACTCATAAAAATAGTATTTTTATATATAGGTACACATAAGTATAATTTGGCAGAATATCATAGTCATATGCTTGACTATAAATGACTTCAAAGAAGTTTATGAAAAATTCTACCAGCTACTATTTGCCACATATACTTCAGCTTTCAGGCAGATATTGTGCCCAGGAATGGCAATGAGCACTCTGCATTGTTGTGTTTCTTGTTCTTTGCCATTTTAAAATGTTGTCACAATGGATTCCAGGTCATGTTATGACTATCACACTATGGATATCACACACACACCCTCATCCTGGCTTTAATTCTCTTGGAAAAGTCAGTTGCAATCTACTGAAGGGAGCAAGGCAAAGGCAGAACCATGAAAAAACTACTTTCTATGCTTTTTGGCTTCCAGCTAGGATAACCCAGAAACCAGATTTTTAAAGAAATATAAAAGATTGTATGACAGAGCTATTTTTTCACCGTCTGTTATTTTTCTTTTCTTTTCCCCCACTCGAATAAAGAGAAGATAGAGTGTAAAACCAAACTCTAAAAATAGAAAATAGAGGGATATTTTCATTTGCAATTGAAAAGAATTGTCTTAAATTCTAAAAATATTATTTCAAAATGAAAGGTTCATTTCAAAAAGTCTCAATAGAAATATATAAAATTTCATAAATGACTTT
>JAOXNO010000013.1:75025274-75038702 GCA_028565335.1 Limnodromus scolopaceus | reverse complement strand
TAGAAAAGAAATAGAATCGTATATCCTTTGCTTTTCTTCTGACACCAGTCACTAATTTGCTGATTTTCTATCTGTATCCTTTGTGCTCTACTATTAGCATGAAGGGTGTTTACATATAATGGCATTTTCAAGGCCAGATCCAGAGCATGCACATTTTTTGTTCTTAGGCCTATTCATTATAAAACTTCTGGGAAAATGAAACTGATGATTTACAGTATTATGGAGCATAATTTCTAGATTATTTTGGTGCTGCTGCTGTGTCAAACCCATTGTACATCAATAGGATCCTTGTTTCTAAGTCACGTAAAAATATTTAAAAACATACATGTAAGAGGCAAATCCTGATAAAGGGAAAATAAAGATATGGCACCGCAGAGTGATAAAAAAATTAAAATTTGCCCAAGGCTGAATACCGACAGAGGAGTCCAGATTTCTCAGCAGTGACATTTGTGCTCTTAATAATCATTGCTATAAGTCACAGGGGAAGCACTTACCGCTTCTCAGCGGGAAGACAGCCCTGCCCAGTGTGCAGTAACAGATGCATTATGTGGGGCAGCCCTTGGAGCTCCTTTTGGAGAGGGCAAGGGAATGTAACTTTTATTCTCACAATATCACTGCTGATCCTTGGAAGAGACATAATTAATGATTTTATAAGTATTTTTGTCACCCACTGCAGACTGAGTAGCATTGCAGTTAGTTTCGCTCAGACCTAAAAATTTCCTAAACTATGAAAAGTATTCACTTTCTAGGTTTCAGGAAGGGATTAATGCCTGTGAACAGTCAGTTCCAGGGGAAAGCATCTCATAGCTAAGCAGTACTTGTTCTGCAGGTCATTACAGCTTCTTTTGTGTTGGTTAGTATCTGTGTAGCACTTTTCATCCTCGAAAGATTGAAAACATACAGACAATAATTAATTTTCCCTGAACTGTTATGAGGTAAGTAAACACTGTTAATCCTATCTGATGAATGGGAAAACAGCACAGCTGAGTATTCCTGGTCAAATTGAAGTTGGTGAGTCATAATTTCACCTACAGAATTTAAGAGATTTGTTTACATGTGATGTTTGCACCATTTTTAACTATATCAGCTTGAACTTAGTAAGGTTAAAAAAGGTACAAGCTCTAGAGTGGGTACAGGTGAACTGGTATACAAACATTTCTACTGCAATAGCTTATTCACATTTGACTATTGTGGTAGAAGAACTGTTATAGTAATACAGCAGCATCCACTCTACTGTCTGTACTGATTACATTATTTTGGTTAAGAAAAAGTTGTTCTCAACTCAAATAATCTTGTAAGTGTGAAAACAAATATAGGCCTGGTCCTTAATGAAAAAAAACCAAACAACGTAGCAATGAAAAAGTTAGCCAGCTTTCTCACTTCCCTGTCTTTACTACTTTTTGCTTGCAATCTAACACCATTTTGTTGTAATCCCAAGTGTGCTGTGCCTCACTGTGTCTGCATTTTTATACATTTTGGAATAAGTGGGTGAGAACACAACCAGCTGAGTTGGTTTCATGCAACTACTTTGATTGTCATTGTTATATTTGGATGAGCAATCTGTGCTGGTGGGTTGGAAAATACACTCAGGGATTCTGCTTCTCCAGTCTCAAGTTACCAGAGAATAGTGGCCATGAGCTATCTCCAAGGTGCAATTCGCAGTTCCATTTGCAAATACAGTATTTCGGGAATTATAAGTAGCTCTACAGTGTTCATATAGGTATTACACTTGAGTTAGGAGAAAGACTAGGAAGGATTGTAATGTATGCTTTGGTTCAGCCTGCAAGGACAAGGCAGCCCTGACAATATAATTTAGAAGAACTCTCCTGCTTATTAATCCCAAGTTATAAAGGACAGGAGTAATGTGCTGTGTAGAACACAGCTTCAGTGCTTTGTGAATAGTTTTGACAGATGTTAAGTGTAATCTTTCTTGATAAGGTGAAGGTGAGAGATTTTTATACTGTGTCTAGTTTGCAGGTCATATGGGTCCCTGGTATGCTGATTGACTCTTCTAGACCCATCCAGAGCAAGCCCAGCTTGTTCCCGGTAGCCTTTTGATGGGAACCACATCATGGAAAACAGGGGACAGGCATTTGGGGCACATCCAGGACACGCACTGAGGTTCCACAGTTTGAGTATAAACTTAGTGGCTCAGGAACCAGCAAAATGTCCAAACCCTGCACCTCAGAAGTCACAGTTCCACATGGCTCCACAGTTAGCACATAGTTTCAAACGCCTCAAGGCTGGAGGTGAATTCCTTCTTAATGAGACTATTTACCTCGTGAAAAACTACGCCTACTGAGTTCTACCACTTGCCATATGTCAGTGCTATTGCCATTTTATTAATAGAACAGGATAAAAAAGGTGAAATTTAGTTTCAGTGTTAAAAAGATTGTAAAAATATTCCTAGGCATATATTTTTTACTCCAAATAGATAACTAGATGATGAACCATGCCCAGTTTACTCAATCTCATTTAAAAATTTAATTCTGCTTGGATTTGGATCTTGCCAGAGTTCTTTTTCCACTGTGGTAATAATAGAAGGTATCACAAATGAGCACCACCTTTTTCTTACTCTTAAGCATTTCCATTAATCATACAGTTTTCTACTTGTATGAATATTTAGCAACCTGCAGCATTTTTTAAGAGACTGACATGTCTGAAAACCATTATAAACTCTTAACTTTCTAACCGTAATGATGTTTAAGATGAAGATTGCTCACGACAAGAAGATGAACATTCATGACAAGTTCTCCTTGAAGAAGAACCACCACTGATAGAATAAATTTCTCTGCCCTTTTCTGGTATTTGAATTACATGTTGCTTTCACTTTTTGTTATAGATGGATGTCAACTAGTTGGCTGCCTCCCAGCTTCTGTTAGCAGCTTTCCGTGTTTTGGTAAGTCAGTTCCTCGGCAAAATTTCCTGGATGATTGAATCCTCATCAGAGAGGAGGAAAAAAAAAGATATACATTTCATGTAACCTGGGTCCCCTTTTAGATAAGTAAAGCAGCCATGTGGTCTGTTTATCAGAACTGCAGACTGCAATAACAGATGCTTCTCTACCACCTTGCTTACTGAACAACACCTATTGCATAGAGCTCAGCTAAAGAGACAAATAGAGCATGAGGAACTCCAATAGCAAGGCTGTAGCAAGACAAGATTGGTTTAACTTTCTGGGAAGAGGACTGGAAACAGAAAGAAGTCCTTTAACCTCAATTTTCTACTAAAATAGGTCATGAGTTACATCTGCATGGAGCTAATGGACAGATACGAAAGCTAAGATTAGTCAATAACTGCAGCATCTGGCATTTCTGCTTTCAAATCCTGATGAGAGGTAAATGAACCTTTTCAGTTATTTTGCATTGTACTACCCTCCTCCCTTTTTCCATAGCTATGGGCAGACTTGTTGCTGGTATGTAGTTAGAAACTTGGAAGGACTTAATTGTAGCTACTTTGTATTTTGCAAAACAAAGAATAAAATTGTAAGAGAAGAAAATACAATTCAAATACCTTTTACTGTAAACCTGAAAAAAAAATAGAAAAAAATAAATAGAGTGCATCTTCCATGAAACATGAAATAGAGAACTTGCTCTGGAAATGGATTGGACTCTTTCTGACTTATGAAACAGTCCAGCCCCAAAGCCTTTTTTTCTGACCCATCATGAGTTTTATCAAAAACTAATGTTAGCTTTAATGAATACAAAAACAAACAAACAACATAGGAAGATGAAATAGAATTATCTAAGGCTGGAAAAAAACCCACCCAACTGTCAGGTTCAAGCCTGTTCCCAGGAAGCTTGTTCGACCTATATGCTGCATAGAATTGTTACCTCAGTGTAAAATCATTACAGTCCTTTTTTGTTTTCATTCGTGTTTTCCTCTTCCAAGTGTATTGTTTCCAGTTGTTTGTGTATGTGTATGTGTACTGAGGCAGGCAAGTCTGCTTGATCTGACTTTTAGACAGTTGTTGAAATAAAGATATGATGCCCTCCTTCTCACTAAATAGCAGTAGTCCAGGATTCATAGCCATATCAGACTGCACATTCAAGGAACTATTTAGTTTTGTGATAGCTTTTTCATCCTTCTCTGAGTTTTCCCTAAAATAATATAGTTAAATTGCAAGGCATGTATGAAAAAACAGAGTTCAAAACCATATATATTCCGTTTATATAGTAGACAAGTATTGCAAAATTCTTCTGATTTTTTTTAAATCAGGAACCACACTGCTTTCAAAGATCTGGCCTAAATCTTTAATAGACTAAAGAATGGCCTTAAAAAAGGGAATTCCAATTTTTACAAGCACCAGTACCCTTCCTGTTGTTGATGAAGTCAACGAGATTATCAGCATTCCACACTTCAAAAATTCAAAAGGTTTTTAAGAGGTGAACATTGTAATGTTTTGATTCTGAGGATTTATATAGCAATGAAGTATCTTACCCATTTGCAAAATGTTTACTTTTACATTACTAAGTTTGTTTTCTCTTATCCAAAGTCAAAGTTTTGACTTCCAAACCTGAGTGAACCTCAGAAACAGAGGAAGATATTTGTTGAGTTGTTTAGTTTGGGTTTTTTTTGTTTTGTTTTTTGGGGGTGGGGTGGATTTTCTGTTTAGGGAAATGCAGAAGCATTCACAAAATAGGTAGAATAAATTCCTAGGAATCTGGATACCTCTGTGGAATAGATACTGTCAAAGATGTAGCATTGCAGATCAGAAAGGAAGATATTTTTTGAGGTAAAGACTAATGCTAAGTAAAAAATGCAAGCAGCAATTGCACAGAATATGGAAAAACATTTGTTTACTATACATACAGAAACAAGCCTATCTAACTGATATCCTACTAATGAAGAGGAAAAAAAAACTTACAAAGATTTAGCATTGGGCTTACACTATTCTTACACCTGTAACTTCATTTTGTAATTACTGCAAAGTATAAAATAGATATAATTACACTTGAATTTTAAAATATAGAACAGATATGAAAATCAAATTTCTTTCTTCAAATACAGATAATAACTATCAGGATCTGACAAAAAAATAAAACCTCCTACATATCAGATATACACAGTGGAATTTTTTTTTCATTTGCATTGATCATTCCAAGTTTTTTTCAATGAAGAGAACATACTAAAGTCTCCTGGAGAGTGTCAATGTAAAGTGGTGGAATTTCTATAGCACCTTGGGTATTCTATATCCCTGGAAAGTTTCTAAGCCAAGTTCCTTGTAAAACCAGAATACTAATGTGTGCAAAAAAGGTATTAGATAGACAATGAGAGAGAAACTAAGGAAGCCATCGTTCTTGGCTGATTTTTTTTTATTTTCATTCAATAAATCTATTTAGGAATTAAAGCAGCTTTAGCTTCTTCTAGGTTCCTGCTATGTAAGTGAGAGTGAGCACAGCCAGAGACACCAGATGACATCCTGATAGGGACACTTCTCTCTCTCTTTCTCCAGTGTACGGAGAGATAGTGGATTGTGCTAGATTTCTGTCTTGTAGAAAGAGTCCAAGGTTTAACTTGCTATCTATGTTCACTTTAGTCCTAGCACACAAAATGTTTTATGTGGCACAAGTTTTTCTGAGATTTCTCTGCAGTAGTGGTTATTCTCAGTCTTTGTTCTTCCATCTCCATGATAAGCTCTGGTAGAGAGTTGTACATGGTATCTCTCTTGAAAGAAAGCACAAATATCTTAATCTGATTAAAATGTTCTGCTTTGTTTTATTCTGTGGTTTTGACAAACAACGACATCTGTCCAAGGTCTGCCAGTATGACAGATATTGAGCATAAATCACATTGTCTTGTCCCTTGGAACAATACCTGGCCATAAGTTCTCTTGTGAGATGGGAATTAGACCCCCAGAGATAAGCAGAGAAATTGGCTTCCTTTTACATCACTCATTGGAGAACTTCATTGATACAGCAACTCCAGATCTGGTATGAAATAATGCCAGCAAGAAATAAAAATAGAATTCATTCTTGCTAATGGAGTTCTATTTGTGTGTTGTGAGGGAAAAAGGAGGCAACGATACTTTTTAAAAAAGATGCTGAGATGATTCACACATTGGAATTCACCTTTGCAGTATCTTCTTATCTGCATAGAAGAACAGTGGGCTATGAACCATATGCTTCTGTTGAATGGATGATTCTTTATGGGAAAGAGTTTTAAACATTAAGTAGCAACATATCAAATCAAATATGTATTTTTAAAATTAATGTGCTTTAAAAATGCTCAGATATTATAGTTGTGTGTGTGTTGTGCTGGTATTTCTCTATAGCATAAACCATATTATTGTTAACAGGATTCAGGATGGCTCTTATCTTCCATTCAGTTACTGCGGTACACAATTTAGAACTTTGTTCTTACTACACAGGATATGTTGCTGTGCATTCTCTCTCTGTACATCTGGATAACAAGGTAGAAGTGCACACAAAGTGAAAGACAGTAATTTTAAAAATTTCATCTAAAGAGTATGAGATATAATTCAGAAACCTCAGCCAAAATAATGTATATTACCTTGTATAAGACAGTTTCACAGGAGCACAAGAGTAGCAGTAATTCTCAGTTCTAGCAATGTAATTTTCCACCCTCCAGCTGAAGATAAGATTAAAGCAAGGGCCTGACCCTAGAGTCCCACTTGTGTTTTGAGATCATGAGATTACATCAAAATCTCAGACTGTATTTCAAGGGAAATTTCTAGCGCTTGAGGAGAGCAGGAGGGCAGGACATTGATATGGACATTAATATGTCCATAGAAAATATGGACATTAATATGGAAAGATGTTTTACTTATTTTGGATACTCTATATGAATTTTAAGAAATCCACTATACTGCAGAACCTTTCTACAGTAGTGTCCAGAGTGTATTTAGATGTTGCACTAGGAAAACATTACACTCCAAGCGATGACGATACTATGATTTTAAAAAATTATAACTCCAGATGGGATTGTGTCCTGACTTTATTCATTCCAAAATAAGGATGCTACACCATTTTAGTTTTCTAAGCTCCTTCAAGGCTGAAGAAAGGCATCTTGAGACTTCACTAGTGAGGGAATCTCAGTAACTCAGGCAAGAAATCTAACTTTTAAGCAGCTAAAGTTGGTGAAATGAAACTGGATCTTTCTCAATGAGGAAATATGAGACCAAACCCTTTGTATCTTCTTATGGGGAGTAGTCCTTTATTTCAGAGGCTGTTCCAGTAATGACAGAAATGATAAAATTACACAGATGGATGATCCAATGATGTAAGAAAGAATGAGCCACCAGAAACCTAAACCAAAAAAAGCCATGCTTCATTATTTTTTTTTTCCAGTGCTGCTGTACTCTGTTGGAAGGAGATGGTAGAGAAGGAACTGTAATTTCTCATTTTAAAGAGTGACAAGACTAATAAAATCCGGGTATTTCTAGTACTTTTAAGCCAGTGTAAAATTTTCCAGTAAGTTCTTTGTGATCAAGGAATTAAAAAACCAAACCAAACCAAACCAAAACACCCCCCAAAAACCTATTAAAAACCAAACCAAAACACAGATTTACATTATCTAATTTCCATAAAGCCGGTTTTCAAGGAAGATCACACATATTTTATAATTATTACATTCAGTGACATTTCTGGCAATTAAGACTATCCTACATTAGACTACACCTTTAAAAAAAATTTCATGTTCTGTCATTAATTACAAAATTAATAATAAATTGATAATTATATTATGCTATTATGCTTAAGTTTTATGTGGTTCTAATAATGCTGAAGATCTGACTGTACTACAGATAAATATTCTAAATATTTATTTTACAAACATTGATCTTCAATACAGAACTCTTACTGATTACTCAAAATTAATGCCGATTTCAGTTTCCATAAAAAAATGTCTAATTGCCACTGCAAAGAATGAAATATCAGAGTCTCAAAATTTACATAATTTATCTCTATGGCACAAGTTAATTCTTCATCTTTATACATTTTTAAGAATCAGAAAGATAAGGAACCTTTGCAAATAACATTTATGTTTTCATGTTGCTAGCAATTACTAATTTAATTTAACCTGTTCAGACTGCTGGGAGTTGCAACTACCATGCATATGCCAGGTACTTTTTCAAAGTTAAACACACTAAACCCATTACACTGGTGGAAGGAAGCGGCTTTGTTTTTGTTTTATATAACTTTATTCCCTTTAAAAAGAAATCTATTCTATTTAAAGTTGTATGCGATCAAGTTTAATGTTGAGCTCTGATGAAAAATCTGTCATTTTATAATGGTATGGCTGAGACTGTAGGAATGGGTGAAAGTGCCTATCCATTTTGCAGCGGAGCCTGGCTTATCTGAGTTAGAAACATTATTTTCTGTTTCAGTGTAGACACACTCGGGGGAAAAAAAAGGCTCAAGCTTCAATAAAGGCTGAGAACTCATCAATGATGTCAGGCATCTTCTCAGGTGCACAGCTCTTTTGTGGCCTGAGGAATGCAGTAGTATTCCTTCCCACTCTTTGTATGTAGGTGTTTTACAACTACAGAATAACAAGCTTTTTTCCCCTCTGCAGCCAATTGTGAGGCAGTAAAAGGTGATGCAGTTAGGTGTAAACCTAGGCTGAGAAGTTTAATTTCAGTTCCATTAGCTTTGCCATCTGTTTCATCTCAGTAATACAAGGTACTGAGAGATGGGGATTCTGATCTTGAGTTCATGCTGTTAAACACTGAGCCATTGGCTAATAAACTTACTGCCATTCATGATCAAATTAATGGTAAGACCCTTCTACTCCCCAGCTAGATACCTAGGTCCTACATAATAGGATCTATGATACCTACATCCTTTCACTGGCTCATCCCAAAGAGAGGAAAAAGGTGGGTTTTCTGCATATGGCCAGATATACTGGAGGGCCTCCCACTATATATGGTATATGGTATATAAAGGAAGAGGAAACCTGTCACACTGAGATAGGAGTCTGATAAAAATAACCTCCCAAGTACTTCACTAACTCACTGCTGCAACAGCTGTAAAGTAAGTCTCTGCTAATCACTGTGGTTAGAGTTCTAAATTTCTTTCCCAGACTACTTACTACAGATATTAGTATTTACTACAAATGTTAGTTGCACTTATCTCTCCTTTTTTTTTGCTTCAAACTGAAGTCAATAATTTTCTCTCAGATCTAAAAAACAAACAAAATCCCAAATTTTAAATGAATTTTTAATGATTCTTTTTCTCAGAATCTATATTTATTCTGGATGAGGGGAGTGTAGGACAATACGCTTATATCACGTACCCCTTTTGTCAAAAGGATTTCTTGTAAAGGTATAATGCATTATTAAGCGTAAGTCCTTACAAACAAAGAGTATTTTTGAAGTTGGTCTTTTTATGTCAATTTTTCTAGATGTGACAGAAATACTCTTGCAAGCATTTTTTCATTTGTAGAAATTTATACAATTTTTCCACAGTAACAGGATTGACTTATTGCTTCTATCTGTAGATTTAGGGGGACTCAGATCTATTCCATTTCTTAAAATCTGTAGATAGGAAATTATCTTTCTTTCTTTCTTCAGTGTTGTCGATTGGTCATTTTCTCCCATAGCAGAAAAGGTGTCAGGGTATATTTAACCTTTCATACAGTTCTCCCCCTTCTTTAGCATTTTGTTTGAGCTCATTTCCTTCTGTAGGATTAACTTCCAGTTCTGTTCCGAAATCCAGGCATAGAAGCATCTGTTATGCATTTCACTTCTGTGCCTCCAGTTGCTTGTGATAACACAATAAAGTGCCATCCATGTAATAAATCTGAAGCATTGCCATTTCTTTTAGAAATCTATATTAACCGATGTCCTTCTATTGAAAAAAAATTGCTAAGAAGTAAATTAAATCCTTCAAAAAATGAGAAAAATTTTATGGACTTTTTCTGTAACAATGGCCCAGTAAAAAGAGGAATTTTTGAAGGCAATTCATGAAGGGGCAAGAATATTGCCATGAATCAGGAATATACTAACCCAAAGCAAAATGAAAAGACCATCCCAGCTTCAAAGAGTTTATAGTATATAATCAAAAGTACCAACTGGAGACAGTAAACTGGAAGAGCATTGAAAAAATGAGACATAGGGACCCTGGTACTGCAGAAGTATAAAATTTTCATGTTTTAGAATCATAGAATAGTTTGGGTTGGAAGGGACCTTTAAAGGTCATCTAGTCCAGCCCCCATGCAATGAACAGGGACATCTTCAATGTCTTGTCCAACCTGACCTTGAATGTTTCCAGGGATGGTGGATCTTCCACCTCTCTGGGCAACCTGTTCCAATGTTTCACCACCTGCATCGTATAAAAATTTCTTCCTCATATCCGGTCTGAATCTACCCTCTTTTAGTTTAAAACCATTACCCCTTGTCTTATTGCAATGGGCCCTACAAAAAAGTCTGTCCCCATCTTTCTTATAAGCCCCTTGTTCATTAAACATTTCTCTAAAAAGAAGGATTTTTAAGATAGATTGAAAGGACAATAAAGCCAGATGTTTATAGACTGTTTCAATAAAAATAAGAGGGAACAGAAAATTAAACTTCAGAAGGAGAAGTCAAAGCTTTTCATTTAGCTATGACAATAGAGAGGTACTTGGAGAGGTCTGTGAATGAAAACAAGTATGTTTGATATAATGGAGAAGACATAACCAGCATAGAAATGGGCAAAAGGGAAGCCAGGATGAAATTCCTTAATTAGGCAGTCTGAAAGAGGATGGCTGAAAATTGTTCTATTCTTAAAGCTCAGAAAGGTGTTGCAAGGAGATGGCAAGCTGCCATTTTATCAAAGTCTAAAGTTGAAAACAGTATATAGAAAATCTGCAAGTATTAACATAACCTTGATTTTCGGATGATATTTGTCAAAATCTGATGATGCCAAAATAAGCACTGAAGTGTGAAGTGAGGTGAGGGATGGCAATGGGTTGGGAGAAAGAACGCTGAAATGCTAGTTATTTATGTTAGAGATACAAGCTGAGAATTTAAGATATACTTTTGGAATATGGAATTAAAGCAGTACATTGCCTGCAAGAAGTTCAGAGTTAAATCTGCATCTATGACTGAAGTTAACATTAAGAAGATATAGAGAATGAAGAGTTCTGACTGAACTCTAGAAAACACCTAAGAATATGAAGAAGAAAACTTTCTTTAAAGGATACACTATGGTTATTAAAGAGCTAGGTGACACAGGAAATGGCTCAATCTTGGAGGGCAATGTAACACAAAGGAGACTATGTTGTGGAGAATAATTTGGTTAACTGTCAAAGATGGCTGACAGGGAGAACGAGCAAGTGGATAAAGTACAATTCTTGAGATCTGGCTAGGAAATGACCATTTGAAAATCTGGTAACAAGGGTTTAAGCTGAGGCCAAGATGTGAAATCTTAGAAAGGGGTGAGTGCAGGTGTGAAAGAGGTTTGAATGCCACAGGGTCAGAAGGACACATGCAGGAGAGGTGGTGCGACATCCCTGCTCCTGTGCCCACGTTCCAGAGCAATTGGCAGAATCTGGATGGCCCAGGAGCATGGGGAAATCACAGGACTTGCTCTACAGCTGCTTTAAGCAGCTCTTTCTCTCACACCACTGCCAAACATATTCACAGTTGAGACCACAGAAGAGACGATACCCACTGCTGTCTGCCAGGCAGTGAGAGGTGCAAATTGTTGAACTGTTGAACTTTACGGAGGGTGGTCTAGACATTCACAGAGATCTCCTCTCCAGAGGTCTCCAAAAAGGGTGCAGAGGTAGTGTATTCTGAGAAAAAAGCCAAAGGGAAGAGCAGACAGTCAAGGATTTGGAGGAGGAGATTACAGCCAAGTCAAGAGTAGATAATAGGTATCTGCTTATTGTGATGTATTTCCAGTGCAGTGCTCAGAGCTCCTGGGGTTTCAGCTCTGTCATTCGCAGAGCACTTTGCCATCTGCACAGCAAATGGTGTGAAAAGGTGTTTAATTCAAAGTGGCAATCATATAGAACAGTGAGTAAACGATGGACTCAGCAAGAGGGAATAGCTGGTTAAAATCATATATTTTTTACACTTCCAAAAAGTTTTAAGACAGTTGATTAATGTTAAATCCTCCTTGAAATTTTACTTGGTGGTGACCTCTATAAATCATTTGTAATCTCTCTCAAAAAAGCTTCATCGTCTGATAATACTAGTGCTGAGAGTTTTCCTTTGATTTTTATCCCTTTATAACCACTAAAATAAGAAAGTAAATGGAATTGTAACTCTCTTCATCCACATGTAACCCTGTATACATCTAGTTTCTTTCTGTAAATGTATTTTGCCACTTCATGTTAAAAGTTAAAGTATTCAAATCTGTCCACACCATATAATAAATGAATACAGCATGTGTTTGTCTATACAGCACATTTAATCATTGGGGTATAATAAGCATCACTGAATACATCTTGCTGTATTTGCCACAGATTCCTAAATGATAGCATTCAGGATTAAACCTGATATTTGGAACGGAAAAAAAAAAAAAAGGTATCTTCTGTTTAGAAATTAAAATCTGAAAATATTCTCCAGTCCCTTGTGTGAAATTAAGCTATATAACTTTACGTATTTATAGCCTGATATTTAACATGCTTTATCTACTGCAATGAAAATTTTAATGATGCATTAATATGTCTATTTTTCTTCATATTTTTCACATTCTTTTTCATTATGTGTCCTCTCCGTTATATCTTCACCTTTTCAGCATCATTCTACTATGTTAAACCAATTATTCTTAGGACTAACTAAACTTACTGTTATCAAGTGCATTATTTACACACCTAGCTTGACTTTTAATATCCTGATTCTTAGAAGCACTAATAAGTTTCATTGTGTTAATTAAAATTCCACTGTAGCTTTATGATACAACCAAACAGAAATTTAACAACAAAAAAAAAGTAATTCCTGTAGAAATTCTGACATATGAAAATGTCCATTTACTATGAATTGGGAAAATAATACATTTTTGAAACTTTCTCCAGAATCTAATTAGTAAAGATTTGATTTCAAAACCTCATGATTATTGTGCCAAAAAAAAAAAAGAAAAAAAAGAATTTAAGCTTGGAGTTACTCTGAACAGAAGAAAATTAAATAATCTGGTTTTTTAAGTTTGCTACTGAAATTGTTATAGAAAGTGAAACACTGAAATACTTTTTTAGACATATTATTTTTTGGAAAAAAACCCACAAGCCCACTTCATTGACAGAAAGCTACACATCTTATCATCTTTAAAAAATAGGCCTTTATTAGAATCACAGAATCATAGAATCGTTAGAGTTGGAAGGGACCTTAAAGATCATCGAGTTCCAACCCCCTTGCCATGGGCAGGGACACCTCCCACTGCAGCGGGTTGCTCAAAGAGCCATCCATCCTGGCCTTGAACACTTCCAGGGATGGGGCATCCACGACTTCCCTGGGCAACCTGTTCCAGTGTCTCACCACCCTCA
>JAOXNO010000013.1:74991258-75025174 GCA_028565335.1 Limnodromus scolopaceus | reverse complement strand
CCGGAGCCTTCTCTTCTCAAGGCTGAACAATCCCAGCTCTCTCAGCCTGTCTTCATAGGAGAGGTGCTCCATCCCTCTGACCATCCTCGTGGCCCTCCGCTGGACCCGTTCCAACACGTATTCCGACCCGTACTGGCTGGAATAGCTCCCTTTCCTTCGTGTTGCTCTTCAGGTGCCTAAACATGTATTTAGGAACTTGAATTCAGACTCCTACTCTTTAAAATTTTGATTTCCTAGTCACCAGCACCATTAAGCAGCTTCTTAAAAGACTCAAATGCCTGATGTTCTGTTAGCCGTGATTATGCAGGACATACTGTATTTTGACTACAATGCAGCAGGCCTCACTAATTTTTTCATTTTATGGGAAAAGATGTGATAAGATGAATTTTGAATTAGTAAAAGATGTACATAGTCTTCAGTCTAATTTTTCCCTATTTTCATATGGAGCCATAGGCTGGCTATGAAAATGCTATTATCAGGCCAAGTAGAGTATCACAGTGCAAAATTTCCCTTGGGAACACTACTTACGAAGTCCTAAAGTTTTCTCACTTCATACTCATTGTTGCCACCTATTCATGGTCTCAAACTCATACTTTGGTTCTCACATGACACATCAGCTTGTGACTCCTCTGACGTACATCTCAAAATGGAGAGGGACTGATGTTGCTGTTCAAAACAACACCATGTAAACTTTTCCATTCTGTGCCACATGCAGTGGAGTCTATTGTTCCAAGTGACTCTTGCAGGATGTGGTGCCTACCTGAGACAAGGGTGAGCTTACCAATCAATCACATATTTCCCTTGTATTTGTTTGGGGAAACAAAAGCCAACAACAACAAAAAACCTTTACCTTTTTTTGTTCAAGAAACACTCATTACCCCAATGAAGCATTTGGTCCCTCGCAATAAACAGCTTTAAGTCTGAGACTACTTCACCCGATGATCTCTCTATATAAAAAATGCTTGAGGCACACTTCAGCATTGTACAGAATAACTTATATTTTGCCCAATGTATTTACTTGATCTTGTAGGGGCATTTGAATGTATGAGATCATTTGCTGCTTCTTGCTGAGATTGCCTTGTAAATCATACACTTTGTTTTGAGAGGTTTTATAGGCCATTTGTGGGTGGAAGTGACGAGTCAATAAATAGTGCAGCTACATATCTGACGTATGGAAAAGGCAAATTGACTGAAAGTCTTAGACTGATGTGAAGAGATAAAAAGTACATGAAAATACTGCTGGTAGGTCTTGAAAATAAACTAGATTATTAAAACTAGCAGTATTGGTAAACAAGAAAATGACAATTCATTTAGCCAATTGTGTGCATTCCTATTTCTGCTAGCAGTCAGCCCAAATGAAAAGATGAACTGAACTGTGGAAAAATTCCAGACCACAGACTCAGCCTAACCGTCTAGGTTCACAAATCCAAATTAGAAATCTGACTGCAGATGTTCTGAGCCTTACTGCTTTGATTTGTTCATCCTGGAATCTGACTCTGGGCCTGAAATTCTTCAACAACAAGAACTCGTATTTTTAATCAGTAACTAGATGGTAAGTTGTGTAAGGTATATATTTTATTTCTCCTTTTGCCTCCATTTTAAGAATAGCTACAGATAACTGATGCTTCTTTTGCTTTTTTTTTCTTTGTTACCCACTTTAACTTATCTTAAATGGGTCCAATTTTGTAGCAGAAGTTAGTTTCAAATCTTCTACAAATCACAGACTCTTTAGGGAAACAGGTGCTAAGGACTGAGAATTCCTTGGTATTCTTGAAAGCATCTTGATCAGTGGAACAGGTCTTTTTCAGCTATGAACTGGAACTGCTGTGTTTTCTAGTTGATTGGAACTATTTGTTCTCACCAAACAAAACACACAAACCAACAACAACAAAAAGTTTTAATGTGCTTCTACTTCTTTTCAAAGAATTCTATAAATCCACTTCATATAATTCCATGAAGTTTCGGTTTTTTTAAAATGTGAAATGTTTGTGAAAAAATACGTAGTTGCATATATAACATCTGATTTATCCTGTATGCCTACAGATATCAAGCAGAATAGATCTATGTCTTGAAGCAGGGTATCTGATATTTTTATGAAACATGTAGCCTGTCTTTTGAAGATAGTTTTGAATGAACATATCTTTGCTGAACAAAATGAAATAACCATTTTGGAATGCATTCAAGCATGAAAGATTATGTGGTAGTCTTACTATGTGACTTCAGAGCAAGACACCTTACAATCATAATCTAGCAGAACCAGAACAGACTGTGTTAGAGTACTGCCTTATAGTTGCACTGTTAGAATGAGGTAGTGAATAGCCTTCCATATTGAGGCACAGTAAACTTAATCGCAGCAGGGCAACTGACGGCTTAGAGTCTAGGGTAGAAGACATCAATGGCTTAGAGAGACGGGTCATTGTCATAAAATATGGCAAGGGTGTCATATGCTCTTTTGCTTGAATAGGTCTTAGCTGGACTTATAGATTCATAGAATGGTTAGAGTTGGAAGGGAACTTGAAGATCATTGAGTTCCAACTCCCTTGCCATAGGGAGGGACACCTCCCACTAGACCAGGTTGCTCAAAGAACCATCCAGCGTGGCCTTGAACGCTT
Organism: Limnodromus scolopaceus; assembly: GCA_028565335.1. Lineage (NCBI taxonomy): Eukaryota > Metazoa > Chordata > Aves > Charadriiformes > Scolopacidae > Limnodromus > Limnodromus scolopaceus. The sequence goes on along the minus strand of JAOXNO010000013.1, from coordinate 75,022,562 downwards.
CCAGGGATGGGGCATCCACAACTTCTCTGGGCAGCCTGTTCCAGTGCCTAGCCACCCTCACGTAAGCATACAAAAATATTTGCCGTGTTCAAACATTTATTCGCAATCGAGTGATGTTCCACATCATTCCCCCAATGCAGTACACCTGCAGAACTTGAGGTTCACCGCCAATCATCTAATGAAGCAACAGCTGTTTATGTAGGACTTTCCGTCCATTCACTTAGAGCAGTGTGTAGAATGAAAGAATCCTTTTAGTTCCTTTAGGGGTCTTTTGGTTTTGTTTTGTTTTCTTATGAGGGGGGTTGGTTGTTTAGATTTTGGCTATTTTAAATACCAACCGGATAGACTTGAGTGTGCTGGACATTTTTTTATTTTTCCCTTGTTGTTTACATTATCTAACATCCCCTTGATCAACTTTCAAAAGGAGTGTAACACCTGCTCTGTGCCTTCAGGATCTCAGAAATCATAGCAGATATCTACTAGGCTCTTGAAAATAAGCAGTGTGCATGAAGGGGCTCAGAGCTTAAGCAGGAATAGATGCACGCTCCCAGCTATTTTTCCAGCTCTCTGACACCAGTCACACTATGTAAATATCTGGGCCTGGCGATGAAAACAGAGCAATGTATCTATACTTTTGCATGATCGGGGCCTAACCTATGCTACACCTTAATATGTCTTTTTCAAGCAGTCCACAATTATTTGCTTCACCTTTATCTTTGACTGCTTTTATGGTATGCAACTAGTCTTCTAAGCCATATGACACTGCTGCTGTTCACTGACAGGATGACAACCTTTGTAAACAAGACAAACAATGTCAAGGAGATTTCTAGATAGTTCCATGAACACTTTCCCCTGCAATCTTTTAAATAGCAGATATTGGCAGCATTTTATAGAGTTTTAATTCTGACATACAATTGCAAGAACTAACCAGGATAGCTCATAGAAATATTTGCCAAAAATAAATTTAGAAGATTCAAATTAATATTATTATCTGTTATCTGAGCAAATAAATTCTTGGTTTTAATAATAAACATTTGGTTTAACACAAAAGAGAAGTTCTAAAAAAAAAAAACCTGAATGTACAAGTTCTGTTTTATCTGCATGTCACAACTAAAAATACAGGGTTAAAAAGAGATAAATTTCTTAAATTTGGTCAGTTTTGCCTCCAATATCTAGTATCAGCATCTTGTAAGTAAGCATTTTCCCAATAAGAGCACTAAATGACATTTTAGATTAGCTAGTATAGAGCTAGTTAATTTGATGTATCTACTGTTTTTTTTCAGTAAGGTATTCATTAAATTGAAATTCTGTTTTCCCCCTCTTTAAAATATTGTATGTTTTTTGCACTGTATAGAAATGAGACTGTGTCTTGAAAGACTGAGACAACCTTTAAAAAGTCAGATAAATGTAAACTCAGCGTTCAACTTAGCAATTAGTAATATGTTTCACATCTATTCAGAATTATTTTTTCTCTGGCAAGGACTATTATTCTACTTTTTTTTCTTCTGCTGTTTCATTTTTTTTTTTAGTGGAAGGTTGTTCTCTGGCCTTCAGTCTTGATTCCAGTACTATGACCCATCAATCCGTGATACAATGCCCTAACATAAGCCCAGGAAACTGAAAATGTAATAACAAGTTCCTATATTGTTACTGGTTTTGTCCCTATCATGCTAGAGAATTCTCTTTCACTTTTTGACATTTTTATATTTTTGGCTGAAATGTTCACTATCATGCTTAATGCCATTTTGTAAGTCTGTAGGCTCCCCCATTCTCTTAACCAAAACTTGCCTAAAGTTTCTGTATTAAACTGAAATGAGATTTAAGGAGTAAGAGATTTGCATTTTGTTGTGTTGATGTTTATCTCTAGTAAAACAGACAATGAAGCTGTTGTATATTTTCAGACTACTAAAAGTAGAATTAACCCTTCTATTCAACAGATGAAAAGCTGCTAAGTATAACTACAGGGAATAAATAAAGTTCTGCAGTCAAGAGATGAAAATACAGTTGTGCAAAAGGAAACAAGAGTCCCTTTTCTCTACTCTTGCCCCAAGAAAACACATTGTGCAGGTGTATATTTAGAACCAAGGACGGATGTCATATGGTAGGTCCCTCAGGCTGCCTGACAGCCAGCAAACTGCTAAAGAAGGGGTAACAGCTGCTTCCAGTAAAACTGCAATGAAGATGGAAGTGGATTAAACCCAAATTTGCTGCCCAGATCTCAAAGGAACAAATATGGAAAAAAGGCATCCTGTGCCTGAGGAAACTGCTTAATACCATCAAATGAGAGAGCTCCAATAATGTATCAAAGACAAAACACAAGATAGTTGAGAGCACTTGGAAGTTGGAACTGCACAAACTTCTCACAGTTGACGTAGTAGGCCATTCTGAAAAGTGTTATACCAGAGAGATAGCTGCCTGGAAATGTGGGTACATCAACAAAAATATCAACATACTATAACTGGAACATTGCAATAAACACTTAAAATCACACAATACTAACATCAGTCTGCTGCACAAACTAACTAGCCACATTTAATTTTATGTTTAGAACATATGAAGATATATAAAGAAAGAGAGTCTCTTTAAAGGCATAAAGATTACCCGTGATTGGGTTGAGTGAAATCCTGTTCTTCCTTATACCAATGTCAAGAAAACACAGCAGAGACTGTATTTAAGTGCTCTTTGCCAGAGTAACCCAGCTAAGGATCACATTAGCACCATTCACTGATCATGCTATTGTATGTGTTTTGTTTTTACTGTTAATACAGAACTTCGTGCTGGAGAGAAAGTTCTAAGAAGCTGAAAAAATGCAAAGATGCGATTCCCACCCTCCTTTTTTTTTCTTTTCTTTTTCTTTTTTTTTCCAACATGAATTGTACCTGTTACTGGTTTAGGAACTAAAGTTTCTGGGGGATACTGTTTTGATTACATACTGTTTAGGAAGCATATCTGGAAACATCAATATACATGGCTTAGTTTATGGGAAGACATCATTTTGCTGGAGGTACAAAATAGGAAATTCATAGCATTCAACTATCTTAAAGCCCAACCATGACTATGGATCATTTTTTTCTGTTGTTCTTCATTGACTTTAAATCAGGCTCCTCATACTGAGATTTGCTAGACAGATTTGGTGACAGAAAGACAGCAGATACAGATGGAAAAGGACCAAGAGAGCAAGGGCAAATGCCTAAGCTTGATCCACAAATTTTTGCTGCCTAGTTTTGTCAACATCAAATGTGAGAAAGCCATACCCCAGCTGAAATCATTCTGCTGTGGGGAAGACCCCTACACGAATGCAGCTTTTCTAGCAAAAGAGGGTTTGCCAGCTTATAGCATATTTTGCAAGGAGGTAGCAAAACTACTGAGAGAGAAGTTCCCTCTTCTAGTGTACACACTGTGCTCTGAGGCACTGCTGGCATAGTTATGCCAATATAACTCTAGAGAAAAAGGTGGCAGCTTCTCACGTTAGTCTGTATTTATAGCTCTGGGTTAGAAAGAGATTGAAAAGGCCATTAACACTTGTATGTAAAATGCACTGTTCTCTGTAATTTCTGCTTCTAAAACGATGAGAAACGCTTACTGTGAAGACTCAGTTTGGTGCAGCTCATGAATGCAATGTCATGTAAGACTTTCCACTCTGATTTTGTATTTCTAGTTAGTAAAACACAGGCAAGTTAAAACTCAAACAATATGTATTTCTTGTAACATTTGCGTTTGGGATAAGGCTGAGGATTGTCACCTACTTACTTTAGCCATTTTCTGACCTTGAGTAAATAGGATCACAAATTGCCATTAGTGGCCATCAGATGTAAGAGTTGCTTTAAGCTGTATCTTTCAAAACAATGAGCTTTTCCTTCTAAACTGTAATCTTCCTCATGCAGGAGAAAGAAAAAGTGAAAGGGTTTCAATGTAGCAGGTCTTTACTTGGTGTTAGAGTTAGGTAGATAGCCTTGACAGTAGCCTGCAAATTGTGAAAACATGTTGAAGAATTTGTAAAAGGAGCAAACAAATATTGGTGGGTCGAACAGACGCCCACCCAGCCACCCTCTCACTCCCCTTCCTCAACAGGACAGGAGGAGAATGTAAGGTTGAAAAACCCATGGGTTGAGATAAAAGACAGGGAGATCCCTTACCGATTACCATCATGGACAAAACAGACTCAGCTTAACACATATTAACATAATTTATTGCCAATTAAAACAGAGTAGGACAGTGAGAAACAAAGACAAAAACTAAAACACCTTCTCCTCACTCTCACCTTTTTCCCAGGCTCAACTTCACTCCTTCATCCCCGACCCCTTGACCTCCTCCCCCGTGAGCAGCACAGGGGGGATGGGGACTGGGGGTCTGTGGTGAGTCCATGCCAGCTCCTCTCTGCCACTCCTGCCTCCTCACCCTTCTCCCTGCTCCAGCCCGGGCCCTTCCCAGGGGCTGCCACAAAACCCCTGCCCCACCGGGGTCTTTCCCGGGGCCACAGCGGCATCTCTGCGGGGGCGCCTGGAGCCCCTCTTCCCCTCCTCCTGCTCTCCCCTTGGGGCTGGCAGGGCTGTTTCTCACCCGGTTTCCCTCAGCCCTGGCTGCCGGGCAGCGTTTTGCCCTTTCTGACCCAGGCTTTCCCCGCGGCGCCCGCCCGTGGCTGAGGGGCTCAGCTGTGCCCTGCGGTGGGGCCGTTGGAGCCGGCTGGAACCGGCTGTGTCCGGCACGGGGCAGCCCCGGGCCCTCACCACAGGGGACACCCGGCAGCTCCAAGGCCTTGTCACATAAAGAGCATACCATGGATTTCAGTGCTTTTGGTTATCTTTCCTCCTGGAGACAGTAAAATATTGTTCCAGCTTTGCTGATGCATTCTTCTCTCGATACGGGGGTTTTATGTAGCCAGGGTTTTAAAAACCTAAACCAGCATTTCCCTAAGTTTAGTAGCTTAGCAAATAAAAGAAAAAGAAAAAACCCCACATTTACTGTTTCTGATAAGTATTATTCATCAGAGTCCTCTTTAAGTTGAATGGTGTCGATAAAATGGTGGCTTTTTCTTTGTTCCGTAGCTTTTAACCTTTACCTTCCACTGATGGTCACACTCAGGGAGACCTACCTCAGAATCTCTTTGCACTCCAAGCGTTGATGCTGTTTTAATCAAACAGGGTGGAGCTGGAAGTGAGTTACTGGTTTTGCTATTGACTTTGTTGATGACTAAGATTTCACTGTCAAACCTTGTCAGTATTTAGAAGATACTTCCTAGTCAGGGAGAAGAGCAAGTCCAATATTCATATGTGGGGAGCTGACTTTTTCTGAGCAGAAAATGCAGTTATAATCTTCTTTTCTCTCCAGGAGACAGGCATCAAATTGAATGAAGAGGACCTGAGCCCTGCTTTTGGTTCAAACACTGACACTGTTCAGAGAATATTCTGTACTTCTGTTTTCTCTCCTTTGCCATATCCATTTCCTTGGTGAATTTTTCTTACTTTGTATTTGAATACCCCACAGAGAGTTCTAATTGACTTCTAGCTGTAATAATAAATAGAAAGAATAAACAGAATGTATATACAAACTTACCATTTCAGATATCTAGACTAGCATTATATATTGGATACTAATTCAGAATGGAGCTTCATGAGAGATTAAGTAAGCCTAAATGTCAGTGCACCCTTCGCTCTGGCACATTTGCTTATCTTGGCTCTCTGACATGTCAATTCACTTGCAATGCCAGCAGAAGACTAACCTTAAAAAAAAAAAAAAACCAACAAAAAAACCAGAATAATTTCCTACAAGCTCAGTCAGTTGAATTGATTCATTGGAAGGCCAATTGAATGCTGGAGCTGCTGCAAAGGGAGAGGGATAGAAGTGGGGAACTGTTGTAGCTCATTTTAAATCAGTTTATGCCGCTCTAGAATTATTTCTTATTCACCAAGAAAAGTAAACAATTTAGAATGCTTCATAGAAAATTCATGTCAGCCATGTTAATATATCTTCTGTAATTTTAAAAAAATCATAGAATCATTTGAGTTGGAAGGGACCTTAAAGATCACCTAGTTCCAACCCCCCTGCCATGGGCAGGGACACCTCCCACTAGAGCAGGTTGCTCAAAGCCCCATGATAAGTGATGTTTTCTGGAATGAGGTGGTTGAGTATTTGCTACTTTTTTTAACATCAGCAATCTAGAAAAATATAATGCTTGTATATTTCTCCCTCACCTCTAGTTTCTGATCACAAATAGAGTTGGCTGAAACTTTTTTTCCTTCTACCTTGTAAAGAAAGAAAAAAAACAGAAAATTATTTCTTCTTATCGTTTAATTTTGGTGGATATCTACTTCTATGAACACAACAGCAGCAAAAGGACTAAGAAACAGGTGGATTCACTGTTTAGCAGGGTGGTGAACCTAGTGACACAGGACACAGAAAAGGCCAAGGTACTCTATGGCTTCATAATTTTCTTATTTTTAAAACTGGTAATGTCTGCCCTTAGATGACGCAGCTCCTTGAGATTGCTAGCAGTGTCTTTGGGAGTAACACAGTAACCACAGTATTGAAAGATATGGTTAGGGAGCACCTGAACCATCTAGACGTACAGAAGTCAATGAGTTGCATCCAAGGGGACTGGTGGAGCTGACTGATGTCACTGCAAGTCCTTTACTGTATTTGAAAGGTCATACCAATCAGGCAACTTGCAGGCAATTGGAAAAAGGCAAACATCACAGTCATCCCAAAAACAAGAGGGAAGAACCAGGGAACTGTGGCCTCACCTTGGTCCTTGAGGATGTTATGAAACAAATCCAATGGAAGCCATTTCCAAATTAATGAATGACAAGACAGTGATTAGAAACAGCTATCAGGAATATACCAAGGGTAAACAGTCTCTTGGCAAATCATGATGAGAGGCCAGCTCTATGGACAAAGAGAGACCAGATGTTATTTTCCTTGACTCTATCAAGGCTTCTGATCCTATCTGCCATGGTGTCATAATAGGCAAATTGGTGAGATACGGACTGGGTAAGAAGACTACAAAGTGAATGGAAATTTAGAAGGACCTCTGGCAGCTGGTCTTTTAGTGATATTCCTCAGGGGTTGATCCTGGTACCAAAACTGTAGAATTACTTTATTAATGACATAGAATATTAAATGAAATGTACCCTCAGGAAGTTCACAGTAAATACGGAATTGCGGGTCAGGGTCAATATGCTGCTAATGTGGTCTAGACAAGCTGGGAAAGATGAGCTGACAGGGACTTCATGGAATTAAGAAAAGACAAGAATAATCCCATGTAACAGTATAAGGTGGGGTTTGACTGATTAGAAAACAGCTTGGCAGAGGAGAACTGAAGGGGCATGGTGAACAGTGAATTGGAGTCAGCAATATGTCTTGCAGAAAAGAAGGCTACAGCATCCTCAGCTGCATTTGCAAGAGTGTAGCAAGCAGACCAAGGGGGAAGTTATCCTTCCTCTCTACTTACCATTTCTGCAATTGCATCTGGAGTATCACAACCCTGCCTTTCAGCAGGGGTTTGGACTAGATGACCTCAGGGGAGTCTTCTCCAAGCTTAAGCATTCTGTGATGCTAAAAACATAATTTCATACACATAATACCTAATTATTAAGACCAATGATATGCTATACTATGTTTTAAGGTTCCTAGATGATGTGTCCTTTCTGGATGCTGAGAGATTTGGAGAATTTGATTCCCAATTCATGAGCACTACAATCCAGATAGTGAAAAACAGTGTAGAAGCGCAATGACATTGGCGTTATCGATCATATCTTTCCAGTGTGAGTGTTCATGTAGCACTAACCAGATTCTCCAAATCCTGTCCTAAGTGCTACATTTAAAATATGGAATGGATTCTGTAAACACTATCTCACTTCTGGTTGTTTGCAATCCTGCTAAGCAATTGGAATGGACCCTCAAGGACATTGCATACTCTTTCCCTCTTTAATCCTGGGTGAGAGAGGAATTTTCCTTTGTCCTTCCATAAATAAGGAGTCCTTGCCTATTCTTTATGTCCAGTGACAGTTTGTCAACTATGTATCTATCATTAATTTATAGCATGCACTGCTGCGGTCTTGCAGAGATCTGTTACTCTGAAATACTGACTACAAAATTAGGAGTTGAATTTTTCATATTAACGTACCAGAGAATTATAATTGATTACCTTTCTGTATCGCTTTTTGAGATACCACAAACCTCGTGGTAATCTAGTGACTTTCTGAGAATGTATTGTTTTACACATTCCATAAAATATGATTTTGTAAAAAAGTTATATATCAAAAGCATAAAGTGTAATTATTAGTATTTTTCTTTAAATTAAAATGTCTCAGTGAAAGTTCTGATAGCTCCCACAATAGGAGTCTGTGGTATAAAGATATAGTACTGAAAGGAACCTGCTCTTCACTGAATAGAACTGTGTAGTATACAGCACGCATAAAAATGAAAAAAACCCTAATTTTTGTTAAGGAAAACTGAATCTACAGAGAATTACTAAAAAGTGGAGTCACAGCATAATGACATAAAAAATTCCATGCTGACTTTCCTGAGACAAGATGTATGTTACAATTGTGCTACATTAATAAAAGATTAGCTAAATATGCCAATTATCTTTTCAGTGTAAAATTTCCCCCTCATTCAGTATCACTAGGAAGTTGGGAACTATTTTAACATTTTATTCCATTTTAATCATCTTTGCACAAGGACAAAATTTACATTAAAAAATCCTGAGTTTGATTAAAAATAGCACCTTTCTCTTTTTAATTTCCACTATATTATTTTTGCTTCAGATGTTATCAGAATAATTATTAAAAGTTCTGGCCAAATTCTGTCATAAGCAATTCCATTTTTTTCACTGGAACTGCTTGTAAGGGGCTTGATCCAATGTCTACAGAAATAGAAAGAGATATTTTTCTTCTGATTTTATTAAGGGCTAGAATAATTTCATAATTCTGTGTTTGTGTTCATATATAGAGAGTATTCAGTGAAAACAGAATGGGTTGGGTTTTTTTTCATCAAGAGAGTATATTCCAAATGGAAATGGTCAGTTGGGTTTTTTAAAATTTATTTATTTTAATGCTTTTACTTTTATACAGTTAGCAATGACATCAGGAACAGTTCATACACTCAGCCTGATCTAATCTAGTTGGTATAAACTATTGATTTTAGTGAGGGAGGACAGTAACAATCCCTCTCTGATGAGAGTTGTCTTGATTTGAGGGCATATTTCTGCATCAAATCCCAGGGTAAGAATGTCAAATGCTTCTACAGAAGGTTAAAAACTGCTAAAATCAGAGCTCCTTATTAATAACTTAAGTTATTAAGTGAGAAGAAAAAAACGCAAAGAGATTCTATTAAACATAATATTGCACTTCTGTGTGCTTTTTTATTAGAAATGTGCTTCTGTTTTGTTAAATTAGCAAGGTTATCCCTGTTGTAACCATCTCTATCTGCTATATAAATGTACATTTGACATTTAAAAATGTGACTGTTTAAATTTCTATTATTTGTTGCTGAGCTTTTCATTGTCATTTTAAAGCTAGAGAATACCACTACAATTGTTGGAATCCTCAAAAATATAATAACTTTATTTTCAATATAACAGAAAGCCAAGGCTTTCAATGCATTGGGGGCAGCCGTTTCCTATTAATTTCTGCTTATCCACATTATGTGAATTGCATATACAGAACTGTACATAAGGGATTTTAATACCCTGTTTCAATTAATTTCTAATGATAATTGGGAATGAAAACCCTTTGTACAGCTTTGATAACCCAACAGAAATATTTTAAGGACTCCTATAAGTGTTCAGGGAAGAACTCTATATCAAGCATTTAAGTTGACATTAAGACAACTACTTATGCTTTTTGAGTTAAACATATAACGACCTTTTTCATCATTTGCATCGCATTTGGGGTTTAATTCAGAATCTCTGGATTAAGTAGGAATCTTTCAAAAGCTTCAATGTAAGTTAGTGGTCAACTGGGAGTGGGAATTTTGTGTCTTAATGGATGAGATCTACACACTTTCTATTGCCCGGTCTGAGCCACACTCCATTTTGAGGAAACAAGATAAAATAGAAAGAGGGACAGCCCAGTACCATTCATCTTTTCTTCTTTTCTGCCAGCCCCAGCTCAACAAACAGCATTTCTTGTATTCCCGAAGTTAAGTTGCATGCAACATTAACAGAAGAGGAAAGAAACTTAGAGTAAGAAGCTGTTAATTGAAGGTCAGAAAAAATAAGTATTGTTGCAGTAAAAGAATGTAGGGAGGTTATTCCTAATGGTAGTTCTATAGCAAAAAGGATCTAATAATGATATGGCTGCAGGCAGGGCCAGTGACAAGAGGACGGAGTAAGCTGTTAAAGGAATGATTTGACAGTATGTCTCTAAACTATCTGGCATGTTTTTCCTGATTTTAGAAAAAAGGATATTTTCTAATTATACATACATAATCTTGACATGCTTTGGAAAATGTTATTTTATTCAACTGATGACCTAGAAGAAAATAACTTTCAGTTCCCATGCAGAAAAGATGAAATTATCTTCCCCTATTTATTAAAAATGTTTTATTTCTGTTTCATAAATAATGCTGGAAAAAACTTACTAATAGAATTCATATGCTAGTGCCTTTGCTCTCTTTTATTTCCTTATTTAAACTGATGTTCTGAGGTTCTGTGCATGAATAGCCCTGAAATAAAAATCGAATGATGCATTAAAGAGAAAGTTAAAGTTTTAAAGGACATTATGCTGTGGTGCCATGTTATTAGTATGCTTAGATATTTTAAATTGCATACTATATGTTTGATTGGGATTGTCATATAAAACTAGCTCTGTGGCTTAACCAGCTATTTCCAAAAAGTTCCTAAGGTAGAATTTCATTTTCCAGATAAATTGCTGCTCACCGTGGTTTTTACTGTCCAAACACGCGCACAAATAAGCACACAAACAGACACATGCGCTTTTCTGTAATGGGAAGAGTTTCTTCATATCTGAGAAACAGCTGGAAATCTTCTGTAGGACTAAGGTAGGATTATAGTTCCATTTTAATGTTTATACTCACAGATAAAAGCTATCACCCATGCAGCAGGGGAGATAAGATGGCTGACAGCACTAAGCTGCCTTCACTAAGCAATGCTGATGGCTGCCTTTTTGGCAGCCTGGGGCAGTATGCATGATTAAAGAGAGAAACTTAAGCTAAACCAGCCACTTTAAAAACAAATACACTTTGAAATAATGTTAACTCTACTTAGCACCTAGGATTTCACTGTATATATCTTAATAGTCTTAAGCAGCTCCCTTTGTAAGCAATTCATCCAGGAGTTAATGTGTCAAGTTTAATATGCATCAAGAAACGCTCATTTGTAACTAAAAGGTTCATAATGCAGAGGAGCTTTTCATCTTGGACATGTAATCACCAGCCTTCAAGCAGAACACACCAGAATATACATCCTGTGCTTAAGCTCTAGGACTGCCACAAGAAAAGGCTGGCATGAATTTTCTTGCTTTTATTTGCCTTCTCAGCTTCCTGGATTCCAAAGAAATCTGGATATACTGCACAGATGCTGAAAATGTGCAGTAAATAAAAACCTATTCTCACCAGATACTGTATACATAAAATTTAAAATATATCTTCACTAGCTTAGTAGACAGAAAACAGCTGGTGAGCCAGGAATGCTTTTCCTTTTTTCTGTCTGCCAGTAGTGAGCCTGGTCCCACACTGAACCTATTGGGAATGTTTGCCTATTTAAGGTCACCGAAAGATGAAGAACTGATTAGGGGTAATTGGGCATACTTGGACTTTCAAGTGAATGAATTTTCATTAGCTGAATGTGTAACCTTCTTGATGCAAAAAGGAAATACAGTACGCATGTCCAGGTCAGTGCTTAAGTGTTAAATATAATATTTTAAGAAAGATTACATAGACATATCACCTTAATAAAGCACTCATTGTTAAGTCACATGCATACCATAAAAACCCCATGTCCATTTATGGACTGTGTGAATAGAAAATGAAATGCTATGTCCGTCCTTTCTACTAGTTTAGACTTCAGAGTAGGAGAGTTAATATCAACATTTAATTTAAACACATAATTAGAAATAGATCTATTAGTAAATATCAGGTATTTGTCACCTTTGTAACAGCCAGACAAAATTTATATAGCCCTTCTTATTAGTAAACACCAAAACCCAGTTTGTGGATGAGAATGCAGTGAAGAAATGATCTACCCAAGCCATCTTACAGAAGTAACTTATATTAGACCTTATGTCAGCTTAATTGCAGACCAGTGAACTGCTTCTCCTTGCAATGCCTTGATATATTATATTCTCATATAACTTTCTAGATGGAGTTTAGCTGATAATGTAGTCTACGCTTTATAAAACTGCAAGACTTTAAAGGGAAGTTTTAGTAGGCACACAGTCAGACAACCAACTGGGTAAGGAAGGCTGAAGAGCAAAATTCACGAAGTCCTAGAAGTAGAAATATTCATGTCTCCTTCATTTATCTTCAAACTGCTTTGAGAATTACTTTAATTTAATGTTTGTTCAAATATGAGATAGCCTTGACAGTTATTACAAAAGAAGAGAAACTCTGCATTTTACCTTTTTATCTTTAATTACATTAAAGAATAACGATGTACTGTCTTTGGTAGCTGGTCTTCTCAAGAACATCTATTCCGACCTTTCTTTCTTCTAGAGAGATCCATGATTTTTCAGTTCCATCTGGTTATCTAAATTTAAATGTTGTCATAAGAACACTATGTGAAGTTTTTATATCTGATGTTCACAGTCACAAAGCCCAGTCTCTGCAGAAGCAGCTTATTGTCTTTCTGCATACAAATTTATATCATAAGTTGAATGACAGAGCCCCTTAATGATATTCCAAACAAATGCAATTGATTACCAGACTCTCTCCTAACACTTTCTTTATAGAATTGGACTTTTTTTTTCCCCCCAGAGAATGTGTATTTGTCAAAGACAAAGCTTTTTAAAGGAATACACTGATGCAAATAAAGAATCAATTGGTCAAGGTGTAGATATTTGGCTTAGAAAGCAAAATAGCAGTTTGGGTCAGTTTAGATCTTCAGAAATAGAGGTTTAAATCCTTAATCTGATTTGTTCACTTAAAGTGGAACAACCACAATAACAGAGCAGAAGGCCCTCAGTCAGTTTTTGAGGACTTAGAACACTCTCCTTGCTTGGAGGAAAGTGGCAAAATAGGGCTTTGAATAGTAACACTTTTGCGGTAATCAGTTGCGTAGTGTTCCCTGTAATCTTTTATGAAATATTTGTAATGCTTTTAGTTGTAGAATTGTGCTTTTTAGAATGTTGTGGGTGATAGGAAAACAGATCTTTGTTTAGCTCTAATTCTATAGAATTATCTAAATAAAAAAGTATAAACCTTAAGTTCTTGAGAAAACCTGTGTGTTTTTTATTGGTATTAAAACAACGCCCAAGTAAATACACATAGCAATAAAGAGGTTCTGTTCCAGGGAATGCAGAATCTAACGGAACAATGATGTTCCATTAACATCAAGTATTAGAATCAATCCACATATTATAATCGAGAAAAAAAAATATAGAATTTACTATATTGAAATACAGAATTTACGTGCAGAACTTCATGCATTAAATCTGTAACACAGCTAGGGACTATTTCTAGAATCTTAGTACATTATTTTGCCATTCTTGTGACAGAATTTGCTCAGGGATTCTGTGTTTGTTGTAGAATTATGCCAGAGAGCTGAGAAAAAGAATAGAAATTAGCCGTCAGAAAGCCTTAATAAGTAGTTATGGCTGGAATCTCCCCTTGCCAACATTAATGCAGTACTACTATTGACCGTGGTAAGGCTAGAATTTCATGCAAAATTTTAAACATGTCATTTCTATAGAAAGCTTGGAAAATGGTAAGATTCATCAAGTATGCAAGTTATTCTAACTACGCAAACTAAGGACTTGATCTTGCAGCTTCCGGACATATTCAAGTACTATTTGTCTTTACCTACAAGAATCCCTTTCAAAGTTCTGGTAACTGAAAATATCTATCGAATTTATTTTCAGAGACATAAATAGGATATCTTGTATATCTGGACACCCTGGAAAGTAGGGGTTGTCTCAATCTGCAAAGGCTCTTGAGTCCTCCCACCAAGAAACTAGGATGCTGAAAACTCTAATTCCAGGAAAGACTATAATGAGAAAAAAAAGGTGACAGACAATCCCTTATCAGAAAAACAGTATGCAATTGTGGGACCAAATAATCTATGGTCACCTCTGTTCTGAAGTTAAACAATAGCTGCAGTAGCCAAAGCTGTACACGAGTGTGGGAATAAAAGCAACTGGATGTGAATAAATTAGGCATCAGTAATATCTCAAAAGAGAATGGAGCTGATAGGAAAATTTAAAAAGAAATATTTAAATAGGATAGGTCAGTGATTCTTCAATTTTGAGGACAAAACAATTAAACACCATTATTCAGAAAACTAAACCAAGCCAATAGCATTTTTCTCTTTTTTTTCTAGACCACAGACCACTGTTTGACAACTGCTGACAGAAAGAGTCAGTAGAAGAAAAAAGAGGGGCAAAAGAGGTAATTTCTTGTGCTGAAAAATACAGTACCAAAATATAAATAGATACGAGAAGCTAATAAAAGTGGTAGTAACAGAATTATTTTATTCTCAAGATATGATAACTTAAGCAGTATACCTTAAGTTTGGTGATAGGCTAGACATAAATATGTGGGTGTGCTTAAGCATTGTTTTTCTCGCTTGCTACCTCCAGACAGGCACTCTGGAGCTGAGAGGTACCCATTCAGGCCCTCAAGTGCTATCAGTTGTGTGATATGGGTCTTAGTTCAGGTAAGACACAAATAATGCTGGGGATCCTCTCGGAGGGAATGGGATAACTTAATTCTCCAAAACACTGTGGGGATCCATGAGATATATATAAAGATACACAACAACAGTTTCCTTCATGACCAATATGGTAAGACAACTTAAGAATAAAGAATTGATAAGAACTTACTTATTGACTAGCCTAAACAAGCTATGACCTTGTCTACTCGGCTTTAAAAAGCACTGTTTATATGCTAAATTCCAAGCTGCATTATACATTAATTTAGAGATGGGAGACGTCTAGGTTTCATTACCTCCTTTTCATTATATCATCTTTCTTGCTTCTCTTGAACAGCTGTGAAGGCAATGACGAAAGGTGAAGTACCAAGATGTCACTGATCTCACTGGTCAGTAAACCTGATATTTGAACAGTGTCAAGGACGCAAAATTTTGGTTTTTGTATAGATAAGAATCAAGAGCAGACCAATACAAAGCAACTGAAAACAGTTCAGCAGAAACAGAATATATTTGTGACAACCAGTATCCCACCTTTCAGTGAATTTCACTGAATTTCACTGAATTTTTAGAGTTGGAAGGGACTTTTTTGGAGACAGAACTGTGTATTTCATATCATCTTTGTAATGCCTAACTTTGTAGAGCTCTTTGCTTATTTAATCCCTTGACATTGACTTGAGCCCAAAGAACAGTTAATTGTTGAGAAAATGTATCAAAATGTACCTTTTGAAGAAAGAAAATGTTAAAACTGTAGATATTGCTGCATTTTTTTCACAGTAAAAAAATGGTGAAAGAAAACCTAAGTGAAAAGTTTCATTTCTGTCAAAATAATGATTTCTTGACCAGTTTTAGGAGTGATTAGGAAAATCATGTCATTATCTTTCTAAGTGTAGAATTGAAATGCAAATGCAATAAAATGGCTTGTTTAACTACAACCTTTTAAAAAAAAAACATTAAGAGGGAAGAGATGTCAGGAAAGATAGGCATGTTCATTCAATTTTGTCTGAAGAGGCTTGTGGTTTTTTTCCATAAAGGCCTTATATAAAACTTCACAACGTGTTATTAGCCTCACTAGCTCTCTGCTGCATATCCTTTCTTGCCCTCTCTTATACTACAAAGATACACATTTTGTACAAAAGAAGTGAGATTTCATAATGCCGACTACAGCAAAACAGAAATTGAGAAAAGAAAAGGCAGGGCACCATACAGCAAGTAGTCACTTGAGCCAATAAATTATGACCATAACTATAGCCAGTATCATTTAAGTACTCTTTCCTTTCTGATGATAAAGCAGGAGCTTATCACACTGCTGACAACTGCCAGCCCCTATGGCCCCAGCTTATACCTTGTCCATTTGTTACTCAGCCATCTACAGTGAATTTAATATAATGGAGTAAACAGTCACGCTCATCAGAAGCAGAAATGGACTCAAACCAACACAAAAGAATGCCAACCAGAGAGAGCAAGGTGATGAGAAAAACTAATGTGAAGTCTTCTGCTTTCATGTAGCTATGAAACATGTCTATAGCTGACTTCAGTGGAGAGAAGAACTAATGTTATTTAGGCATGAAGACTAACCAAGAGGGTAGCACACATGTAGTGAACATCACTGTAAAAATTTTAAGTGTTGCTACTTTTGGTACCTGAGTTCACAAAGATGGTAGTAACACCAACTTAAATATATAATTGAGCTTTGTGAAAGTTTCACTCCATGGAAGTATGTAACTTGCATTACTTTTCTATTATGACAGACTTCCCTAGTGGAGGGATATTTTAACAGTACATTTTAAATCATGCAATCATGTAATACAATACATCATACAATGAAATCAGACAATTCAGTATGCTCTCCAGCATAATTCAAATTATAAAATATCACACTATTTTCCTCATGAAACCCATAGCTTCTGCTTGAATTACTGCTAAATAGTCTGCTGAGCTGTCCCCAAGCCATATCAGTTTTATAATGAAAGCACATTCAGAAGGTGCATTAGGTCCAAATTTGTCTGTAGGTAGCTATGTGGTTAGTTATTTAAACATTTCTTCCTGTAATTGTACCCCCATGATGTTAAATGTGAAAGGTTAGCACAGTGTAAGTGGGAGGTTCAAGTGTTTGCTTTGATGAACTATTCTCAAGTCCTTGAGTGATTTTCTGGTAAGATAAAACACCCTCAAATGTTTGGTGTCACAGTCACGTGAATTAGTGTAATGAGAGCTGGATGACCTAAATTCAGACGTCTACTGACCATCCCAGCTGGAAGCTCAGTCCTTGGTCAGCTGATGTGTGTCGCGGACATGAGGAGGAAGCAAAGAGAAAAGTTTTCTTATCCACGTTTCTCTCAAATTTCAGGAAGGTTAAAAAAAACCCCACCCAAATGCTAACAGCTCTGAATCCTTTTTTTCTAACCAACTGTCACTACATTAGAATAAAATGTGTTAACAGTATGAATTACTATGTAAATGTATGTGTGAGTTTATATTTATGTATATATTAGTAACTATAACTGAAACTACTCCACCTGCAAATTTTCTGGAGTAATGACTGTGCCATGGCCTGCTGTTTGAGACATAGATTAACACCAAGCAACAGCTGATAAAGAATTTTCTTTCTAAGGCTCTTGTAAAGGGTCATCAAGATACTGCCTTTGAGATGGCTTTCAGACTCATTCTTTGTACTGAACATACTCAGTGATTTGTGTCCGCTGCTGTATCAGCACACTGGCCAGAGAGATTTGGAACAAATGTGGCTTTTAATTTATTAAGGTCTACTTATGGCAAAAAACCATGAAATTTTCAACTTTATTTACAGTAGTTACCTCTGTATTCTGTCACAAAAAGTGAGGGTTTCATCACATTTAAGACTTCAGAAGCATGTAAGAAGATATGATGTGAAATACATATGCAAAAACCAACCAATCATGCTCCAGAAAGGATGTCTGATGTAATAATAGGTGCTTTTTAGTGTGAAAGCTTAAAAGCCTAAGAACACCGCATTCTCTGCAGTGTAAGAGCTTCCCTGCTGGATCACACCGGCAATGATACCTGAACTGGCATACTTGATGTCACCTTTAGCTGGTATTGTTTCCTTCATTATTGCACTAGCATTGCAACAGATAATAAATGTACCAAGTGGGGGGAGAAAGAACACACAAACAAGCTAAAACCAAGAAGAAATATAAAAGCTCTGTTTGTTGCTGTCCTGGTTTGAGGTAAAACAGAACCAACCTTCCATTCAGTAATTTTGTTAGCTAGGCCTCTTCTAAGTCTCTGAAATTAACAGCATATTGTGCAGAAAACTATTTGTTTTGAGTGATAAGATCAATGCTTATAGTTCATGCCAAGGAACAGTATGCAGAGAAGCTCTTGTTTACACTTATTGCTATAACAACCAAGGTCAGCTAATTTCGTTATTTGCCTCACTGGAGGGTTGGAAACAAAACTGTAGAGGGGTCCCACCTGCAGGGAAGAGTGGACAAGACAGGTGACCCAAAACTGACCAATTGGGATATTCCTTCCCATCTGCCCCACGCTCAGTATAAAAGCTGAGGGATCAAAGGGTCAGCACTTTTTCTTCAATAGCTAACGTCCAGAGAGGACCCTGTCTGTTTGTCTGCCTTTGATCCCAATGCATGTGTTCCTGACTCCAGAGCTGGAATCCAATTCCTATCCATCACTAAGTCCCAGACTTCCCCAGTGCCTGCTGGTGATGTCACCCTGGGAGCTTGATACGGTTTTGTATATATTGTGTCTATTTCATTATTTTATTTTATTATTAATATTTTATTAAAGTTGTATAGTTCCTGCTAAACTCCTAAAACTCTTTATCTCTCCTGTTCTTCTCCTTGGAGCGAGAGGTTGGGGAGAGAGCATCTATCAGCAGTAATTGGCCAATTCGGCCTAAACCGCGATAATTGCTAGCCTTTGAAATTAAACTTAAAATTTATTCAATAGATGTTCATTTTTCAAACTGGGCTGGAGCATCAGGTGACCTAGGGATTTTTTTCCAGAGTTCTCAGGTTATATCAAGTTTTTATTTAAGAAGAACAACAGTGTCATCAACAAAAACTGCAGCCTCTAAAATGAGATACAGTGGAAGTCTACCATATTTTTTGTGATGCTGTATCTTTATTTGAGGTCATTTAGAGCTCTCTTTTTAGCTCAAATGTTAGTGAAATAATTTTTTGGTTAATTGTGTCTACTTGAGAAAGCTTATTAAATGGCATCATTGTTTCAGTCATGTTTCTTTGAAGATGAAAGAAATGAAAATATTTTATTCTGTAAGTGTTCAGAGCAAGTGAATTTAGTCATTCAGGGTTGTTGTTTATTTTTAATTATTTATCTAAACACAGGGAATAAAAAAGGAATTTATTCAGCAATTTCTAATTTTTTCTCAATTACCTTTCTCTGGAGTTTCTCTCCAGTTACTGATCTTTCCAGGAATAGTTTCTCTCTTTTGACTCAATTTCTGTAACAAAATGCTGTAGTTTGCTTCTTTTCCTTGGACTCTTTCTCTGCCCTCTGAATTGTTTAAATTGCCAGAAAACCTTTCTTGGAAGCAGTCACTAACAGCAGTTAAAATTTTATAACCTTTACAAATTGTGCCGTGAAGGTAACAATTGAGAAAAGTGTTTTTAAATTCATCCTGTAAACTACATAGTGTTAATATCCCTCCAGAAGGAAACAACGGGATTCCTTGTTTAGTATAATTACAATCCATTAGAAAAGTTGGATTTTTCAAATCCATTTGTAGGTTACTATTTTGAGGTATAAGAGAATTATTTCCAAAATATTTTTTATTTAGTAATTTTGCTAACTGAATTCACCTTTTTTTTTTTCTTTTCAAACATCAGAACAAGAATTGTAGTCAACTGCTAATGTTTGAGTCATTATTTTGGGGTTATTTGTTTTTTCTCCAGAGGCAATTAACAGTTTGACTGATAAACGACACAAACTATTTTAAAATCAAAATCTTCTCCTATAAAAGTATATAAAAATATTTTGACAATTACTTTTGTGTTGCAGTAGAACCATAGAATCATCTAGATTAGAAGGGACCTTTAAGATCATCTAGTCCAACCATCAACCTAACTCTGATAAAAAGAACAAAAGAATACCATAAAAAAAAATAACCCACATTACTAAACTACGTCTCTAAGCACTACGTCAACCTGTCTTTTGAAAACCTCCAGGGATGGTGCCTCAACCAGTTCCCTGGGCAGCCCATTCTGGTGCTTAATAACCCTTTCAGTGTAAAATTTTTTCCTAATATCCAATCTGAACCTCCCCTGGCACAACTTGAGGCCATTTCCTCTTGTCCTATCACCTGTGACTTGGGACAGGAGACCAATCCCTGCTTTTCTACAACCTCCTTTCAGTGCTGTGAGTAATCAGAATAAATTTTCAGTCATGTTAATTTATTTTGCACGTGCTCTTTTTAGAAACATGGGCAAGACAATAATACACACTGGTATTGATAAAGCTGTGTGATTTCTCTTGAAATTAGAACTGGGGGGGAAGGGGGACTTGGATTTTTTTTTCCTACTCCATTGTATATTTCAGTTTTCACTTATACTGACTGCAAGATCTAATGATATGGACAGCTTTCCAAACTTTGGAGCTACCATAAAGTTTATAGTAAATTTGCTCCAGAACTCTTCAGTAATATCTGTCCAAGGAGACTGTGCTGTGTTTTATTCCCAAGACTTATCTTGATGTATATTATTTATTTTTTATTATTAATAATAATATATTGCTTATATATTATTATTAATAATAGTAATAGAAGTTAATCTTTAAAATGAAATTCAAAAGAAATAAGGAAATTTAATATTGTAATTTAGTTCAATACTGTAGTTTTATTCTTGATTTGGTAGGGTAAAAATACATTTAAAACTTGTAACTGCATTCAGGGTGATAAACTGTCTGTGCTTGTGGAAGAATGTGGGTAGTGTATATGAGGAAGAATATTTCTGGAACGTCATCTGTGCCGCCTTCTATCATTGAACATACTGGCCCATGTTCCCCAAAGCTGCTGCCTGATGAATTGCTTTCAGAGTTTTGAAAGATTCTCAAAGAAGCTATTCAAAGAAGTTGGATTTCAGTTCTGTTTTTTCAAACACATGAAAAATCCAACTCAGGTGATTAAATTTGCATGTTTAGACTTCACACATCATGCTGATTTGTTATGCAACGTTACAGTGTTTTCTCAAACAGTTTTCTTTCCGTGCTTGCCTTACAGATGGGTGAAGTACATCTAGTTGTATCTCACAAAATGCTATAGGCAGCATGAGATGAAGTACAAGTAGGTCCTGTATATTATGCTACACAGGAATCCAGACAGCGATCTCTTTCCTCTAAGAACTTTGAATCTATCAAGTGGTTTAAACAAGTATAAACTAATGCTTCTTTGTTGTTCATCCATCATGAGAAACTCTTTCATTTGCAATACACTCACAAAATGTTTTTTCATCTCCTGTTTTTGTCCTAGATTATGACCAACCACTGTCATTTGCAAGGCGATGATCTTTGCATACTGGTAATGTAATAACCATACTTCATCTTTATCTTAGTATTCAAAGGTCTGGTTTCCAACCTTAGAAACAAAACTGAACAGGTTATTACATTGCCCAATGACTTTTCATTTTAAGTCTGAAATGTAAGACAATTTTCACTTCTGATAAGCTAGTGCACATGAATTACTTAAGAAAAGCTTGCAGTGTGGGCATGGTAACATGGAATCACTCACAATTTTCTCTCTCATCCAGTGAGCTCCATCCTGCCACAAAACAAAAAGGGTAAAGAGATGAGGTTCATTGCCTTAATATCAGTAGTTGTGGTTTTTCTGAATCATTGGGATTTGGCCTACATTCCAACTGAAGTGGTTTGAAAGGCTGGGGAGTCTTCAGACAATTAAAAGAAATCCTTTTGGGACTAACCCATTACTTCTTTGAAGACAGTGATAGTTTTTCTAGGTGACTTCATTGACGCTAGATCAAATAGCTATAAGTGGTGTTTAGTCTGTTTTCTTACTAAAAGTTGAAAATGTGAGTGAACACTTGGCTTTACTGAATTTCATCCATTTTTTTTCTTTTACTTTAGTCAGTCTAGAATCTCACCCATTAAGTTTGATATGAAATGAAATCCCACCAGCTTCCTATGGCCTGAAGTCAACGTGATCTAGGTCAGGAGCAAAGATATTCAGGATTGTAAATATTTAAATATTGCTACGTTTCTAAATGTGATCAGATGTTTCAGACAAAAGCTTATGGGCAATCACAGGACAGCAGGTAGACAGACACATAAATGAAGCATAATTGGCTGACTACAGATTTTAGTCAATAACAAAATGTATGATAAGGTGACCTTTAAAATTAACCTTTAAAGACATAATCATTCTAAATAGACAGATACAAAGAAGCTTATTAGTAACAGATAAGACGAAAATACAACCCATCAGTCAGATCTGACGATTACTAGATAAAAAAAGGTCAATTTCCAAATATCCCATATAACAACTAACATCTCCTGCTTCAGCAGGAACAATTGTTTAATCGACAACACTCAGCTACAAGACTTAAATTCTGTTCTGGCAGAATGTGGCCATCTCGCTTGTTCAGCAAAAGTTTTACACAGTGAAGGAGGAAACTACAGATAGTTTTCTGGTGTTCTTTAAACTTGTCTTAAAAAATTATTCTAAAAAAATAATTCCATAGTTTGTGGTTACATGCTAGAAGAGCAACCCAATGCAGCCAAAATGACTGCACAGCAATATGTCAGAGATTGAAGGAAAACAGACCTTGCTAATTACCTGGTCAAACAGTCACTTGCTTTAAACATATGCTATTCACTTTAGCAGCCATTTAAAATAACTCTCAAGTAAGATCAAACAGCTGAGAATTGTTGCACAAGTGAAAAATATCACAATAAAGAGTGGACTATACAATATATCTTGTGGGGTTTTTCTTTCAGTATCTCTGTATGTGGCAAGGTTCCATCTGCTGCAAGTAAGGACTACTCATTTAATTTTTGTATATACCATCACCTTCACTTGCTTGGTGTTAGGATGTAACACTGTATAAAACATCATAGAGATCCAATGCCAAGATCTAAGTAGAGATAATGAAAAGTAGTTCTTTAATTTTTCTTACAGCTTTGTACAACTCTGAAGGTTACAAGGCAATCTAATCCTAAAAGGTTTGGTAACATCTTAATTTATCAGATGGAATTAAATTTAAATGACTATTTTTTTTTCTTCTGAGAAGCCCTCTTCTAATTTCATTCTTTACTGAAGTACAAATAAGGATGTTAAAATACAGTGTTGCCTACAGGTAGTTGTACAAGAAAAGCCTTCCTTTCCATTGCATTGGCTCTTTGGAAATCATCAGTATACTAAGCCTAGCCTTTCAAGCACTGAATTTTCATAAAATGTATTTAATTGTATAAGGAAGTAACCTTCTGGAACAGGAATTAATTTCATTTTACCTTAACCATAAAATATATTGCTTCCTTTTATATTGGGTGGAGTGGGTTCAGTGCATATACAGACTAGCACATCTGCCAATTTCCACCAGAAAAAGCAGCAAAGATTCAGGCTAGTCACTCTGGTTAGGAATGAAATTTCTCCTTTTTATATATTAATCTCAGTTTTTTAAATCACTGAGACAGCAGTTGACAGTGTTAAGACAACAAAGAGACTGCTTGGTCTTCCACCCATAGGGAAGAAAAATTAAAAAAAAAAGAAAAAAAGAGAAAAAAGAAAAATAAGATAAGACAATTTGTCAGGCTTTACATGAAAATTGCTTTTTACTCATTGCTGGCCTCTAAACATGAAGGATCTTGTTGGTGTCCCCAATTAAACGTAGGAGATCAAAGAAGCATTGATATATAACCTGCTGTCTGTCTAGCAATATTTCAAAAGAGAGATCAACTGAAAATTATAGGAAAAGGTGGCATAAGATGCTAGAATGTAGCACTCTTTTTTTTTTTTACCAGAAATGAGATTGAAATTGCAGGTGATCTTTCCTGACTGTTTTCTGTTATCAGAAAATTATGTGGGCATCAGATGGAGCATTAAATGACATGAGGCAGAAACATCAGGAATGTAATTGTTCAGAAAGTATTTGTGACAGAAATATCAAATGATTATTTGTCTCCACTATCATCCACAATGTACTAGGTACTATATGCAGTCTATATATCCTTATTCCTGAAAACTTTTACTTATGAAAACAATGAAAAAGTTTAATTTTCAGATTATATTTTAGATCAAAAAAGAAAATCAGTATGGAATATTTTGGTTTTCCTTTCTTTTAATCATATCTTTTCCCATTAACCTCATACTGTACAATTTTTCTAGTGCAAAAGGCTGAGAAAAGAGATGAAGGAAGAAACATTGGAGATAAAGGAGAACTGTGTAGGTAAGGATTGCTTTTTTTACACAACACTGCCTCCCTGAAAAAAAAGTTGATTGAAATAATATATTTTTGCTAAAAGTGTGTTTTTCTCTTAAGAATTTGCATTGCCAAAACTTCTGCTGAACTTTTTTGAACTTACTTTTTTCTTCCTTTGATTTTCCATGTAAAAGGTTTTCTGTAAAGATAATAATTTTTTTGATTTGTTCCTTGCCCAATTCTTTCACAGTCAGTACTGGTAGAATTTAAGTCCTAGTGCCATTCCTCATCCCCCACTGAAGGTGTGGAGATACCTATGTGACTGATGTTCAAAGCATTATGACACATATTTTACCAGCCTAGAATAGAGTTTCTGATTTGCTGGAAGTCTGGATGCTCACCTTTAGGCCTTCAGTTTCGCACATCTTCATAGCTTCAGTGCTGCAACTCCCCTTGTTTTAGACTGTTGCTAAAATAAACTCAATACATAACACAAATGCAAGATTTAGCTGTAACTTTGCCTTTGGGATGAACATATTACTCAACTTTGTGTTCTTTGCACTCATCAAATGGATGATGTGTGAGTTTGAAAGGCTCTTTGATGCCAGAGCTACTCTTCTATCCCCCTTGTGTAAGCTGCTTTGAGATTTCTAGATGAAAAGTGCTATAAAAGTTCTAAATGGTATTGCTGTTATTATTTATTATATATTAAGCTAGAGTAAACTGCACATTACTTTTTTATGTTTATGCTTGGAAGGGGTAATGTATAGATAACTCATATTTAAAAATGTAGGTATTTGGAACATTTGCTCTGTGCTCTAGCATTTATTTCCATTATTAAAGCCAAGGGACAGTTTTACACGGGCAGAAGCAAAAAGAAGATGGCAAATTCGTTTCACTGTTGTGTATATTGAGTCAGGGATGTTTCTTAGTTCACTTTCTAGTTTTAATACTTATCCAGCTGTAATTGTCTGCTATTTTTTGCACTACCTTTGTGCCAGTCACTAATGCTGCACATCACTGGGTTGTGAGAAACTTAATAGTTTCATATACTTTATTACACTGAGCTGTCTCTATAAACATCTCAAAATCTAAAATTACAAATAATTGCTTCTCATTAGCAATGGCCTATAAACAGTTTATTGGTTCACCAATACTGAACCTGTATAAGTAATGGTTCATCTGTTTAGGGGACCAGAGGAAATAACCTACATATTAATAAAAGCACCCTGGACTATGAAAATCAAGATGTATGCCAGCAAAAAAAAAAAGCAAAAATCAAACACAAAGAGCTAGACTGTAATTTTTTGCTTTTAAGCAGAACTTCTGAAGAATTAACTGAGAGTTTGAGCTTAAATATTGATGGTACAATGGAACCATAGATATACAGCAATAGATTTCAGGCAGAGATGCTACTTGATGTTTGCATCTTGTCTGTCTTTATTTAGTTTGTCTGACTTGGCCAAGTTTATCTCTAGTTTTAAAATCAATAACAAATCCTTCAAGGATAATTGTAGAATATGTTCATGGCTTGTACAAAATGAGTCTTCACATTCAATATGGCTTTTGGCCACAAAAATAATATTAATTGTAGTATTAATTGCTGCAGTGTTATCAGCCTGCTAGATTGCAATTATGTATAATTCAAAGGCTGAGATTTTCTAAAATAATATGTGATCTCGGGTTCCACAAATTAACTGTAGTCACTGCCAAGCATGACACACCGTTACATGTGGGGGTCGTACTTAAGTCCAATATTTCCAAGAAATAATGTCCTATAAGGTGTTTCTCATAAAGGACTCCAAAGCACCAGCCACATACAGAAACCCGGTAGAAATTCTGGTTTTAAGGGCTTAAAATTCATACAGATACCATATGAATGGTATATGATCCCAAATTATCAAGCAGTTAGAGCCATATCTAAAAGCAGAATTCCTTGATTTAGTCTCCTAAATTCAGATAGAGGCATCTAAGTTAACTGATTTTCAAAACTTCAGAGCCTCAAAAGGCCTCCCAAAAGGTAAAAGAAACAGACTCTTTCAGTTCACAGATTTCAGCTTTGCTTTCTTTGATGACTAAAAAAACAGTATTGTGGGATCTTATTATGGGGTTACTCAAGTGCAATTTTTAAATGCCTTATATAATAGGACTATGAAATTGTTCCACACATGAATTGTTTAAAACATCTGCAGTAAGTGCCTGAAATTATTTCATCTACTACAATGCTGTTTTAACTACTTTTTTAAATTTAGAAAAATATATGCAATTAAAGTGCAATTACAGAAAAATGGAAGTAACAGTGCAATTAAAATATATAAAATGTATAAATCTGTCCACAACTCCTTCTGATCTATTTGTCTGCTTCTAGACTCTGGAGTCTTTTGTCTACATAAATTTTTCTCACATATATTTTAGGAACTCTAGCTGATGGAAAAAATTTTCAGTACATCAGAATCATTTAATATCTTCCTCAAAATTAACACTTATTTTGAAATCAAATTAAATGTAGCGTCAACAAAAGCTGTATTACTAGATCAGAATGTGGAAGTAGCAGTCCTGCTACCTGATGTTCAGTCAAACCAAGAACACTCACTCAAGAATGCTCACTCAGCATCAGTACAAAGAAAAGGCACTCAAAATTCTGCCTCTATATGACTGAAAAGGGTTGAACTGTTTACTTAAGAAAGAAGACAAATAGGACTGAAAAAAGAAGCAGATAAATTAATGTAGTGCAGAAAAAAACCCAGATGTGTCCACCTCTTGCAATACTAGACATTCAGGGAAATTGAAATGCAACAACTTTATGACTGATAAAAGGGAGTACATTCTCACACAAGTAGCTTTGGGAACTCATTGCCTCAAGGTATTGCTGAGGCCAAGAGCTTATCAGGATTGAAAACAGGATTTAACATTTACACGGATAACAAGAATATACAAATGTATAGTAGTAAGGATTAAGTGTTTGACCCTGCACCAATTGAATTGAATGGGTTTCCTGTGATTTCAGTGGTGTGAGATCCAGACTAGAAAGGAGAGAATTTATGAAAGGATAGAAAACCCTCTTGCTTCAGAGTAGAAGAAAGACTTTAACAATCAGAGATTAGGAAAATATTTTTCTGGTAAGGGAACCCATAACAGTGATGGAGGTTTCTCCTGTCTCTTGTATGAGTTTGGGAATGAATTAATCTTGCCTGCCTTTCTTTAGGGGTAAGCCCAAAAGCTTTATCAATAAAAAGTAATAGTCACAAGTATAATGGAGCCAGCTCAGTTAATATTTAAGTATAGTTAGAAATAGTAACCAGTATCTGCTGTGTTTTCTATTGTATTTAAGAGAATATTGTAGATCAACCCCAACCCAATTGAGAGTAATTAATTTCTCCAAGGAAATTTTTGGTATCTCTCAAGCAACATACTGTATACCACATATATTTCTGTGGTTGCTGTAGTAATTATTCTCATTTTCTAATTGAGTAGCAAAATTAATAATGCATATTCAGATGAAACCTGCACAGATGACCAGAGCTTATTTTAAAGCTACCCCCCAGCAGTTTCACCTGCCTTTTCATTGAAGAGTCAACTAATATTGGTATGCCAATAATTAGATATGCCAGTATGAGTTAAACATCAGAAAACTTTAAATTCTTTGTGTTTTTATTTCCACTGTTAAATATTGTCATAATATTTCCAAGCCTCTTTAAATTTAACCTATTAAAAAAACGAATCGTTAAATCACCTTCTTAAATAGAAAAGAAATTGGGTATTACTCTTTATGATATTTTCTTGCCAGTCTGAAGCTATGATGTTAAAACACGTGTATGTCCAAAACATGCATGAACAAACAATTTCACAGCAGAAATTTTTCCTTCTGTATTAATCTGAAAATTCATTTGAAAATAGTTCTCTCACAGTTACTACTCCTAGACAGTCAGAATTATGACATTAAGTACTGGGTGAGAAAATGTCCATTTCTGTATGGAGTCAATGTTATAAGTGAATTTTTTATTGATCAAATACATAATTGAATGTACTTATGTTTTCTAACATTAGTTCTTAATGAACACATCCTATAAATGCACACATATTTGAGTATCTACATTTTACATGTTAAATTGAAGTCAGTTACTGATAAACACAAAGGACCGTGGCTGAAATATTCAGAATAAAACACGTAGTCTAAAATGATGACTCTCCCTAAACCCTGAAAGTAAATGATATAGTTTTAAATTAAAAAGATCTTAACACTTAAACTTGCTCAGTAGTGCAGAAATGTGAAATTTACCTCAAAATGTTGATGGCTGTATCAAGTGAATTTTAAAGAAACTTTGGAATCGGAAGAATATATGTATATTTGTATTAGATATCACACTCAGAAGGTGTTGGTTTATATATAGAGATAAAATTTTACTCATTGGAAACCAGCTTGTTTGCTATCAAGGCCGAAGGCTATTACTCTTTGAATTAATCACAAACAATTACATCTAGCAGCATAAGCCATTTCTTCACAGAAAGGATGTCACAATTTCCCATTCAAGCTAGGAGAGTAATTGCTAGTGTTACTTTGAACTTCGTGACTGGAACTTAAGACTACAGAAGATTGCTCCTGGATAGCCATGTGGGAGAGTTGCTATTAAATGATTTAATCATTTTTAGTATTGTTACTGATGGTTGTGACCTCACACTCCTTGAAATTTATTGAACTAGGATAGATTTACATCATTTTTCCATTGTACTTGGGTAGACATAGTCAGGCAGGCTATCTGAAATACACTCCAGATATTAAAGGTGGTAGTGGGAATTTTATCATTTCACACCGTAAGTTGAAATAAGTTACTCATATACCATGGAGAAATTCAGATACCATTGTAATATGGGCAATACCACACAAATAGGTCACTGTGGCATGTGTATTCCAGTTAGAAGAAAATCATTAAAATCATTAAAATCATTGTCCCAACAAGCAAGTTATTCAGTTAAGGAAATTGCATCTTTCACCTTCCTATTTTCTTGGTGACATGAGGAGCAAGAATAGTGCTGGACTGTAGAAGTGAAAGCAATGGTAATTGCAGGTTCCTTAGTCTTTTCTACTTTGTCTGGAATTATTTGTATGAGATGATCAATATTTTTTTCCCAAGGCAGCCTTTCCTTGCAATAGAAAGATTCACATATTTTCCCTTGAACTTTAGATGAGACCTTTATTGTAGATTAACCTAATTTCAATTCCAAGCTCTCATTAAGATTCCAGACAATTGACAAAACTTTCAGACAAAATCCATTTCTTGCTTCATCCGGTTTTAAATAGATGCAAACCTTGATATCACAAAATTTGAAATTTGCTTTATTTTCGGTACTTTTAACAAAATCTGCTTGTTATCATGGCATTAACAGTAAAATGCTCTGTACCCTTGTCATAAAAATTATGCACTATTACATCATAGATGACAAATGACTGCATCATAGATGACAAATGACTGCATCATAGATGACAACTTCTTGAGACAAGAAATTAACAGCCCTACTCGAGGAGATGCATTGTTGGACCTGTTGGTCACAAATGCAAGCGAAATCATCAGGGATGTCAAAGTTGAAGGCAGCCTGGGCTGCAGTGATCATGCCCTAGTGCAGTTCACTGTCCTAAGAAATTTGAAGCCCATGAGAAGCACAGTTAGGACTCTAAATTTTAAGAAAGCAGACTTCCAACTCTTCAAGGAGTTAGTAAATAGGACCCCGTGGGAAATGGCCCTCAGGGACAAGGGAGTGGAAGAAAGCTGGCAGATCTTTAAGGACACTCTCTATAGAGTGCAAAAGATCTCAATCCCAACATGTAGGAAATTGGGCAAGGAGGGCAAGAGACCACCATGGTTGAGCCGTGACTTGCTGGTCAAACTAAAGGGCAAGATGGAGCTACACAGGAAATGGAAGAAGGGACAGGCATCCTGGGAAGAGTATAGGGATGTTGCCCGGCTGTGTAGGGATGAGGTCAGGAAGGCCAAGGCACAGCTAGAACTGAATTTGGCAAGGGACGTAAAAAAAACCAAGAAAGGTTTCTACAGGTACATTAACCCGAGAAGGAAGATTAAAGAAAACGTACCCCCCCTGATGAGCAAAGTGGGGAACTTGTATCAACAGATGAGAAGAAGGCAGAAGTTCTCAACAACTTTTTTGCCTTAGTCTTCACTGGCAGCCCCTTGTTACCTCCCATGTTGATGGCCCACAAGTTGGAGACCAAGGTGACAAAGTCCCTCCCACTGTAAGTGAAGACAAGGTACGTGATCAACTCAGGAGCCTGAAGATACACAAGTCCATGGGACCTGATGAAATACACTCCAGAGTCCTGAAGGAACTGGCTGATGAAGTTGCCAAGCCGCTTTCCATGATATTTGAAAAGTCGTGGCGGTCAGGTGAAGTCCCTGTGGACTGGAAGA
Source organism: Limnodromus scolopaceus (assembly GCA_028565335.1). NCBI lineage: Eukaryota > Metazoa > Chordata > Aves > Charadriiformes > Scolopacidae > Limnodromus > Limnodromus scolopaceus. The sequence goes on along the minus strand of JAOXNO010000013.1, from coordinate 74,991,930 downwards.
AAGGAAACATCACACCCATTTTTTAAAAAGGGTAGAAAGGAGGACCCTGGGAACTACTGACCTGTCAGCCCCAACTCTGTGCCTGGTAAGATCATGGAACAGATCCTTCTAGATGCCATGCTTGGGCACATGGAGGACACAGAGATGATTCAAGATAGCCAGTGTGGCTTTACTAGGGGCAGGTCCTGTCTGACTAACCTAGTGGCCTTCTATGATAAAGTGACTAGGTCAGTAGATAAGGCACGACCTATGGATGTGACCTATCTGGACTTAAGTAAGGCTTTTGACACGGTCCCTCACAAGATGCTTGCCAAATTGGAGGGATACGGGTTTGATGGGTGGACTGTTCAGTGGATAAGGAATTGGCTGGATGGTCACATCCAGAGGGTGGTACTTAATGGCTTGAATTCCAGATGGAGAGCAGTGACAAGTGGCGTCCCTCGGGGTCCGTACTGGGACCGGTACTGTTTAACATTTTTATCAACGACATAGACAGAGGGATTGAGAGCACCATCAGCAGGTTTGCGGATAACACCAAGCTGTGTGATGTTGTCGATACATCAGAGGGATGGGATGTCATTCAGAGGGACCTGGACCTGGAGAGGTGGGCCCAGGTGAACCTCATGAGGTTCAACAAAAGCAAGTGCAGGGTTCTGCACCTGGGCCGGAACA
>JAOXNO010000013.1:74945475-74985731 GCA_028565335.1 Limnodromus scolopaceus | reverse complement strand
GCAACCACTGAAAAGAGTCTGGCTCCCTCCTCCTTCAAACCACCCTTTAGATACTTATAGGCATTGATAAGGTCTCCTTTGAAAACCATATAACCATTGCATTTCAGATACCCAAAGGATGCAGAGGTTTTGATGAAAAATATATGAAATACATGTGTGTATGTGTTTACACCGTTATGTACATGCACACACGAAGAAGGAAGCTGCTTTTCTCTCTGTTAACACAGTCTAGAGAAAGAATCCATATACTGAGGAAATAATCATGTCCGAAATAGCAGTAGAGAATTATCAAAGACCCTATTCTCCAACTTCAGCATGGGCAAAGAAGCCAGTCATATTATAGGGAGTAGCATGTAGTTTACATGAAGAGTATGGATTTTAGGAATTTTGAAAGTCCCCTGTAGTTCAGAGTTCTTTTCACAGTGAAGATTGTTCATTGGCATTTGTAGCTATCTCCACATCCTCATCTCAACATCATAATCACCTAACAGCAGTCCTGAACTTTCTTTGCTTCAAACAAACAAAAATGGATGAAAATCTCATATTTAAATATCTTAATTTGTGAAAGCATTATACTCTCCTGACTCCATAAGTCATGAAGAACCTACAGGCAGAATAAACTATTACATATGGTATGACCAACAATATTATAGGTTTGGTTCAGGTTGCTCTGATAAAATCTTTTACACTAACTATAGGTCCTCTGTAAACACTTTTTTCTGTAAAGCTTGAATCTGTTCCCTGTGAAATTGTGCCAAAAGATATCTAGGAGGAACATGTCAGCAACTACTTAGAAGTAATCCTCACATCTTTCCTCCAGTAATTCATTTTGCAGTACCCTTTCCTGTCAAACTAGAGATGAAAAAATTGCCCCCTCTGAGTTGATGAGATTGATTTCTTTTACAGGCAGTGTTGTAACTAGTTTACACAAAATGAAATGTGTGTCACAAAAAATAAACCACACAGTGTCACTGAATAAAGGAGTGAAATGTTGCTTTATACTGATGGCAAGACTTTTGAGTAGGACAGAAATATCACAAGCATGTTTTCTAATCTGTTTTTTAACACATTCTTGTCTATTGAGCTGCCAATGTAAATTGTATATTGTGTTATAGCTAAACAGTTCAAATTATTAAGGCTTTTTCCAAGCTAATCTAAACATTTTACAAAGTATAGCTATGCTGTGAGTCTTTTAGATATAGCTATTCTTTATTTTCTTCCAGAAGATTCTTTGCATTGTAAGAAGAACTACATGGACCAAGCAACCTTTTTGGACTCTTGGAGACATGGAGAAAACTGAACAAAAAGTGTCAGCAAATTCACATCTCTATCACGTCAGAGCATGTAAGATTTCTGTGTCCATGTAACTTTCTGACACAATACACAAATATTCCCGCTTATATGCATCATAACTTATTTCAATAATTTTCACAACAAATTATCCAGCTACACAGAAATACGAAGGAATATACCTAGCATGAATCACAGAGAAACATGTTAACCTCATTTTTTTTTGGTGAATCTTTCTGTTTAAAGCAGTGGTCGTGTCACTATTTCAGAAAAGTCAGAGAGTATTTTTGGTGTTCAATGACTAGGGATGTCAGTAGGTTCATTTTATGTAGAGTATTTAGGAAAGAAGAGAAACAACTTTTTAGAATATTGGGGAAAATGGAGAAAAATGAACAAAAAGCGTTAGCAAATCTATGTGCACATACCTCTGTTTATGAAAGCACAATTTTACTGTAACTACTGTATAGAATCAAGACAACAGGGAAAAATAATTGTGTACTAAATTATGCTTTGTTTGTAGCATTGGCTTAAGTCTGGTTTGCGTTTAAATGAACTTTGCTTATGTCTGTGGAAAGGAATAGAAAGAAGAAAGACATTTCAGATTTACTTGAATCACTTGAGCATCCTACTTGGAATGAGACTTCAGCTTCTCTCTTCAATTTGTGCTACTTCAGCTGTTCCACTTTGTATGATCATGTAGTTTATTGGGCTCTGTTATTTGGTGGTTACGAATAGGATGTAAATGAAACAGGGTATGATACATGGCCTTTTGCTCTATCTGCACTGGAAAAATATTTGAATAATAATAATAACAGCATGACCTTGAGCATGAATCTCACAAATTACAATACTGACTGCTCAGGCTTGTCTTTCTTGCATTTTGACTGAAAATTCTGCCTGAATATGTTTAAAAAGAAGGTAAAGTTAAAATAAAATACTTCCTTTTGAGATTTTGACCAAAAATGCATGTTTCTGAGAAAAACTGTAGTTCCAGTATGACATTTTTTAATAGAACACATTATTTTTAAGTTGTTTTGAAAAGTTCCATGAAATATTCCTTTTGTGTTAGTGGTCTTTAAAAAAATTGTTGAAGTGCTAGAGGTATGCTACATATTATAATAACAAATGAAGATGGGTTCCTAACAAATAAAAAGATGTCAAAAGTTGCAGGACCTTCATGTATGCAATATCCCTCCATGGATCTGAGTGTCCTAAGTCCTGTCATCTACTACTAAGAATCAAGCATATTTTTCTTAGAGAGTTTATTAAAGAACTGTTTAAACCTTGAAGAAATTCTGTTACCTTTTCTATAGTCTAAATAATAGCCACTGCAGTGTGACAATACAAGTCGGCCTCAGTTTCTGTTTCTGCCAGTGGTTTCCTTGGAGACCTTCTGCAGGTCACTTCCTTGCCCTTTGTCATCAGTGGTACTAATTTGAAGTAGCTAATCCTTCATTTCCTTTGCTTTTATTACTAGCGTATGAACAACAAATGCTTCATAAGTACTGAAACAAACTTTTACCATTTCTGTCACATTTTGCTCATTTCGGCTAAACCTTGCTGGAAAATTCAACTTCACACACAGGACTTCTATTTTGGCTAACATATTCCTGGTGAATAAATAGTGAAATGCATCATTCAGCTCCATTCTGATTTGGTTCTGTGCAAGAATCCAAAGTTCAGTAATGGAACAAGAGACTGTTCTGAGGATTATCTGACACAAAGGCAAATACTGCAAGTCTTGTGGGGAAAATTCTCATGAGGTTTAAAAAAAAATCTAGAAGGAAGCAGTCTGAGTATTGGTAGAATGTCCAATGCTAACTAAATATTTGCATTTTTCCTTTGTTGCAAAAAAGTGAATAGAGTCCTGAAGACAGACTTCTTGAGGACTAAAGAGGTTGATATTGGTGAACCCACACTTGTATTTGCAAACTATTTTGCTTTACAAATTCTTTATATACTGTCATAGGCTGGATTGATGGACTGAGACATTTAATAAGGCCAAGTGCTGGGTCCTGCACTTGGGTCATAACAACCCCATGCAGTGCTACAGGCTTGGGGCAGAGTGGCTGGAGAGCTGCCTGACAGAAAAGGACCTGGGGGTGTTGGTCAACTGTCAGCTCAACATGAGCCAGCAGTGTGCCCAGGTGGCCAAGAAGGCCAACAGCATTCTAGCCTGTATCAGGAACAGTGTGATAAGTAGGACTCGAGAGGTGATCGTCCCCCTGTACTCGGCACTGGTGAGGCCTCACCTCGAGTACTGTGTCCAGTTTTGGGCCCCCTACCACAAAAAAGACATTGAAGTGCTGGAGCGGGTCCAGAGAAGGGCAATGAAGCTGGTGAGGGGTCTAGAGCACAAGTCTTATGAGGAGAGGCTGAAGGAGCTGGGGTTGTTCAGACTAGAGAAAAGGAGGCTGAGGGGGGACCTTATTGCTCTCTACAACTACCTGAAAGGAGGTTGTAGAGAGGTGGGGGTCGATCTCTTCTCCCAAGTCACAGGTGATAGGACAAGAGGAAACAGCCTCAAGTTGTGCCGGGGAGGTTCAGGTTGGATATTAGGAAAAATTTTTATGCTGAAAGGGTTATCAAGCATTGGAATGGGCTGCCCAGGGAAGTGGTTGAGGCACCATCCCTGGAGGTTTTCAAACGACATGTTGACATGGTGCTGAGGGACATGGTTTAGTGATGGTTTTATTGTCAGAGTTAGGTTGATGGTTGGACTAGATAATCTTGAAGGTCCCTTCCAAACTAGATGATTCTATGATTCTATGATTCTGTCTTATATTATTTGATATGTAGACATTATATGTTTGGTACCCTCACTTAACTTTAGCAGAAGCTGAGGAGATATGCAATTGGTCTGAAGACAACTCAACATCCTTCTCTTCTTTTTTTAAAGGATGCCAATAATGAAGGTTGGTAACATTAATATTTCACCTCATTCTTTTTCTTCCCATTTATAAAGCTTTCTTCTCTGTCATAATCAGTTAGTCTGATTTTGTCTTTTCTTGCTCAGCCTTGAAAATATTATTTGAGTTTAATCAATGGAAATGTAATCCCAAATATGAACTAATCTCTATTTTCGTAATATGTATCTTTCATTTCAAGGGAAAACATTCTGAAAAGAATTTACATGGTACAAATACCCTTTCAGACAAATTGTGTACATCGCACACTACACCTTAAAGTTCTTATTTTTAATCTTAAGGTAAGATGCAAGCAGGAGACAGTCATTCCTATTTTAAACCTCACAGCCTAGTATTAAAAGAAATTTGAACTCCTGCCAACTCTTGGCCACTGTACAAAAAGAAAATAATTATGAACTAGAATGAGCTGCTTTTTACTGCTAATTTTTCCATTCATACTGGCAGTTCCCTAAAAGTAAGTGTACGTAAACAGTGTCCATGATGAGCAGTACAGTTTTCAGTCAGAAGCTGTCAATTTTTACCAAATTATAAGGACCAGCAGATGGTGCTATTGTAGATGGCTATCTTGATCTTTTTTTTTTCTGACCAAAATCAACAATAAGCTCTTTAAAAAAAAATGCACATAATGTCAGCCATGGTATGGTACTTTTCAAAGACTGTGGATATTCTTTCTATATAAGGCTGTATCTCCAATGGCCTTATTTTCTTAAAGATATATTACAGATTTCAGTCATACAAGTAACCTGATATTATATGGTGAGGAAATTACACTATTTGCCTTGCTGGAATGGAGGGAAAGTACTCAAGTAAGAATTAGCAACGTGCTCCTGTGAGGACAAAATACTCTGGTTCCATATGGCCTGAACAAAGCAACTTGAAATTACTGTAATTGGAAGTGTTTAGTTAGACAAAGTAAAGAAAGGTAAAAGGACATTTAGCTTCCAAGCATATAGTATAAGTCTTCTCTAGATAAACAAAACAGAAGGGAAGTGTCTCAAGAAAGGTGCGTTAGTGCTTTAAAGCAATAACAGTTTTTGAAAAATGCTGTAATTTATCAAAGGTGCAAACCTATTTGTAAGTTGGAGAAAAATCTGATGGTTACCTCCAGTAAAAAATGGGGAAGAAAAGGAAGAGAAAGTGGGCAGACTTAAATTTAAAAATATAATAAAAGTTACAATACAAAAAGATGAAGAGTCTCACTTTTCTTGACTAATATCTGGGACTAATAGCTCCTCGCTGCTACTTCAATGGTTACCACAGGCATTCAGAGAAGCCTTGGCTTGAGGCATACAGCAAGAAATGAGTAGTGCAGCTGGCAACACACCCCCGGTTTCAAGCTTTGATTGCACACTAGGGACTATGAAACACAGACTCTCAGTTAGCAACCTTTTTACTACTCGTTTGATTGTGCCAAAAAAGGATGGAGGAATAAGTGGAAGATACGAAATGGTCATGCAATTTGAGAAAAAAAAAAATCAATATTATGTATAAATGGTTTAATTTTATTTGGCTTTGGTTTGTTTTTTTCTTTGTGTGTTATTTGGTGGGGTTTTTTTGTTCTGAAAATCTTAATCTTCTTAGAAAAAACACTGGAAAAGGAAGGCAATTATCACACAGGGATTAAGTATATCAAAATTGCAACGTGATAGTCAGGGGTAAGGGTACTTCAGTGTAATGTAGGAAGCAAACTGTCTCACTGTTCACTTTCAAAGGATGTTGGCCAGTCACCTGTTCTTCCATCCCTTACTGACAGCCATTGTAAAACTCAGAAATAATTTTTTTACTTTAATTGTTAAAGTAATCAAGAGTATTCCAGTGATGTAAAGACAGTGATATCTAACATAGAGCTATGGTATGTCATGATCACTCTGTAGGGAATAGATGTAGGGGAAAGAATGCAATGAAAAATTTGACTCTGCTTCTCTGGACCCTGCTGAACCCCCTTGACTTGAGAAAAGTCTTGTGGAGAAGTGCTTTTAATGTGTGTTCCAACACAACACAACACTATAGATCACATGTGAAGACATTGTCAGAAGGAATATTAACACCATTGTCTCCAGAACTGTTATATTTGCGGGTGTCCCAAAGAATAACACCTACACTACCTAAGCCTGTATCTACACCAGTAAGTTTTGCCACCTTACACTTCCTATCTTATATATCTCTACATGCTGCATAGTACAAATCTGACTATTATGGTCATATTCTTCTTTGCTTTTCTTGAACCTGAGGTTTCGTGGGGTTTTAAGTCCCCAGTCCCTTACAGTTTTTTGCAGTATATCTTTAATGTGGCTCTTGTGCAGAAAGATCTTTCTTTGGGAAGACCTTGTGGTAATCTAGATCTCATGAAGGCAAATACTCTTAGTATTTCTGGATGCTTCAGTGTCTTTAGAGGGGTGCCTTGTCAGGGAGATGACAGCTGGAAATAGACAGAGGGATCTTCAATAAGGGCATTTATTAAAGTCAGCTGTCAAGCTGTTAGACTAAGATATGTTTTAAAAAAATTACTAAGTGGTGTGCTATGAAAAAAACATTTTTATTATTTGTACAGCCTGAATGATAAATATCAGTTACATATGCAGTACTGTTGACTGCTCTTTGGGAGGATAACCTGGATAATATTTTAACACATAACATAAAACATTGCATGCATTATTTATTTTTAACATTTTCATTGCGTGCAAAAAGGTAGATAGAAGGAATGAAACTCAGTCATTCCAAGAAAAACAAATATAGAACATGCAACCTATTAGTCTGATGACAAAAATATTTGACAAAATGTTTTAACAAACTAAAAAACTTTTAAAAAGGAACAAATGGATTTATCTTTGTGCAAAAAATGTTCTGTTGATAAGTTAAAAATTATGAAAAACACTGAACAATATTCCACTGGAATTTAAAAAAAAATATTAAAAAATCAGTGTGAGGAGAGTGTAAGCTGTTTATGAAGACTTTAGTCCTCAAAGATTTTCCATGCTTTATTTATTTCATTCTCCACTTGTCCAGCATGCAGTTGTTAAAGACACATGTTCTATTGTTTACTCTCCTAGAAAACATGTAGGGCAGCACAAGGACTAGTTGCAAGCTTGTTGGAAGTGACGGAGAGAACTTGGGGCCAATTTATGCAATTGTCTGCACCATTTTGCAGATGCATGGTGTCATAGGGCACTGTCCCCTCTGCTTCCTTCAGTCCTCTGCTCCTTCTGCTGCAGGTCTTCTGTTTCCCCTCCAGTGTTGGATCCTTCCAGTTCCTCATTGTTCACTCAGTTTTCTTTTTGTGTTTCCTGATCTGAGTCAGTCTTTGAATGCCTGTGAAAGGTTCCTGACACAGACACTGATCAAGAAAGGTAAAATGGTTGTTTGAGAGGACAAAATAATGATGAAAGCCACCTACATTCTATTTCCCCTCCATACTTGGTCCCTTATAATAATCCTTTTAGTAGATCAAAGCTTTTGTTCTTCCTTTTGTTTTGGAAGTGTTGTGAAGCTACAGGGATTGTAGCCTGTGTGGTGATCTTAATTCCCAGCTACAGGGGGAAATGCTTCTAAGAGGAGTCCAAAGCTACGGGTGTTTTGGTAGGGAACAATTTAAGGATCTTACTACAGATGATGTAGATGATGCAGTTTTTATCCTGAGAGTGTTAAAAGAGTTTTTGTGGTCTCTCTGCTACCTGACTGCACATAAATGATCTCCATGGATTTCACTGCATGTTGGCATTGAAAAGTATCTTGGGCACAAGAGCCAAATGCATTTTTTCTAAAAATCCTGAGAGTATCTGCTAGACTATCCAGGACATTTGTCTGTAGACCAGCAGGCTCCGTGATGCAGGACTTTGGGATGTTTCTGCTGCTTAGCAACACAAGCCAAAAGAGCAACTCCATTTCCCAGTCCTTGCCTCTATGCCAACTATGTTACATTTAACTCTTTCTCAGCATGTTCTTGAATGGTTTATTTTGAACCAGCACATGTATTTTAACACAATATAGCTGTGTATTTCTTTTTAGAAGAAGCGCAGAATTGGTCCATCAAAGCATGGTTTTTTAAATAGGCAAACATTAATTTGGTCTTGTGCTTTAGTTCACAGTGGTGAAGCACAGTTTTGCTGGCGGGGACGCAGCTGGCTTATTACTGTTTATAGCACCAACATTCAAGTGTTGTCCAAAGTTGTCTGGAGCTGCATGCAAAACATACCTCTAAATAATAAATAAAATAATAAATAGTAAATATGAATAATATAAACAGGAGATGTTTGTAAAAGAAAACGATTCTTTTAAGAGTCCCTTAAGAAGTCCTTCTGCCCTTAAAAAATGGTGGAATACTGGCCTCAAATTGAACAAAAAGTCTCTGACATGAAAATGCATGCCCTACTACATTCACCATAACTTTCTATCCATCTTTCCTATGATCACTTTGTTGTTGTTCATTTTGATTCTGTACGCAATGGCTGGACCACCTCAGCTTTTCTCCCTTTCCCTTCTTCACATACATTGATACAGCTGCTCTTCTTTCTTCAAAACAAGAAATATGGATCAGAAACCAAGGTGACTCTGACTTTTTATGTCATGCAAGTCTCTTTTGAATGGTTAAGTCCCTGAAGCAGTTCCAGATTTTCTTTTCTCAGCCCTCACCTTATGGAAGTTTTGGCATATTTCTTTACCTTTCCTATTTATTAATCATTTGCTTCCGGGCCTCATCATAATCCTAATTTATACCATTTTTTGCAGTGACTGCTGTGTTTGCAGTTGCCCCATGATTAATCCTACAAGCCAATAAAGTCTTTCTTTGGTTTGGCAGAAATAGAAGGACTAATTGTTTACTTTTTCTTAGACAATGGTACATGCACTTAGTTAAGGACATAATACTGTACAGGTAAAGGAGGTGTTGTTTCCATAATGTTGAAGATGAAGGAAATAGGAAAACTGAAAATTAAGCTCATGGTCACTGTGACCTTTAGGCAGTCAGTGCAGTGGTAGATTCTGTATAGTCATTGAGCAGAAATTGTTATGTGGTTGTAGAACAGCAGAAACCAACACAGACAGTGTTGCAACAATGCTTGATTTGTCCTTGTTGGATGTCATCCTTGTGCATAACAGAGGTGGTTTTATTTTGTGACTGAAAGGCTTCGTTGCACCTAGCTGGACTGCATTATATGGAGCCACATTCAAGGCTGCAGCAACAAAACTCAACTTCTGTCAAAAATCTTGAGGCATAGAGCAGGGCTGCAACAGATGTCATCACAATACCTGTAATATGTGCCCTTAAAACGGTAGTTCATGACTGTGCATAGAGCAGCATCCCAGGCTGGGGGGTCTCACTTCCCTTGTAGTCATTCTCAAAAGTTCCATTGGAGCTGAATTGGGCACTACAGGTGAGAGATGTTTGTAAGTAAGTGTTGAAAATCAGAGGCATCCCTTCAGCAGTCTTGCATTGTGTACAGTTGTTTCCTTTCTTTTCTGAATGGTCCTGAACTACTCGGGAATAACATTCACTGAAAGCACCAGGAAAAAAAAAAAAAAAACACAAAAAACAAGCCAAAACCAAACCTGTAACGAAGCAACAAATAAGTGAAACTACAGCAATTGTCAAAAACTTGTTTATTGAATGTCAAACTGAGAGCAGTTATTGACCCAGGGGGATTACAGTTTATTCAGGGTGCCAAGTAATTATAGAAGTGACATTAGATCATCATTTACACTCACAGTATAGTCATGAATGACAATGTCAGCTAAAACAAGGACAAATGAGAAAGAGCCCACAGTCTATAATATTCCTGAGAAGCATTGCACAGGGTGTAAGTAGATGAGGGTTGTCTGGTTTAGTAGCTGTTCGTTTCCATTGGAAATTACCACCTGCTGTTCTCAGTGGCAGTTAGCACTAATGCGAGAATCCCTGAGCCAAACAATAAACTAACAGCAAATGCTGTTTTCTGTTTTCTGTCTTTTCAGTTAGGTAACAGATAGAGGAAACTACAGAAGAGACCTCTTAAGCAGAAAGCTTTGGTACTCAGCAAATGTACTTGTTGATCAGGAAATTGTGTAATAGAGTTTGGCAAAACTTACAGCATTTGCTAAATTCATACAAGTTGTTCATTTACAGGTCAAGTATCAGTTCCCTTTGCATGTTTTCACACAGTTCTTTTCAGATTAAATTCCAACATGTCATTCCAACGTTATATTCCAACTCATCTACTACAAAGATGAGAACTCCTCAAATTGGAAATACTTATTGGTCTCTGGTATCAGTGTGATCTCATTGTTTTATACAGATCTGCAAGAAAATCTGAATATCCAACCCAGAAACATTCAGCAGAAAATATCTTTCTAAAAGTGTTCATGTTAGGACAGACAATGGGGCTTTTGACATAACATACCAGCTTTGCAAATAGGAAGGCTGAAGGAAATTCTTGAAGGTCATTAGGAGACAATTGTCAATGTAGTCTTCCACTATATAAGACTTCTCTAGACAAGACTATTTTACAAAAATATTGTTAAGAACCCATACTGATGGTTTAATGGACCCTAGCAGCTGAAAGATCAATGACCATAGGAGAGAGGAGCATAGGAACATGCACATTAACCCTCTCACTGCAGCTTGGACAGGGAGATCTCTATTTAAAAAGGTAGCAGATCTTTTGACAAAAAGAAAATAACGAAGCACTTTACTAACTAAATGATCAAAATATAGCAAGAGAGAATTTCACATGGAGTTAATTTTTCAGCTGCCTTTTTTTTGTTTACCCAAACTAAAAATATCTCAAGTAGTTCAGCTTAGGGAAAGGGTACGCCTAACTAAATAAACTACAAATTTCACCTCCCTACTCTTTCAAATCAACATTATGTTAAACTTTCTGAAGCAAAGGCCTTTTTATATAGTTTCTCTGAATATAAAACATATATATATAAATAAAACAGAAAACCCTGCTGTGCTTCTGTTTTCTCTATGACAAGCTCTCCTCTATTGTGTAGGCTGTGGAAGATAGGCAACAAGAGCAAAAGAAAGACAAACCCAGAAAAAATTAAGGAAGGCGTAAGAGGAAGCAGTGATCTGGTGAGCGTGTACCTTATTAGATGTATATTTATTATGTTCATGCCAATTAACCATTTCTGTGGGCATAGAAGCAGCTAAATATCTACCTGAAATTTTCAAATTGTAAATTTCTTATTTACATCCTCATTCAGGTATATATTCTGTGAACATAAAAATGTCTGTACACCGTCACACTCACATAATTGATAAACAGTTCCACACTGTGTATTTTACACACTATATTCCAGCCATATGTTTCAGGACCTATTCTAGAGGTTTCTTTTTGTGACCAAGCTGTTATTTTCAGATTTGAGTAAAAATGCTGAATAACAGCCCATTGGAACCTGAAGATACAAATAAATATTTACCAGCCAAGAGTTATTGCAGTTATTGGAAATAGAACTTTCTCCTTTTTTCTTTTATAGTTTTTCTCGTTTTAGATGTTTATAACTAAAAATAACAAAAACTATACTAAAGTTATTATATAAATGAGAATTTTTAACTGCTTGCTGTTTGCGGATGGATCTGCTCTTTCTGGTAAGTTGCTACCTTTGTTATAAATGTGTATAAAAATGTGTAGAATGTGGTCTTCTTAGGCCAATTAAACCTACAAGTCAAAAGTTACAGTATTTTAGCTTGCTTCTGCATGTATCCTTGGTCCGTAACAGGAGTCATGTGCTCAATAATATCACAAGTCCAGCTGCAGTTATCTGCAAGGAATTTTTCCAATTGTGAAGGAAAGGGAAATAGCAGTGGAAGGACTGATGAAAACTGGCATGTGAAATAACCGAGTATCTGCACCACAGTGATGGGGGGAAAGAAACTATAGTGTAGTTTCCTGGTGGTTTGATGCAGCCAATGATTCCCTAAACCTCTATATACCCTCAAGCAAAAGAAAAGAAATACAAAGATATGATTATACATTTTAAAAGAACGGAAAGAGGAGGGAAATGACAGAGCAAAGTAGAAGGAACAAGGATTATCATGTGTGTGGAGCTGAAATCCTGTTTCTCTTTTCAAGCTGATCATCACACGCATGCCTTCTAAAATGCAAACACATTATGGGGTAGCAACAGCTATTAATTTCCAAACCAGCATCCGAGAATGCTAGGACCTTGTCTGGTCAGTATTTATGCATAAATCTACACCTAGCCACAGTCTATGTAACATATTGTATGTATTTCAGCCCAAATAGCTATTTTCTGTTCCTGATTTACTTAAGTTTTTCAGTAGTAAAATGTTTAAGACTGTAAAATATTACAAGAATACAATGTGTGGATTTTGCTCATGTTGTGTTTTGTTTAAAAGGGGGACATCAGGTCTCTTCTTGTACTTTAATCCAACATCATTTCTATGATTCCAAATGTTGTTCATTACAATAAACTAAAGGAGTGAAAAGATCTTATAATGAGACAATTTGGAGGACTTGACAGTTGGTTAACATTAAAGCTTGGGTTCAATCCGTCTTCAATAATCATCTGATTTGTACATCTGACCTCAGGGAATAATTGTTATATGCAAAATTTACCATGACACACTAACAACAAATACAGTGTTGAAGCAAACTTTGAAATGCCTGTTTCTAATGACTCAAGTATTCAAGAATCAAGGCATTTTAACTCAAAGATTTAGATTAAAACTCTCATAGTCATATTTGCCTAACTTCTAGGAAAAGAAATACAGCGTTTCTGCTCCAATATAACTGTGGAAAACAGGTTAGGAAGCAAAATATCTATATTACAGCATAATTCTGACACCTAATAGTTCATCAGCGTCACAGTTTGCTACAGTAAGAGTGATCTGTGTGCAAAGCTGGTGGAAAAATATGTGTTTAATTTAATGGACTCAGGATTTTACATTACCATTTGCAACAATAACTTAAGCAGTTGAGAATTGCACCTCTTGTGGGAATTACAGTGTTACTTGGATGATATCCTCTCAATGACAAATATCTTAAGTCTCAAATTCTCTTTTTCTGACCAGTGCAGCCTAGGAAAGAAGTCCATTACTTTCAGCAAAGTTAAGGAAGAAAAAATGCCTCTCTTAGAATTGTTTCTTTTTTCTGTAACAATTAAGACAATAAAATCACTGTTCACAAGCCAACATTGTTTTCTAGTTGGAATGAGAGGAATAGGGTTATGTTCTGGAGCAGGCTGGTCTCTAAAATATTAATGTATGTCTATTTTCTGACATGCACTGCTAACATGAACAAATCACCATTTCTACTAGGAACAGAGATAATCTTTGCAAATAGACTTCACATCTGGACATCAGTATTTTAGTATGGGAGTTATTTCATACAAATAGTCCTACAGCAGCAAATACAGGTGAACCTTTGAGGCTTTTTCTCTAAATTCAAAATTTCTATTAATTTCAAACCAAATGGACCTTAATAGTTAAATATTTCCATAGAACTGAGTGAAGGAATTCATTCATTCATTTTTCTTGTTTCTGTTCTCAACAAAATTCCATGATCTGGTTAACAAGTCCAAACAAAAAGATGAATATTTTTAAATTAATTTAATGGAAGAGAAGTTTTTAGACTGTGATGTACAGGATTCATAGACTCCTATGAAGACCAAGAAAAGCAACTAAGAAAGCAATTTCAGAGATGTAAGTTTTGATGTAATTGTGATGGATATGATAAATTTCTAAAGAAGTCTACTTTTTAATTAGAAAATTAATAATGCAAAAGAGTTGAATGCTATTGGCTCAGTTTCTGTTGCAGAGTGTCTAATCATAGCTTTTTTCTCCATCAGCTTGTAGAACAGCATTATATAAACTTTAGGATTGCAAGAGATAAAATAGCCATTTGGTACCATACTTCTATTTAAAACGACCAAATGCCAGCAGAAGAGTTTCACAAGTAGTAATGGTTTCATGACCACTTGCGTACTATGCAATTATGGGTCTATGTGAATGTTCTTTTAGGTCATATGTACTGTACCTGCCATATTTTACCTGGTATAGGACAGGTGTAAAATTAGATATGCATTTCCCAATAGTTTGGCATACAGATCACATCTAATGCTGTAGTTTGACAGGTAGATCAATTATTCAGTGTTAAAGGCAAACTGCCTTGTAGAAATCTTACTTTCTGATATGTTTGCACAGCTACATTGTAGTAGAAAAAATCTTTTTTTTTCCCCTCCAAAAAGGCAAAGTGTTAGAGTGTTCTTATGTTTTGCTTAGGGCTGAAGAGGTGCTTATTTTCTTTGCCTTCTGAGGGCTGAATGTGATCATACTTGGAGGTTAAAATTGTAGTTTAAACGTTCTGTTTTGTTTGATTCCATGACAGAGAGTGCCATTACTAATTTAATTAAAATTCACTTATATATGCTGTCATAACTATACAGAGTTATTCAAAGCTCCAAGGACTGAACAGACTTTTAGGACAGATTATTGTCCTAAAATGTTTGCATTTGCCCCAGTAAGTATCTAAACAGGCTTCTAACATCTTATTTCAAGTCTTTATTTTTTAATCTTTCTTCCAGAAACCTTGGCCTTAAAAATATTGGTATTATCAGATTTGATATTATAGATTGGTAGAAATGTCCCAAAGATACACATACAAATGCGAACTATTTTCAAGTATGGGGTTGTTTTAGGGAGGATATTACATAACCAAAATAAAAGCAAAAGTCATTTCATTGCATTCATATATTTTCACATGTCCAGCATTCAGCCTCTAGGTGGAAACAGGCTGTCCAAAGGACTTCAAAGATGTCAGAAAGCTTTATTTATTTTTCTCTTGTCTACCTATTTAATCAAGAAAATCATGGGTTCAACAACCCTACAAGTTTTGTTGTGTATTACAGAAGATGAGATCCTGAAGTCTGGAATTATTTTCTCTATCTTTTTTGTTTGTTTGTTTGCTTGGTTTTTTGTTTAAAAGCTGATTTTAAACAAGATTAGTTTTAGTGATTTTTTAAATGAAAGGATAAAAAAAACTTTGAGGAAATTTTCATAAGAAATACAAATAAACAAATTCCGGAAATTTCCTTCTTACACTCAGGAAAAGATTAACTTAACCAGTTTTGATATTACCAGGTTGGTTTTTTTTTTCTCTTTTCTCCAAAATAATTTCCTCCTCTACAGACATATTCCTATTTTTTTTTTTAAGATCTATCATAACCACCAAATATGTGCTTTGACATATCCATATTCTCTCTTAATTATCTGCTTTCACTGCCTGCAGGTAACTAAGTTTGTTTTTCTTGGGCTTTTGTAAAAGGCCTTTTAGAAAAAGGCCTTTTAGAAATGGCATTTTTGTGCTAATGAGTCAACAAAGAGAAAAATGTCTGGTGCTCTCAAAATACTGTGTTCAAGCAAACTAATAGCACTGAAAAAGCCCCACCTTATCAGATAATTATTAAATGCACATTAGTGGACAGCTAAAATTATGTGTTTGACTTTTCTTTTAGAGTTTTTCTAGATACACAAGGGAAAAATCATAACGGTTGGCTCTGATTCTGCACACAAAGCAGGAGGAAAAAACATTCCTCTATTTTGCATTATATAGACTGCAACTGCTAACAGTGGGTAAATAATTTTTCATTTGTATTTCCATCTTACACATAGAAAACCACAACATGCAAGAAGAAGCTTCTTGAATGTATCTTGACCTTCTGGAGAACAATGCAGGGATGCCAATTGCAGATTTTTAAAAACAAACAAACAAACACAAAATGAATCTTTCTTGTCCTCAGTTCTGATCTTTTCCCCCGCCCACCCCCCCGCCAAAAAAAAAAAAAAAAAAAAGACATTTAAAAATAGTGCTGTTTTTCTTTTTAAAAATTACCTTACTTGCTGAACCCTCAGGGCTTATGTCTTTGGATTTTTCTCCACACCAGGATCCCTGGAATCTTACTGATGTTTTCTTCTTTTAAAACAGATGATCACTTAACCCAGGGAATTGGAATTTAGAGGGAGCCCTGGGCACTGTCCCTATGTCAGCAGTGGAGTGAGTGAAAGTGAGGCAACAGCTCACCATGGAGGGACTCCCTTGGCTCCTCGCCCTACAGCTCAGTAAGTAATGAGCTCTGCTTACCACTCATTGGTATGGAATAAGGCCTCAAACACTTGTCCAAGCCTACTTCTGGGGGACTCCAAATTCTGGGGAATACAAGAATTACACTGGACTCAAAAGATTAGGTGTGATCTAAGACTCTGGGAACAGAAAGAGCCTCATTACCTTCCCAACCCTGGTGTGCAGGCACTACCCAGCCTCACAGCTTCCTTCTACTCAGTGGGAACCAAGTGGTAAATGTTGTCTTCCTTGTGGATAGATTTTACCAGACCATCTTCTTTTATGTTCTGTGTTTGGGCAAGATTGTATCACTGTTGCATATCATAACATAATACCCCACCTATCTAGTTATCTGATTTCCCTAGCAGAGAAATGAATGCTTGATATGCTGGACTTGTTTTGAGGATTTTTTTTAACCTCTCTCACAAAGCCAAAGAAATAATTAATAATAATAATAGCAACAATAACAAGTCCCTAGTTTCCAAAGAACTTTCACAATACTGCATATAGACAGCTCTATAAAAATCTATTTGCTTTTGGGCTTGAAAGAAGCAACCCAGCAATAATAAAAAAGTGTCCTGTAGACAAAGAACAAATTTGATCTGAGAAAACTGGGATAAACCGCAGTTTCTACAAAAAGAGTCATGACATTTGTTTGTCGTAGTAGAAAGGTTTCACCTTAAAAGCATTCTAGAAATTTAGTACAGCTCAGAAAGATGTAAAGACCAGGTGGAATTTACAGGGATTTGAACGCAGAGTGTTAGAACGTCTGGCCATCTCAAAAAAGCATGAATTTATGTCACTAAACAGTGTCCTGGGGACTAGGACTGCTCCTGTATGGCCTTTAAAAATTGCCTTCAACTTGCACTGAAGTCAGTGGGTTATCAGAGAACTCAGAAAAATCACTTGGAGAAGTGATGTCTGTGAGAGGCTGGGTCTTTAATAAAGTAAAAAGTGAACCAAATAAGATAATGGTTTACCTGACTCAGTTAAGGATCTCACTTGGTGCCAAATTTTATGGTGGATTTCATGGCTTCCTCACTGAGCCTCTCTCCACAAACTCCTGAGTGATACAGACATCACTGAGGAGTTGCTGGGGTAAAGCAAGTGAAATAATCCCCATGGGAAGTTGTGGTGAGTAGGTGGTTCAATAACCTCACCTGAAGTGTGTCATGTCTCAGCCAAATAGAGCTGCAAATGATTGGGTTATCAAGGGCAATTCTTTGCAGTCATAGGAAACCATCTACTTTAATTCCTTTCATAGACCATATAAAATCTATCTTAAAATCAATTAAGGTTTTTTTTGTTGATTTTTTTTGGAGGGTTGGGAGGGTGGGGAGGAGGGTGTATTCTCAGATACTGCTACTTGCAATGGAAATCCTCTTTCTAATTTCCATCCTAAATTTCTTCGGATCATACCTTTTGCTTTATTTATTATATTGTCCTTCCTCGCAAGTAGAGAGGAATGTCAATTAAAAAAAAAAAAAATTAAAAAAGGCTGTCAGGAAAGGTCTAGTAAAAAATACCACTAAAAATGTTTTCCTGGTTTTATACCATTTTCCACTACTTCCATCTCCTTTGTTACAGTTTCCTTCAGAGTTTGTGCTCATGCTTAGTAATAGTGTTCTTTGGCTTCTGCTTTGACATTAGATTGTCAATTTCCACATCCAAATTCTTAGTACCCAAACTGCCCCTTCCGAAAGAAACCTGAAATAAAGCAGCAAGGACCTACTGTAATCTTTTAAATTCAGACACTTCTAGAATACACAACATGGGTGCATATACATACACTGTATGGAAGTTTGTGTCCATACATACATACAATATTATCTGTGTTATAATCACTTCTCTGTGTTAGGTTTGGGGCTTTTTTTCGGAAGGCTCTGTAACAGTTAAAAGAATAACTAATGACCTCTGTTTATACAGCATGAGATAGTATTTTTGGCAAAAAGGAGGTGTGCGCTTGAGAGAGTAGACTCCAGCTGTCAGGAGGCTTTGCTTTTATATTCTGAACCCACAGAGCACAAAGAGAAGGATCTGTCCTCCCAGACACCTTTTTACTCCCCTATGGGGAAAAGAGAAAAGTTTCAAATCACCAATTTAGCAGCCTGCTTGGTCTTTTTTTAACTTGACTTTTAAGGGGCCAGGAAACAAAGGAATTCAAACTCATTCAGTTGGAAAAGCTGATTAATACTTTCACTGATTTAGAAGTAAGGAATAATCCTCTCAAAAGAAATGGAGTGAATTTGGAGATTTTTACCCCAAAAAAAAGAACTGAGGGAGATCTGAATTCTCAACAGCTACAGTAATCCCTGGCTATTAACAATGGGTGAAACTGAATTTGCTTGAATGTAAATTAGCTTAATGTGTTGCCATAAATAGGTATAAATTTGAATAAGCAACTGTGATATAATTACCACACTCATTTTTCTTACTTAGTGGAGGAAAGAAAGTCTTTTGTGTCAGTGGGGACGATCTCTGCGGGACAGACATTACCAAATACCATTATTCTACTGAAAACTGAGGCGTAAGTGCTTATTTATTTGAGGGTAATTCCCAGGTCATTTTTAATCTCCAACATATCCCCATATCCCCATTGTATACTGACCCCACTTTTGCTTTCCTTGCTCTTTTCCTCTTTATATAGCTGAAGAAGCTTTTACTTGTTAAAATATCCTTTGCAAGATCTAACACCTCCCTGATGGAATTTTCTTTGCTGATCCTTCTTTGTACAGTCCTTGTAGACTCCCTATTTATTCTTACTGTCTCTTTGAAAGAGTTATTTGTCTAGTTATGTCTAGAATTCTTTCCTCAATTCTTTTCTGCCCTACTTAGAGTAAAATTGACAGATCTTTGGTGGATGGTACCAATAATTTCCATTATTCTTTCAAAGTTTGTCCAAATAAAAAGACTATTAGTTTTCTACTACTTTGAATGTTCAGGTTGTGGGTTGTTTTTGGGTTTGTTTGGTTTTGTTTTGTTTTAAAATTTAGGTTAAACAACACATAACCCAAGTTCAGTTTTCCATACCATCTTCCTTACTTTTCAGAAATCGTGTTTATATCACTGCCCCTTGTTAGTAACAGAGAGACAATCTGATGAAAAAATGTTTGAGTCTCATTTCCAGCAGTTCTAAACTAGAAGTATTCATTCTCAAATCCGTCTAAGGAAATGTAGTTTCCATTGAAGAGAGAATAGTCAGTGTGTTTATTTCAAGTACTTTTAGCCATATCCAGGACTAT
Organism: Limnodromus scolopaceus; assembly: GCA_028565335.1. Taxonomy (NCBI): domain Eukaryota; kingdom Metazoa; phylum Chordata; class Aves; order Charadriiformes; family Scolopacidae; genus Limnodromus; species Limnodromus scolopaceus. The sequence continues at coordinate 74,966,216 of JAOXNO010000013.1, read as the reverse complement.
CTAAAGATAGACTTTAGCTTTAGACTTCAGCTATAGCTAAAAGTCTATAAAAGGCAAGTGAATCTCAATCGTTCATGAAATTATATTCCTTGCATATATTTTGTTATAGTAACAATCTTCAGGTATTTATATTAACAGAACTATGGGATAATATAAAGAAAGGAAAGATGACAGAACCTTGCAGTTACTAATGTCTTAGGATACTTCTATAATAAATGATCCGAAACCTTTGATCAATATATATAAGTACAAGGTGGCCTGTGCTATGTGTCAAAGCAACATAATAATGAATATTCCTGATAATAAACTAGTTTGTTTCTCTACTTGTCTATAAAACACTGCCATGGAGTACTCAGTTTTTATAATGTAATCACATAATTTCATTTATTTGCAAGAAAACTGAGTAATCTCACTTTCATCTGTCAAACAGGGCAATTGGAAAGCAAATGAAAATTTCGTATTGTATAAAGGATAACGCATAAATATTTAGTTTATCTTAGAAGTCTTTATTTGAAAAATGCCAGTGAGCATGGAATTCTTGCAGCACAGTATACTGACCACAAATTCTTTTTTCTGAATGAAGGGAAAGTTCAGATACCCCAAACTGACTATTTGGTACAACCTTTGTCTCTAGATTCTCTTTATAACATGAACACATTCATCTGCCTCTTTAAGAAATCATAATTCTTAATTTTCTTGAAGAACGTAGATTCAGAGACTTAACAAGATCAATGGCCCAGGTGAATAGCAACAACAGGATCTGTCCAAGAGAAGCTTACTCTGCCTCTCATAGATATGCAAATAAATAAAATTATTAGATTATTATGCAGCAAATTTATACTAATAGCAAAATTTCTCATAAACACACATTTCTAGCTCAGATGTATTCTACATCTGAGAGTCAATGTCTCTTGAGTCTTGTTTCATACATTTTGCCAAGCAACATCACAAGTACTCATTTTGGTACAGTGGATGGCTTTTCCTAAAAATACCTGCATTTCTGTTCATAAGCTTTTTTGTAAGAACAAGATAACTTTTGATCTTTTCAATTTCCTCAGCCTGAAAAAGATTTTTTCACTTTCAAATCTGGGCTATATATTTGCAATGGCAATACCCCAGGGGTGCCAAAATTTGGAAATATTTTTGCTTTTACCTATATTTTCCACCTAAATGGTCACTTGCTTACACAGATCAGGTAAATGGTCAAGTACTGTCTGTCTACTTCATCTTTGGTAACATAGTTCCTTCTGTCGAGGCACCGTCTGTCTTTGTCTTTATAACTTGTCCATGAATGTTCAACAGCTACTGGGTAGTTTCCTTAGGAATTTTTCCCTTAGAATAATTGTCTCTGGAAAACAAAAAAGTGTCAGATATATTTGTCTCTCAATATTTTTTTAATTATATAGTACTTACAGCTGTCTCTTTCTGGCGTTACTAGTCACAAAGGTATTTAAATCTTGAGAGCTAAGAAATTTTCCCATTTCTGGTGCTTGTTTTACATAAAACATTTGATCACTATTGTTTTTCTACTTACCATTAAATTGGTATTTTGCTTTCTAAATGTAAGGCATTTTTAAAATGTTATAAGTCAGTGTCAGATGGTGATAGATTTACTTAGAATCACCTTTCCTCTCAGTCATATTATACTGGGGAAAAAGGTGCTACTGGGCACAGCTTTGGGTGTCTGAATCTGGCCTGCAGAAGTGTGCAGATTTCTCTATTACTCAATGGCCAAATCAGTTTGAGAAAATATTCCTCTGAAGCCAAATGGTCAGGAAATATTGCTGCAGAAGAGTATGAACTGGAGCCAATACAGAGTTGTTAGTCCTCCGAGAAGACTTTGAATAACAAATAGATACAAAACTCTCTCTGACACTCACACAAACAAAACAGCGACTTATTTTGAACTTACATTGTTGAAACCTGTACATTCAATAGCTGAGCTACATAATGCACTCAGTGAAAAAAATAAATTAACAAATGAATAAATGAATTAATAATAATGAGTAATAAATAAATGAATAATAAATGAGTCTTTGGATGGTTGGGTTGGCTGCCTATGGAGTTGCCACCCTTGGTTAATGAATCCAGACCATTTAATATTTCCAAACAGAAGACTGAGAAACTGAAATGAAAGAGAAATGGGGCCAAAGCCCAAGTCATGCTGACAGCAACATGCTCACTAGCTGGTTTTGTCTCCTCAGAAAATCACCATTTTTGTGTGTTATTCTTACACATTCTCAATTGTCCTGTTCATATAAAAATGTGTCAGGTTTGGGAGAGTTTTTCATTTTCTGGTATGTGTCACTACTTCGAGAAGAGAAGAATGCATGTGACTTTTTTCTTGACCAAGCATTACCCTGTTAGAAGCAATTACTTTGTCACTGTGTTTTAAAAGGTGTGTATGTGTTTCCTATGAAACATTTGGCCTGGATGTCTGTTATTCATTGTTGCACAAATTAGACCTTTGTTTTCCACTCTTATCCACACAATTTATTTTTTTGTTTATCTTTCAGGCTGGCCTTACATTCTACTTCAGTGACATGTACACATTAGGGGCTGAGCTCTGTGGGCTAAAAATGCCCTCTTTTACCAAAACTGGGAGAAACTTTTATTTTTAGGAATGTATCCATACAAATTAGCATGTATGTTTTTAAGATAGACATTGGACTATGGATACACTTTGACTTCCCCTATGTTAATGGCAAGCTGATTTTAAGTATTTTCCCACAGACATTGTTTTTCAACCTGAAGGAGAGAAACATGCATTAAGTTTCACTTTGCAATATAAGCATTTCAAACAGAGAATATTATTTGACTGTTAGATTTCAAGTTTTGTTGTGTGTTCCAGAGAAGGGGAGAATCTATGGTGGGTTGACCTTGGCCAGTTGCCAGATGCCCACCCAGCTACTCTTTCACGGCCCTTCCTCAACAGGACAAGGGGAGAAAACAAGATGAAAAAGTTTGTGGGTCAAGATTTAAGACAGGGAGATCACTTACCAGTCACTGTCATGGGTAAAATATATTAAATCCAGGGAAAATTAAATTAATTACCAATTAAAACAGAGTTGGATGGTGAGAAACAGACAAGAATAGACAAGAACTAGAGGCTGGATCCCAGTCCTTTCCAGGCTCTATTTCACTCTCTCATCCTAGACTCCTCTATCTCCTCCCCCCACAAGCAGTACAGGGGAATGGGAAACGGGGGGCTTTGGTCAGTCCATAACAGGTCCTCTCTGCCACTCCTTCCCCATCATACTTGTCCTCTGCTCTAGTGTGGGGCCTTCCCATGGGCAGCAGTCCTTCAGGACAGACCTGTTCCCAGGGGCAGCAGTTCTTCAGGATAAACCTGTTCCAGCGTGGGCTCTCCATAGGCTGCAGTTCCTTCAGGAATAACCCCCTGCTGTGGAGCAGGCTGTGCAAATAAATAAAAAAAAAGAGAGAGAACTGAGAGGAAAAAAAGGAAAGTGAAAGGCTAAGGTATCAGAATCAAAAGAAGGTGTTTTCATTTAAAATGAGCAGGGAACATTAAGTGATGGACTTCCTTGACTCACTGTTAATTTTATGTTTAAAAATCACTTACATATCCTCCCAAGTTATTTCTCTAATAGTTCATTACAAATTAGTAAATGTAATTTTCAGAGTTTTGTTCCCCCGGAACCCTCTATCACCTGGCTATATGGCAATTTTCCTCATATTTCTTCTCCCTTGCATAATGTACTGTATATTGAACTCTTATTTCAGTATCCATATGTTATACTGGTTTTGAACTCATTTTTTAATCATTTCTCAGTAGCATAGAATAACTAGAAGACGATGCTGGATACACTAACCAAAAATATATGAAAGGCAAAAGTGGGGTCTTCAGATTCAGTTATTACCTTTGAATATAACAGTGATCTCGCAGTTTTATGGAGATAATACAAAATATTTTGTAACTTCCTCATAGTCCTGTTCATTTGTTCAGTCTATTTAGAATTATCAGACTACTTTGAAAATATCACCAGCCATTAAATTCTTACAAGCAAAGAGGTGAACTGGGATATACATTGTATATATTTATGCTCTGTGAGAATAATACGTAAAGAGAATGTATATTATTCAGTTTATCTCAAAACTTCTGTTTTTCAAAATTACATAAGTCTAGGAAAGGATCCAGTTGTCAAAAACACGTCTATTCAACAGGGCACATGTTAAAAAAATATGCTTGCATCCTGTGTTAGACTTCATAAACCTGAGCCACTGGGGGTAATTAGGGAAACTTCTTTGCAACTTCACTTTCCTCAGCAGGCTTCTTTGAGTAGTCAGATGCACTTTTTGAATGTCCATTGCATTGAAGGTGAAAGGAAAAATTAGCATGTGCACCTCAAAGGAATTTAGGCATGTATTTGCTGGGAGCTTATCTGTCCAGCCTTATCAAAACCAAGCTGCTCATGAGCAAGCAGTAAGCAGCAGCAAGCAAGCACTGACAAGGTTGGACTTCAGCTGCAGAGGAGCTTTGAGAACTGAACTTTTAAAAATTTTCTGTGCCAAAATCCCTTCTAATCCTCTCCTTAAGTATCTATGTTTTCATAAGAGACAAGGAAGAAAGCCAAAGCACCATTCCAGGAGGTTCCCTCCCCCCAGCATCATTTCAACATCTTCCCCATTTAATGATAAATTCATAGTCTTTGAAACAGAGATCAAAACCTCAATTTGTTTCTTTCTCTTTATTAAAATCTTGTTCCTTAACAGTGGGCTATGAAGCATTAAACCATTTTGTGTAAGGAGAACCTATCTTACCTGGCAATTGCTGCCACCTGGGAGCCATTATGCAAAAATGTGGGATAGAAAAAATGTCTCTTTGAGCTGAATTCGGACATCAAAGTACATACTAAATGGAGTGAGCCATGGGACTCAAAGCGGAGCTTGGTTATTTACCTTCTCATCACTTGGATGCTTACCAGCTCATTTCTGGGATTAGTCTATTTTTAAATAACTGGAGAACACTGCATTCAAAAGCAGAAATAATGACTCAGACTACAACTACAGCTACAACTACAAGTGCCACTGCAACTACAAAGCACAGTTGAGAATTCTGGAGCAGGCAGCTCTGAACAGTCTGAGTAAGTTTTGAGCCTGTCTATCAGGGTAAGCAATCCACAAAACACAGGAAACCACCATAGCCTAACATGATGTCATACAAGTAGGTAGTAAAAAGATAGACATAAGATCCTGCAGTCAATGCTGGAATACCCAACGCATACGTAAACCTTGTCACTCTGTTTCACAGTTGGCTAATACCACATTCTCTAGTGAATAACTGTATGTTTTTCTATTTGCACAAAAATGTGCATACATACACACACACAAATTAATTTATGATAATCTCTCTTTTTCAGACATCTACCGTAATGATCCCAGATCTCCAATAGCTTTTGAAGTTCATTTCAGTTCAGGTAAGTGTTCAGCCTGAACTTTCTATGCCTTTGGAGTTTGCAAAAAGCGGTTGCAGCTTTCTCAAGATGCCTTGCAAGATATTCAGTACTTCCTGCTATAAGGCCTGCTTCCCTCCTGAGAACTGTACATGAAAAAGAACTGACCCTCTGCACGCAATTCTTTCTTCTGCAAGGCAGGAAACAATAGCATCAGCCTTGGGGACACAGTGCTTTTGAATGGAAAGATACTCGTGCAGAAAAACAATCCAACAGTGGTAGAGATCAGGGCAATGTCTGTAACTTTCACTACTCCCTGCACCCTCAAATCTCATTGTGACTATATAGAACTCTTAATATTTTTAAAAGCTGTATGCTTGCTGCCAGAGACCTCCTTTCACACATTTCTAAGAGCAGGGAGACAGGAGAGTGATTTTGAGGGTATGTTGTTTTGAAAGTCTTTGTACTATTCTGTTGAATCTCCAATGATCTACACACTGCAAAGTTATCCTGGGTGATGAGTGAAGTGTTAAAGAGTTAGCCCAGATTCATATCTTTTGACTTAGGCAGATAGCCTGGGATCAGAACATTATCTTCATCACTCTTACCTTGAGAGACTTAACTGATGTGCTTGAATGAGGGGCTTGGCCCTCCTAGACTCCCTCTGTAGTCAAAAGGGAGTCTAACTTAAATTTTCTGAATCTTTCACTGTTACTGAGTTGAAAAAGAGGGAGATTAGGATATCTAAGTTTTATTTTTTGTGCTCCAGGTAAATGCTTTAAGTAAGATGGATTAAATCAAAACTCTGGAGCACAGCAGTCATGGAGGCGATCCTCATTGTCTAGGCTACAATGTCAGCTAACAGCATCTGTTTTGTAGAATACAATGCTTTTGTAGGCTTTCTTCAGGCTTCTCATGCTCTTAAAACTCCTTTCCTAAAACAACCTCAGCTCCCAAGCCTGAGTCCTTGGTTTGGCCAAGCCTGTATGAGAAGTCATACCTCTGTCACGCTGTCCTTGACAGCATTGCACCCGGGATAGGCCCTTTGGAGTCTTCTCATATGCTGTGGGAAAACCTGATGGTACTTCTGGACATTGTGGGTAGAGGGGATGTATTCTGGAGGACTGTCAGTACACAAATAATTTTCTTGAGTCTTCACTTCTGGGCATTTTTCCAGATACTAAACCATTTGAGCTGAAAGCTCTGCTACAACTAGGACACTACACTTTTCCCTCAATATAAATGGTGGGTGGTGCAAAAGGCAAGTAGCTAAATGTGTTGTGAAACATAACTGTAGCCAGCTGCCAGCACAGAGGCAGAAGTTCATCATGCAGCTGTCTCTTTGTTGGGGCATTCTCCATCCTTCTGATTTTTGTAAAACACCGAGAACTGTCTAACTTCCACATGTAACATTTCTTTGTGTTAAGTGTAAATTTTGTTTTTCTTTTTGTCTTAAAATGGTTTATATAAGTTTCTAGACATGAATTGAATTTGAGTCAATAGTGTTATGTTTACATAGGAATCAGAGAAATCATAGTAAATAGGGTCCCAAGAGGTCATCTAACCCATCTAGTTGCCCAAAGGCAAGACCAGCTATGACTAAACTATTTTTGACAGATTTTTGTCTCATCAGTTCTTGAAAACTTTCAGTGGCAGAAGTTTGCACATTTTCCCTTGGCAGTGTACGTTAGTGCTCTGCTATGCCTATAGTAGGAAAAATTTCTCCTGGTTGCCAACCCAAATCTTTCCTGCTGCCATTTAAGCCCATTGCTTCCTGTCCTATCTGCAAGGAATAAGTAAAACAGTTTATTCAAATCAGCTATTTTGTGGTTTTGAAAATTATAGTTTTTCTTTGAATATGCTCCAGATTTATAAAGAGCATACCTGTTAATCTATCCAGTTATGACACCTTCTGCCTCTCCCTCACACATGTTACCCAGCTATCTTTTTTCAGAAGCCCTAATCAGTCTAGTCTGATATAATTTCTTCTTGAGAAATCTGTGCTGGCTATTACTTCCCATTTTATTATCCTTTAGAGTCTTTAAAATTGATTTTTTTAGTGGTGGTAGGGTTTTTTTTTAATATTGTTTCTATATATATATCTACCTATATCTATATCTTCAGAACTCTGAAAGTCTGATCTATAATTTCCTAGTTCATGCTTTCTCCTTCTTCTCCCTTTACAGACTAATACTCTGCCTTTGTGGAGCCTCCGGAAAATGTACCTGTTCTCCACAAGTGCTCATAGAAAATCCCAATACTGTTTGAGAATGTTTCAGACACTCCTTAGGTATACTAGACTAAATTATTCTTCATTCAATTTAGTTTCAGCAAAACTTTTACAAGGAGTCTCTAAACAGTTCTTTTATATTGAACTGAATTCTTACCCCACTGTGGATGAGGCTACGTCAGATTGTGACAGATCACAATTAGGGCTTTTTTAGTGAAATTTATAATTGAAACCCCTCATAAATCAGATCTGCCATCATCCTCACTTCCATCAGTCAATGATGTTATCTCCCCCTGAAAATCAAGTAATCTCTTCCTTCTAATGAAGTATTGACTGTCTTACCCAAAAATGTGTATTTTCTTCATTGTGCATAACAATCTCTGTGCTGATTGTTAAGACATATGCTTTTAATAAGCTTATACCAAAAATTGAAGCTGCCTCTCATGCCTTGCTGACTGCCAAATGTTCCAAATGTCACCAGCCAAAGCCTGCAGCTTTCTTCTGACAGCTTGTATAATACATAAAATAGTAACCATAGAAAGCACCACGTGACATCAAAAGTTAATTAGCAATACTGAAATGAACCAAATTGAAATTCAAGTAAAAGAAGGGGTACTTCAACACTGTGTGTTCATTTTTACATTTGTATGAGTAACCACCTGTATTTTCTGATGTGCCTGAAGCTGTGAAAGGCTCTCTGTTCTGTTGCAGTGGGGTATCACGCAATGTAATCAGCTGACATTTTAATCAACTCAGATAGTCAATGAGGGATAGTGCCTAAGAGCCTGCCAGACCATGAGAATCCATCTGACTAGAGGACCTGAGCTGTCTTCCTTTTCTGAGATGAATAATGAACTCAACCCTCTGCTGACAGAAAAACTGGGAACGGGGGAAACATGCCCTTTCTTTGCACCAAAACATAGAGTTTACTTTTTCTAACAGTACCTTTTTATTCTTTCTCAAAGTGCTGTCTGGACTCTATTGGACCCAGAGCTGGAGAAAACATGCATGGCGCTATCGAAGACCATTTTGTAATACTAGTTTTATCTTTGTACTTATGTTTCTTCCTGATCTTGCTAGAAATTTACATGAAATGAATCCAGCTATTTATTTTTTCTAGTTCTCAAAAGGTCATGTTTAGGTCATGTTTGCTTTGACAGAAAATAAAATAGTTCACTCATTTTTGGTTTATCCATACTACTTCATTTGCCCTAAACCTCTCATAAAGGAGAAGTTATTGTCCTGATTTGAGGTACTTCAAAAGAATTCATTCATTCTTTCTTAGAAAATTTAAACAGGTTTGTAGAGCCTAATGGAATTTTCAAACAAAAATTCAGAGGGATGAGGTCCCGTCTAGGAGGGGAGTGTCATCAGAGAAATGTTCTCAGATATTAATTTTATGGCATATTGAGAAAACACTCTTTGAAATCTGACAGTGTTTATGAAAAGAAAAATTTCTTTTCCCGCTGGATGGGTCATATCTTAAACATTTAACTTCTGTCTACTTTGTGTTAATTCAGGGTAAACACAGTGTGTGGTACAAGTCTGGATTTTATTTTCTTACTTTTTTTCTATGTTCAAAGAACCCGAAGAATTCACTAAAGATTTATTCTCTGGGAGGAAAGATCTGCTTTTCATCATCTGGTTACTCAGGTCCCATAAAAAAGGTTCAATGCTTGACAGAACCCCAACTCCTAATCTTTGTTGGCAAGGTAGCATCCAAATTACATGAAACCATGGCTCTTTGGTGTTCTGCAATGAAAACTTAAGTGGTCTATATTAATTATAAATAAACTGGCATGCCAGGACTTCAATGATACTGAAAATTTGCTGCAGCAGGAAAGATTTCAGAGAGATAGAGGGGCATTCAAAATTCACTGCCAGGGTTCAGTGCTCCAGAATAGATGGGAGTGAATCTGTAGACATACTGTCTCACTATATAGAGGAGGTAAGATTTGTGAGATTATTTTTCCAAATCCAATTAAACACAGTGAGTTTGAAATTTGCTGACAAGTGCTGAAGGTTGATGATCTCCATTTTTTTGGGGGCACTTTAAAAAGCTGGCCATGAAAAGGTTTAAATAGCAGTTTATTCAGTCCCATTTGTCCCCAGCCAGTCAATCAAATTTCAGCTGGTGGCCAAGCAGTGAAGCACGAATTAGATATTGTGAGGTATCAGCAAAATCAAGATGGAATTGATAGTATTATAAGGATGTGGAGAAAAAAGGAACTTAGACTTGGGGAATAAAAGGAGATAGGAGAGGAAGTAGACGTGGACCTAGACACTGAGGAATAGGAAAGTGGTAGGAAGGCAAAGTACCAGTCATAAAAAGGAAAGGACGCCTGAAAGAGTGAGAAATAGAAAATATAAAGAGGTGGTTACTGATGGAAAAAAAAAACATAGAGGGAGCAATAAAGTTCTGGTACAAGTATGGAAAAAAGGACAGAGCACGGCCATGTGAACTATAGTAGTCCTGGTAAAGATGGAGTGATTATAGCCTACTGGAACACATTCTATGTGGTAAATTCACTATTAAATTCTTACAAGATACCTGTTAATATTGCTTTGTCCTCAAGATATTTACAGTTGTAAGAAGAAATCAAATAAATATTTTTCATTCAAGTGCATTATCCGTCATGAAAGTGTAATATTTGCAAAGTTGAGAGAAAATGTAATTTCAAACATATGCAGCCCTATATTTAAACTAAAAGAAGTTTAGTTTCTGAGCTATAAGGTCCAAAGGGCAGCCACAACAGGTCCAGAAGACTAAGGAAAGGAAGACTATTTAAACAAATGATAGTAGGAAACTGGAACAGGAAGTAATGTCATGATAGTAGCTCATGGTATATGTCTGTTCCTGCAGATATTCATGTAATAGTTTATAAACAAGCAGTCAAATTAAAATCAACATGAATATACAAAGTACAACACTTGTTTTCTGATATGAACCTAGGGGAATACTGCTGTCACTGACATAAATTAGTCTTAATTAATTAGCATTGCTTCCTATTTTAGATTAATAACCATACAAGGCTTAAAATCATTAGCTTTGACTGTACTTCTACATACCTATTACATTTACCTAAAACAGGTAGAATTCAGTTGCCTCCTCACTGGCCTGAGTCTTGATTTTGCTTGGAGCTGTACAGAGTTCAATGCCTGCAATAAAGCATTTCTAATTTCATTGGAAGATATAGGGATAAAGAACGATGAAGTGATCGCAGTGCATATTTGGGGCAGAAGCTGAAATAAAGCTCAGTATCCTGATTTCACAATTGCAAACTAATGCTGCCCATGCCCTCTTGCATAAATCTTAGCATCAGGACTATTCTTTATTCTTTCAAATATTCAGCATAAAATCCTGTTCTCTTGCACTGGTGACCTTTTAAAGGTTTTCCTCTGTCTCTAAGAGATTTTTCCTAGGTGTCAGGGAAGGAAATTGAAGCAGCAAAAAAATTTTTTTCACACATCATTGCTGCTCAATCATTTTAGCTCCTGACCTCACCTTAGTCAATTAAGAAATCCTTGGAGCCTCAAGATAGCATCTGACTTGCAGAGTACTGGGTGCTTTCTGCTTCATTTGTTGTTCATAGTGCCTTAACAGGAAAGCATGCTTCACAAATTACACAATTCACACACACACACATGCTCATATACACATGTGCATGCACATGTGCACGTACATATATTCACATACTATATAGCTGAATACAGTATATATCTCTTGGACACTGTGGTTTGGTAAAAGACCCAAAGTTTGTCAAATATTTTATGTCATTTATTAGAAATAAAGATACAGGCACAATAAACTGTGGTTTTATACACCTATGTGTAAAAATATATTTTAATGCATAAAGATATATCAGAATGTGTAAATACGTATTTTCATATGTATATGCATGTCTAAATGTATGTGTATGCACTCTATGTACACAGCAGATTGCATTTGGGTCCAGCATATACTTTGCTCTTTGAAATAATGTGACTAAGCACAGAAATAATGCAAATGTAAATTTCATTTGGGGAAAGGGATTGGATTCTTTTAATTTCTTTTTATAGCAAAGAATGCAGTTTTGCTGTGAATAAGGGAATTGTGCAGCTGAATGTAATTGCAAGCCACGTGGCAAATGTGCCTTCCACAGAGGAAAGTGGTAACATGGACAGGGCTACAGCCTTTTTATCCTACCTACCAATTATCTGTTTGTGGGCTTCATGGAACTAATTTCTCTTTCCACCTCTCACCCCTAGTCTCATACAATGGATAAGACTTCAAAGCAAATGCTTTTTGTCCTTTGACCATGCAATTTTCTTCAACAGCCTCATACAGGGTAAAGGATAAATAAAGAATTCATCAGAGATAATATCAGAAGACTGAAAGCAGAGACCTCATTTTCATGTAAGATTTTCTTCCTCAAACAGTGTGGCAGCAACTTGGCATGCAGTTACAGCAGGAGGTAAGGAGGGGACACATGTCTGTTTGCAGCACACTGGCCTGTTGCTGGATAGGTGAGCTGCCAGAGATTGATCACGCAGAGCAGAAATGCAAATGAGTGCCGAATTACATCCCTATAGCACTAATGAGAACCCAAAGACTATGTCACCTGGAAAGCTGCAATTATTGCTGCTGGATCATGCCCCAAAAATGCCGCTGACATAATATACTTTGAATTACATATTTATGTGCCAGGAAGCGGCCCCTCAGGAGAATACATTGAACTGACCTTCAGACCGTAAACCAATGTCCTCTCCTCCCTTACTAGCTATGGAATTGATCCCCAGAAGCATTTTTAATCTTACTGTTTGTCTGTCATTTTACTCTTTCTCTTTCTGAGGGGTATGGGATAGCAAAGAGGAGTCTGAGAATGGTGGAGGTGAAAATGCTGTTGAATAACTCTGAATTTTATGAAATTAACGTTGAAAAAAATAAAAAGCCAGTGAAAAGGGAGAACTCACCTTTCTGGCTTTCTCCTCTACTGAAGCAAAACCATAGGAATCTCAGCCTTGGAAGAACATGTACTAAACTGGTATGAATCAGCCTAGCTCTGCTGAGTGTAGTGCGACTTCACTAGTGGAATCAGTTTTTCCTAAGCCCTGGAGTAGGCAAAACCCTTCTTTGTCCTTTCCTTCATTTTCCTCATGCCTGTCATGAGACTATATTTTTATACTTCTTTTTGCCTTATACCTCATTGTCCTGTCAAATTAGTGTAAATAGTATATAACTTTGGTCACTGATATCAATTTTCCGTATTGTCCTTAATGCTAAAGTGCTTATTTGTGTTCTTTTCAGGCACATCCCATATTTCTGTTCATAGAGGTAGGGCAAGAAAAAATAAGTTGTTTATTCTTTTTATTCATTAATAGTTTGAAATCTACTTAACTCTTAAAGGAAGCATATCTTCACAACACTATAACACTTTTCGTCCTCTAACCTCTTATTGCTTTTTGGAATTATAAATTAATTGCGTCTCTCATACTGATTGTGAGCAGTAAAACCAAGCAGAGAAAAAAGATTTCTGAATTCACAGAACATATTTATGCTAGAACCCAAAAAAAGAGCCAGACTTACTGAAGTTTTTTTTCTTTGCCCCGATCACTAAATCCAAGCCCTTAACAATGTTCACTGCGAACAAGAGTTGGTTAAATCTGAAAACTGTGAGCAGCAGTCATCTACATGAAATCACCATAAGAAAAACACAATATGCATTACAGACTGTATTATTTAAGAAAAATACTACAGAATTCAAGTTTTAATATCTGAATGTTAGGATCATTGGTTCCAAGTAGCATGTAAACTTTGAAGCATTTTCGTAGCTTTGATCCAAATAATTTACAAAAGAGCTTAGATCTAAATCAAAAAGCTGCATTTCAGTCACCAAGCATGCCTGGTGATTGTTCCTGCAGAAGCTAACCTGGAGTGTGACACCGAAATGTGCCAGTGACCAGATTATTTTTTTAAATGTGTACTTTTCCACCCATGCATGACTGTAATCATAAAACAAGTGCATTGTACAGTGAAGGTAAATGAAGCTTGCGGGTCTATGCTGAAGATGACTGTGGCCACAGGTAAAGGCTGCTTGGTCTTTACTGTGTATCTCTTGCTTTTTCAGAAGAACTGTTCCTGTTTAGACCAGCTCTATGAGAAGACTTGTCTTCAGAGCTGGTCCCCGAATCTATCAGCTTTTCTGATGTTATGCTTGGATCTCAAAGAGTCCAGATGTTTAGTCAAGGCTAACATGTTGCAGGGATGAACAATTTTGACTGTGACTGCTTGTAGAAGTTTGGGAGGGAGTGGAGTAGAGGAGGAGGATGAAGTTAAGCTGCGTCTGTATGTGTTCCAGGCAAGAAGACAGGGTGAGTAAAAGTGGTTCAGAGTCTATCTACAGCACACTGTTCTGTGTGACCTGATACGCCCACAGTGGCATGCTGCTAATACCCCAGGATCAGACTGGCTTTTCAAAGTGCAGGAGTGTATGCATGGTGCTTGTGTTGGAACAAGAGCCCTTGGGAAATGGGAGAAATAAAAGATGAAGGACTGTGCTAATTCACTTTAGATAATAAAAGGTAGTTGTGGGGTCACAGCCTATTTCCCATTCTCCTCCCTCTCCTGCCCAACTAGAGTATAGCAGGACCATGTCCTGGGCACCGCTAGTATGGAGTAGTGTCCTAGCTAATTCGGCTTCGATATTATTTGGGCTAATTAGCCCATACACTAAATTGATGGGCCTAAGCTGTTTTTCCGGTTCTAGACCTAACTTTTCAAACCAGTTTGGGGAATTCTGCCTCATAATACATTGCATAGCATAAGTAGTACTTGTAAAACCAAGATATATGGCCAGATACCATCTCCTTGCTCTTTATTTTGGACACCAGCATACAACCCCTTCGGGTTTTTTGAAAACCTGTAGTTGGAAATGCTGCAGGAAATCAATGGAACTACCTGTTTGTCTGTCTCTATGGACAGCACCTTACACAGTGTGTGCTACTGAAATATGAAAAATAAATAAGGTTCTCTCCTTGTGGACTCAGTTGCATGATCTACTAATGTAAAAGTGGTTTTAAGGATGACTTCATTGTGTATGTTGTTTAAAAATTAAGGAAGTTAGGTAACATATTTAAACACTGTCTTGAAAATCAAAGTTGCAATTCAAATTTAATCTTGGCTAATATTTGAAAAGTTTTTATTTTGGACCTTGGTTTAGCTTTGTCATCAAGTTAATGTATATCTTTAAAATGCTCAAAGGAAGAATTGCATCAGAGAGGAGATGAAGACAGACTAGAATAATTAAACATAAGTGAATGTCAACACACATATGTGTGTATGTGTGTATATATACACATGTATAGTTATACATGTGTGTATAAGCTGTAGGTAGTACCTGTATAACTATACCACTGTTTTTAAACTTGGTCTGTGTGACTTCCATTAAGGGCAGTTTGTCCAGTAGAATGGATGATGTAGCAATAAAACTAGCCTTAGAGCTCTCCCATCACTTCTCTGATGCCTTCTTACTTAAAGTAGGGAAGTGAAGTAAGTGTCTATTACTTACTGAGGGAAGTGAAATCTTTACAGACTTTCTGTATAAGTAAAGAGAAGTTGACTTGCTCAATTCTATCTTTTTTTTGTAGAAGACATTACTTGAGCTTCTTATAAGTGTGGTAGGGTGAATGGGAAGATTCATTTGGGCAAGACAAACTGCTTTAAACAAGAAAAGGAAGATTCATATGGGCTAAGAAATATTGCTTTAAAGAAGATAAAAATTAAGTTCTCCTACCACATAAATAGATAAATACAGAAGCAGAAGCACATTCAAAAAATGAACACAACTGTCAAAGGACTTTCTCCAAAAAGTTGCCATTGAAAGATTCTTGCACCTCTGACTGGATTTTAGTATTATTCTCTCTTTTTTGAGTAGCAGTTGCTAAGGTTTATCAATGGCAAAAGTAGACCGCTCTTGACTTCAGAAGAAATAATATCCAACTCCTAAATGGTTGCCCGATTTCCAGTAAATGGAAATGGAATGGCAGTGGGAACTGTATTCAACTCATAGTACATAATCTATACAGAATAGGCTAGCTTGCAAATGTATTTTTACGGTCCTTTTGAATTCTTGTTTTCTGTTAGTGTTCTTTAAAATGCCAGGTAATGTTGTGGAAACTAATATCACTGTTTCACTGAAGCTCTAAGCAATGTTTTATTTCTTGTCTTTTAGTTTTAATGATAGTGTGCTGCTTGCTGCTAATAGAGCTGAGTAAACAATCTATGTACATTTTATTCAATTACTTTAGCTCTTTTTCTTCTTATGGTAATTACCTATGAGCGGACAATGATTGCTACCGTTTGTTTGTTTGTTCCTCCCAACTGCTTGCTGATTATTCTGCACAAGCGACTTGTAGCCTGTGTTATTGCAAACTGACTGCTTGCAAGTATTCCTTTGGGGATCAGCCTTTGGCTGCCTAAAGCCAAGTACTTTTTTTCTTTTTCATGATTGGATGATCTACTTTGTCACAAAATACATTTTGTTTAATAAATTCATAGCTTCACCCTGCAACATACTGCTTAAACCAGCAGTCTGGAGCTGCACTATGATGATGGGAACCTATGTATTAAATACAATATCTCTCATGAAAAAAGTAAATCCTGATAAATACAGTTATTTCAAAGCTGATATACCATTCTCTGTGCAGGTACTTACTTAATTTTGCTGATGGTGTTATCAATTGGAAGTGTTTCTTTTATTCAGGTTCCTGTTAAAATAATTTCAATTGTCATTAGGAACTGCAAATTAATTCATAATAAGACCCTTAGCATTTGACATTATTTCTCTACTGCATTGTAATGTTTCTTTTTAGACTCTGGACTCACTTTACCTGGAAAATGCAATGGACAAACAATTATGGTTTGCATCAAAGCAAATACATTTCTGAGTCTTTTCAGGACTACTATCATAGCAAATCTCTTCCCAGCCTTCTACTTTACTAAAAGAACATAGTTTTTTGCATATTTATATAAATAATAATTGTGCAGGACCTTTTGTGGAACAACATTCTAAACTATTGAAAGCAAAATTATTCCAAAATTATTAACTCATTTTAAAACAACTTTCAGATTGAGTCATGTTACAAAGAAATCTGAAATAAACGGAAGACAATCTGGAAGATTTGGATCCTCAGGAGAGCCTCTTACGCACTTTCACTTGATCTGTGTATCAAATGTCACAGACAAGGACACTTTTCTATAGTCAGCATCATTTGAAACAGATTGCTGTTGATCCTTTATGATAATACAGCATATAACATCATATAGATGTTTGTTCTACTCTAACATAAAAACACAACAGTGATTAGGCCATAGACTTGAATCTTTTTCTCAGAGCTCAATTTTGCTGGTCAAGTCTGGTATTGACTGAAGAAACTTATTTCGGTTCACCCCAGTTTCTTGTGTTTCTCATTTTTCATTAGCCTGGTACCTAGTATTGAGGCTCCTATTTTGCTTCACAATAGATTAACAGATTTGTCTCTGCACTGGATACTCTGTGGTGGATGTAACAGAAGGAAATCTATAAAGCTGTAGTAGATTACAAAAAGCACAAACAAACTGTGATGAAAGACCACGGTAACTCAAAATTATTTCACAAGAGTCTGTAGACTAAATAAAACCATTTGAAATTATCTTTCCTGCCATATAATTTAAACAAATGCCAGTAAGTAAAAATCTTACAACATTTTTCATTTAGTACTTGTTATGATGTTTTCTACTTCAGACCCAAGAAATTACTTAAGTCCAGCTTTGGTTGCTGTTTCCAGTCCTCCATGTCTCCTGTAGTGTAAGAGCGAGTAGGGCATTTACCTACAGACTTTAGTTTCTCCAGTGATGTTTGCCTTTATTATTTTTTTAGGTGCTTGTAGACTCATGAATTTAAGGTGCTATTCATAAGCCAGTGACTTTTGGCTACTACTTGACATCCACATGGACATTTTGCCTGTAGCATACCTCTGGAGATTGAACAGATTGTCCTAATTAATCTAACTAATTTAAAGCCATTAGGCCAGATCTTGGTATTAAATTTTTTCTGTGATATCTTGATGTAGAAGGCATGGATTTGAAGTTTTATTCCACATGAATTTAGACGTTTGGTTATCCATATCAAGAAGAAATGATTCACAGGATCTGGAATCATCTAAATAAAACCAGAAAAATAACATTAATGTGAAGATCACTTTAAGGAATTCTTTGTGTTTTTAAAAGCTGAACCAAGTTTTCTGTCCCCAAAAAGATGGCATTTATGTCATGCATCAAACACCAGAAACAATCCAAGCAGAATATCCTTTAGCTGATGGATACTAAAAGGAATGAGAGGTTGATGTTGAGACTTGTAGTGCTGTCACTTGAAAGAAACAGATATAAACAGCCACAGAACTTATGAAGCAACATTTAAGTTTTGGTCCCACTAGATTTTAGATGGAAACTTGCCATGGCTTGGATTTAATTGCCTCTATTACTAGAGATTTCAGTAGCCAGATGGTCAGGGAAAATCTAAAGTTGCATGCACACTTTTTAAAGGTTAGTGATATGTGGAAAAAGATACTGTTACTTACACGTTATCTTTGAAGTGAAGATAATGCTCAATGACACAAGACCAAAACATGTCTTAATATGCATTATGATTTACTGTTATGCTCATTATTGCTGTGCTAATTCTTCCCAGGAAGGTTTTGATTTTCTTTCCAGATGCTGCAAATTGAACTGGATTGTTGCGGTCAAGAACTGATTTTCAAGTTTCTTATTTTGTTTTTAACTCTATCAAGCTCCAGCTTGCCAGAAATATTGGGAGTCTCCTGAAACATGATTCAGCTGACAAATAAATGAACCTGGGTTGCAGGTTGTAAATTACAAATGTAAGAAGCCATAATCTTTCTAGAAATATGAAAATACAAGAGCCCAATAAACAAATTGCACGTATCTAAATGACAGTAAAGATTGAGTTAAACTGTCTAAGAAAGAGAGTTGTGTATGACTATCTCCCACTTTGGTCTTTTAAGACAATTAAAATCAGATCGACTGTCCCTGTTGATTATGCTCAGGTATTCTCTATCCTGAGACAAGGACAGAGAAAATCCTCAAGAACTGACTGCCTATAATGCCCCTAATCTTAGGAACTTAGCTGAACTTCTTTTAATGAATCTCACAGCTCTTTGCTGTTTAATTGCCTTCGTTACTTTTAACTGAACTTTATTTGTAAAAACTGTTTCACTGTGAAAGTTTGGAATTATTTTTTTTTAAATGTATGGATGCTATGTGAGAATATTATCTATTTTCTGCAGGAAAAAGAAGACTTGGTTGTGTAAGAAACAGCTGTGGGTTTTCTTTTCAATCAGAACTGTAAAAACATTTTGTTATGAAATGCTGAAATTTCTCATGTGAGTTCTACTTCAAGTTTATTGCTGATCTCAAGAGGTAGAATACTCAGGTAGATGAGACCATTCATGATGCCCTTGTGATAATTGCAAAATATGCCCTTCCTCTCCAAGGAAGAGGAGAAATAGAATTATAGAATGGGAAGTGATGTGCAACTAAGACACTTTCTACAAAGAAAGCACTCAGATGATTTTCTTTATATTTTGCCAAGACATGCAAAGCACAACTCCTGTAAAGTTCCACAGCTCTTCATAATTTAAGATACAACAGTTTTGATACAGAGTGATATACAGAAAGGTCAAGGTTAAGGGAGGGATGCCTTTGAAAAGCTATGACTTTCTTTTCCAAGAAATACTTACAAAAAGATATATCAACTAGGCATAGTCAATGGGTATAGTGCAGATGCAAGAAAAACATGATTCTGTTCTTTCTCACCTGAGGGAGTCGCATTATTTCATTTTAACTCAAGACTGACAGCTGAGTATAACCTGAAACCAGGGACCGTCATCCAAAGACTATTCAAGCCAACAAAAAGATCTGTACAGATCCCAGCTGTGCTCCCACTGAAGTCAGTAGTAAAGCTCCCAGTGGTACAGACTTATTGTCAAATCATTTAGCTGCAAAAAAAATGTGGTGCAAGGAAAAAAAAAATATTATAAAAAAGTGACAGGTGTCTTTAAAACTGGATGGGGCAGCATTGCACTTGCAGTTAAAAAGACACTAAACAGCAGGACATCCTAGCCACTAATTTCTCAGTTCCAAGTGATTGTAAGTATGGTGAGGTAACAAACACAGTCAACAATAAATTGTTCTCCTATGAA
Organism: Limnodromus scolopaceus; assembly: GCA_028565335.1. NCBI lineage: Eukaryota > Metazoa > Chordata > Aves > Charadriiformes > Scolopacidae > Limnodromus > Limnodromus scolopaceus. Next base: position 74,946,335 of record JAOXNO010000013.1, on the reverse strand, counting down.
CAAAACAAGTGAGAGTTTTTTTAAAGGAATTTTATTGATCTAAATATTGATCCTTAATGCAACAAACAACTAACTTCTTCCTTGCCAGCCCCCAAGCAAACTGTAGTTAAAATTATAAAACACAAAAAACTGTTTGTAAACTATAATGTCTTGATGTATATCAGTAATAGCATAGCCTGGACTCTATGTAAGTGTGGCTAAAATCCTCACAGGGCAAATCTGCAGTACACGGTAGATGTCTACTGAGGCTTCATTGCTTATACATTCAGCCAATTCCCTCATGAGATACATTTTCTTCACATTATTATTATTATACATATTCTGTTACTGTTGTTTCTCTTACAAGCATAGCTTGTGGTACAACAACACTGGGGAATCTGTCTGGGATGAAAACTAACCCTTCACTCGAACAACCAGATGGGGCCTCTTTCGCTAGTGCCTTATAAGGATTACTGAGTATGCCTCACTTTTTTTCTGAGAAGGCTACTAAGGAAAAATTCAGTCAATTTTCCTAATCTTCCAGTCAGAACCGTTTTCCCTATTCTGCATAGATTTTAATGGGGAAAGGGCCTAGTTATTACTGCCTCTTTACGTGTCTTCTAGCAAGATGCAAGTGCTGAAGGCCAGAATGGGATCCCATTATATTATAAATTATGTTACTGAATGCTAAAAAAAAAAGTCTTGGTTGGTTTGTTTGTTTGTTTCCACGCATCAGGGTAGAACTGATATTGTATTACTTAGCTGCCTACAGCTAAGTAGACTAATCATACAGTCTAAGGGATGTGAAAGGACACTGTAGAGAGGTTGGTGCTGGTCTCTTCTCACAGGTAATTAGTGACAGAACAAGAGGGAACGGCTTC
>JAOXNO010000013.1:74920564-74930926 GCA_028565335.1 Limnodromus scolopaceus | reverse complement strand
GTGCGGGGGTAGGGGGGGAAGGGGCAGAGGTAGTGGTGATGGTTTCTGCACCATGTAATACTTTTATGGCATTTCCAGCATTATCACTCACAGACAGAATGTAAATACTGATGGTACACAGCATTACACAGGAGCTCATATTTTTCTTTTTAAACCGTTCTGCTTGTTTTTATATGCTGTTTCTTTCCTATTGTTTTTTTTTCAGAGACAGCTTCATTCGGAGTAATGGAGCACTGGATATTAAATGAGTGTTCCTGTAGTCCAATGAACTCAGTATGCTGCTCATCTTGTTACTATACTTAATCTAAATAACCTTTTTTATGCTCTGTTGGAATGGCATTTTCAAAAGGCTATATAGTAGTAAATGAGTGTATATGTCAGTAAGGATTTGCTAGAGAAATCAAATCTTCCTGACAAGTACATTTATTCATCACTATTTACTACTCACTCCAGTTTGAAGGACAATTTTTGTGATCGGATCATTAACATTTACTGTCATTTTGGCAACATTTTCCAACTTTTCTCTTTACCTCCTTTCTTGCCTGTTGTGTAATTAGCAGCCTCTGCCTAACAGAAGTTAGCTTTAGAAGGATTATATCACCAATATGTTAAACAGATCCTTTTTTTCCCCCATCAGGCTGGTTTATTGCACAGAAGGGGCCTAAGTATTAAAGTAAATGTTAAATACAAGGGTCCTAAGTGCAACATTAAGAATCTACTACAGTTACAGCCTTGATAAACAGCAGAGAATATTTTCTTATGAGATCACCACTTCTTGACAAACATATTTACATATCAATATTTTCAGGCCAGCTCTGAATGTCAGTATTTGAATATCAGTAGATATAAATCCATACATTGATCCCAAACTAAAGGTTTGCCTCTGACATTGAAAAATACCGTGCAATTATATGAAGCTTCAATGTATTTTGCTCTTTTTCTTTTCTTTTTTTAATTGTGATTTCATTTGAATGAAATAAATTTTAGTAAACTTTTACTTAGCAATAATTAAACAAGGAAAATAAGGAGTTTTCCCATTAGGAAGGATTTATCCTTTATCTCATCAAGTGTAACATGGCAAAAATGCTCATAAAATTGCTGATGTGGGCAAGTGCTGGAAATTGAGAGAAGTAGAGTCCAGGGGTAAAACAATGTGGTCAGGCAGATAGGATATCAGAAGAGAAGAACTAAGGTCACACCTATGAAAAATCTACCTTTCTCCACGAATGAGGCACAGCATAATAAAATTATAACTCTAGAAGTCTGTGTAAGTTTATTGATCCAGAAAAATACCCTGTCTCTGGGATATTTCCAAGTAAAATCTTCCTATAACATAGCTCACAGTTTATTTTCAAGCTAAAATCTTCCTATAACAAAGCTCACAAAAATACAAAAGTAGCCAAACAAGCCTCCCACAGTCAAAATTGTATTAGAAGTTTCTTTCGCTTAGGAGTTTGGCACCTGGCTTGTTACCGAAATTTCAATCTATCTACTTAAAGCCAGTGACACTATTTTCCAGTCACAAAAACAAGGAAGGAGTAAAGGGTCCCTCAATTGCTTGCAAAATAAGTGATGGGCCACCAGGGTTTAGCTGAGGATTAAAACACTCAAAGACTGATTGTGCTATCTTCAAAACAAATTGCCAAAAAGAAAACCAACCCCAAACCAAAAAAAACCAAACCCAAGTTATTAGAAACACTGTTAGTGCAGCAGAGATTCAAATAGCTGCTTCATGTCTCATCAGAGCTAACTGGAAAATGCTGAAGAATTGAGCACAATGACAAAAATGTTGGGGGGAGTAGGAGAACTCTAGGGAATTTCAGACTTTCATGTGATTTGTCACCTTGCTGGTTAAATTCTGATTGCCTATTAGTCAGTGCTAGTTAAGTCTCAGAGTAAGTGATATATAAAATTAAAATTTGCAAAGAAATTTGAAATAGTTACAATAATTTAACAAATTATATTTGTTTAACGTAAAATTTTAAGAAATCTTAGTTTTTTAGTTTGTTATTTACACTTCTCTAGAGCTAAGAAGAAAGTCCAAATGCTGACATTATATATCAGTTTTCCCTATGCATTCTAACAGGGTTCCCCAACTGGAACCAAAATCTGTCTGCTCCCTTGTCTAGCTATAAATAAGTAACGAACTTGGATGCACAGACAGCCTAACTCACCTGTTTTCCCCAAGTTGGCTATGGGGAGCCCTTGGGAAACTGGAAGTCCTGAGAGCAGCAGGCTCGAGCCAGAGTTTCTGGTCAATGGAAATGACTTTCAAGACAAGAAATCTGCTTGGAAAATTGGTTGAAAGTGTGGCGTTCCTAAGAAACATTTTAATTGTGACAAACTGCCACGTTCCAGTGGAAAAGGAGAAGTTTCAGGTGCAGTATTTCTTATTGATTCTAATTAGAGCAGTTTGGGTTTCCCTTTTCCAGCTGAGCTTATAAACTGGTCCATTAGGAAGATCCTTTTGCAATTGGTAGATCCAGTATAGAGTCAGGTGGAGCAGATACACAGGGAACTTTGGTTTGTCTGTTTTTCAGCTTCTTTCCTTACAATTGCATTTTGAATGTGAAAGCTTTTGCTCTGTTAACCTGAGGCATCCCCCAAAAGTTATGAGCTTATTTTTTTTAATAAGCCTCTGTTGCTGCTGCACTTTGCAGTGCTGTCAACTCCCCCTCTCCCTCAGATTAACCCAATACGAGACCAGGCATGTGATGTTGTGAGTACTGTTACTGTAAATACATTAGTCAGAGTTTCATAAAGTAGGAAATACGATAACTGAGCAGGTCACAGAAAGCAAATGCTAGATGCTAACTTAATTTACACAGTGTAAAACAATGCCAATGAAATTTACAGAGCTACATAGGCTTAAACCACAGGTAAATAAGAAGAACCCCATAGACCGTGAAAAACTGCCCAAGGTAATACACTAGTATATAACAAAATTTAACATAATATTGCAGGTGATAACTTAAGCATGTGTGATCTGGTAAAACTCTCCTTAAAATTACCTTACCCCAATGAGGGCATGCTCTCCTTTTTGAATAATTCACCCTTAGTTCTGCTTTTCAGTCCTTCTATTCTCTGTTTGAGAATACACTCTGCAAAGATGAGTGTGAATAAGTGGTGCTGGATAGGGCTTTCAAAAGAAACAGTATGTCACCCTTCACCCGTAAGCACAGGAATGCAAGATCGGAACATTGATCCTACCAAGGCATTGGCTCTTGATTTCTCAGTGTTAGAGTTTCAGTAATCCTAGGTAGGCTGGCTTATTTTTTCTCGGATAAAAGTTATTTTCTTTGGACTGGAAAGGATTTACTGTGGAGCTATTTAAAAACAAACAAATATAACATACTGGCCAAGACATATACAAAAGATTCAATATATTGCATTTAGAGTGGTGTCCGGAAATTCAATATGAATCCCTCTTAATAATATTTAGCTGCCCAGACTAATGCGTAGATAGAAAAAAACATGTTTGTGTTGGTCTGATCTTTGTTTCTAGGTCCACCCATAATATAAATAGACTTAGGAACTATGCCACACACTGGGGTTTTATTGTGTTTTCTTCTGTATTACACCATAACAGCACCAAAATATTAACATCAAAGCAGATATAAGCTAAAAATATAGAAGTGCTTTTAAGTCTTACCTTGCTAATCTTATCTTGGAAGTGTGTGGGATGTAGGCTATATGACTGCTATTTAAAAGGCAAAAAAGATACAGGGGCTATGCCTTCAGAAGGTTACAGTTTGTTCCCCTGAAAAAGAAGTGAGGAAGAGAAGAAAATAGAGGAGAGAAAATCTAGGGGAAAAACAACCTACGAGCAAACTATCTTTGACTTCTCAGAGATATTAAAATCTCACAGTTTCATTTCATGTTTCACAGGTTATGCATCATGTAGACTCGCAAATCTTGGAAATTAGAGAGATGCAAGATCTGTTGTACTTGCTTGGTTCCAGGGAGTTGCTATTTACCATCAGGGCAGGCGGCTCCATCTGCTGTATTCAAACAAGACCTAGAAACTTCACACACTGATTTTAGAGCTGTCTTATTTTCCCAGTCCTCACCATCATCTGATATCAGGTTCCTTGTTCTATCAAAGCCTGGAGAAGAAAAAAGGGATGTAAAATGTAGGTATGTGCTTCAGGCAAAAATGTGGGATCTTATGACAAGTCTGAGTTCCTGTCTATGGTGGGTTGGAGAACTAGTCATAAAATTGTTCCCTGCAAGTGTTTCTGTGTGAAAATGGCAAGTGGAAATAAAGGAAATTTTGCAGGCTGGAAAATTAAGTTGCCCAGCTTGGCAATTAGTATTTCATAAGATAATTAGGTTTTAAATAACAGGGTGGAAGAAGCTGGGGAGGGACAAATAAAAGTCACGTTCCAAACAAAGTGCCAGAGGCAACAAATCAATCCAAAGTGCAATTATCTAGCAAAGGCATATCTACCCAAGAGATAATGGGAACTCCAGACCTTTCTTTCCCCGCTGTTTCTTTTACAGTTTCTGTCTCTTCCATTTTTATTTTACTTTTTCTGTCAGAAAATACATGACAGCAGAACATCCAGATGCTTATGGAAAATTCAATAGCTTTTGTGATTTAAATCAATATGATTTAACAGGTGGTTGTTTTGCTATTCACATTTGAAAAATCACTGCAATTATAATTCTCCCATAATAAAGTGTTCTTTATGTTCACAGCCTTTGACAATCCTTGATCAATTGCCAACTTTCCTCACATCTCTGGTAGTACCAGATCTCTGATAGTCCTCTCCCACTCACACTGAAGTTTCTTGGCCTACCTTAAGACAGCCATTGCATCAACTTTCTGGGAACTGGCATCAGTAATACTCGAGATCTTTGTGGATGTTGCCACTGGTGGCAAAACCACTGGTTTGTGGCCTACAAAGCTCCCGGTGGTAAGTCAAACCTTAGCCTTCTGGCTGTATTTAAAGCTAGAGCTAAGAAGAAGTAAGAAGCAAAAGTAACAACAAGAATTTGTCTAAAGAATTCACCACTTTTCTTAGGTGAAAAGATGACCAGTTATTATTTTGGTTTACATTTTATTTCCTGTATTGCCCATCTAGAAGTATATTATTAATGCTCAGTCCTTCTTTTGAGTTATAAGTTAAGGATCTCCAAGTTATAAAGTTATTTGGGATGGCTTTAAATTGTTGTTCTACAAATTAAGAACCTTGTATAATCTGGGCAAAGACAATGCAAACCTAACCCATGCAAAGAAATGTGCTTGGATGTATCCTTCTGTGGTGCTGTGCTCCACTGTTGTATCATTTCATCCTAATATGAAAACAGGAATTGGTCTGATTGAAATGTGATGTTTGATTCTTTTTTCCCTCTTTCCACCTTTCACACATGGATTTCTAAATCATTTTGACTCATCCTAAATGTGAAAAGTGTAAGTCTGAACATTTTGAGGAGGTTTGGGGGGATTTTTTAAAAAACAAATGACTGTAATTTGTATGTGACATGTTTTGGCAACCTTGAGCCCAGATGTAGCCAATTTCCACTGTGCCTTTTAAAATAAATAAAGGGATGAAAATAACAAAGATTAAAAACAAGCTGTTGTTGAAGGCCTGGTAAAGAGTTTTCCAAAAGACAATCAGAGGCTTATTGCGCACACACAGTATGGTACTCTAACTACATGGCATGTCTCTCAATGACAAGATGAAGGCTTCAGCCCTTCTGATCTGTGGAGGGTGCAGTGTCAATTGTTTGTAGGCTTAGCATCCCCACCAGCATAGCCAGCCACAAATCACTGCAAGAGCCTGGAAAAAGTAAGATATCTTGTTGTATGAATAGGGTTGCTGCAAACTCTGAGACTGAGGCAGTGTGAGTGTCATCTTGTGAATTTCTTGTTATTTTCTATTTGACTCATCTGACGTATTTTTCTGTTTTAGAATCTTACGAACACAACATTCCCCCTTGAATTCAGTGTAGTACCACATTTTAATAATCAGTGTGATTTAAGGCAATTTGACCTAAAATGCAATATTAAAGTTTAAGACCAAGATCTTTCTCAAAAACAGATACCTTTTACTTCCTTCTTTTCAAAGAACCATGCAGTTTCTAAATCTATACAGGGGTTAATTTCTAAACCCAGGATTACAACAATTTTATGTACATATATGGCTTTGCTTGCTTAATACACTAACCAAAGTGTTTCTTTATTTTGTTTAACCTTTTGCAGATAATTTTTCTACTGCCTTCCAGTGAAGTGATTATTTATTCATTTTGACAGTGTTTACCCCAACATTAAGTATTATTTTTCCTTCTATAAGATTCATTTTGAGATTAACCTACGGGTTTGGTGTTTGGTCAGAAATCCTTCTATCTGGGGAGTCCAACAGTATTGGAGTCCTAAATGACTGGTTTAAGCCTTCCTGTCTTCTCAGCCTGTAAAACAAGGATAATAAGTACTTCACAAACAGGGCTGCTGTGAGGATTCGTCAGTTACTGTTTGAAGAGAGGCATGCTGATGATTTAGCATTAACCTGTAGAATGTGTGACTTTGCAGCTTAGGTTTCACTGCTGCATTTCCTATCAATGGAATAACTAAGAGATGAAGGGATATCTCACGCAAGAGGTTCTCCAACAAATGCGTGCCCTCTGGAGTACATGATGTGACTGAATCACCCACAATTTTTTCACCTTCACAGCAAGAGCTCTGGCGTTGCTGCTGAAAGTAATCACGCAGTCTATTCTTTAACTTGCACTCAAACACTGGCCCTTAACTGGTTGACATGTCGTTAGGCACAGATGAGGTTTAAAAGAATGCCCCAGCAAATGTACACATATGGAGCCTAATTAAAGACTTCAGGAGGCACTAGATCTGGACAGACAGGCTTGTAAGTAGTGATCTGGTACTTGTACAAGAAAATTTATGAGTCCAAAAAAGTAATAGATGTCAATCTGCGTATCAGTGAGACTATTGCAGCTTGCAGCTGAAGTTCGTTTACACAAACAGTTGTGGTCAATAAATTTAAAAACAAATTAGATTAATTATTTCAAGTTGCTGTAATTGACCTTCCTTCCCAAGAACTAACAATGAATGAATGAAATAGATTAACAAGCAAGGTGAGGAGTAAAGACCAGGTGGAACACAGCTATAACATTGTCAAGAATCACCAGAAGAAATGATGGTATTTCCATAAGTACTGCAGAAGATCACTCTGCATGGGTCTTCCCTCCTTTTCTCTGCCCTCTTTCTTGTCCCTTCTCATTTCTCTTCAGTTTTGGGTTTGGTTTTTTTTTGCTTCCAGTTTTAACTGAATAAACAAAACCCCATAGCCAAGAGAAATCCCTGTATTCCAAGAATGTCAGAGGAACTTGGTAAGAGGTTATTTATGAAAGTTACCAAAGAGTGAGATATTCATCCCCACTTTTCTTCCTTACCCTTATGCTCCTCTGCAAGGCACCAGTGTATTCCCTTTCTTATCCAGTTCCTATGTGATAGGCTTTGCAATGATGATTATTTCATTTTTACACACTTAAAATCAACTGTTCCTTTTTCTCCTATTTTTTCTGGTTTTTAATTTTTTCTTATGTCAGGTTTTTTTTATAAGAAAGAAGTTCTTTTTCTGACACCGACTTAAGATTTGTTTTAGTGGCCTCAAACTTTTGTAAAATGCCCCAGCAGCGCTTAAATTAAACACTATAAATTGACTGTCCATTGTAAATCCGTAATACTGTGTCCCAAACTGCTAGGAAAAAATCATAAATCAAACTCAACCAAGCTTCACAAGTGGGAAACATAAAGTATGAACTTTATTGATCATGTCTATATGTATGAGTATTCACACAGCAGTTATTAAATTCCTGAAATCCTATCCCAAAATAGATTGTAATCAGAGCACAATCTCTAGCCCGGTTTCTTGGAATCATTATTTTTTCTTCTGCTTCATTCAAGATCTAGGTTTGCAAGTTGGCACGAGTATTCCGTGGCAGGCTATTACTGATAATGCTATGTTGAATGACATCTGGGATGAAACAACTCAGATTTGATTACCATTACAGTGTATTATTCCCAGAAGAAGGAGGGAATGGTGTATACACTCCTGGTCACAGATTGAATCCCAGCCTAAGCTGAATTTCCAGAATCAACAAAAAATTATGCAGAATCAAGTATGTTACCCAGTGAAATTAAGTATCTTTGATCTAACAATGTAATTCTTGCACTTAAAGAGAGAAAGTTTCTGATAATTTTATGTTATGGACTGGTTAAAAATAGAGATGTGTGGGCTGTCGAATATATTCTATGACAAAGATCTGATTAAGTAATTATTTGCAAAAAATTTTGGGTCCAATTTCTGCTACCCAGACCCTTTTAGAATTCACTACAGGGTGATTTTGGCAGCCTGTCAGCAGAAAAACAAGAGAATGAGTTGGGAAACATTAATAAATGTTGAAAACAACAGCTTCTGAAGCATTTGAATCACCATTCACATGCCTGCGAAGAGGCTGCCAGATGAGAAAATAAGAAAATAGTCTGACAGGAGATAACAGAAGGCCAGAAAAGAGACATTGGAAAGTTATATTCAGAAACCTGATGTGAAATTTAAAGTGTTAGATTTTTCTAAGCTCTTTCCAGGTGGCATCTCACACAAACCCAGAAAGGCGTCCTTATGCCCTGTATCCATATACATACATACACTGTGTTTAAACACCCACGGTAGAACAGATCCCCACTTTTGTCTGCCTTAACTGAGAAAATCATTAAGTCCCAACTGAGACAGCAGGAAGACTGTAAGAGTCACTCAGAGAAGACAAAGTCAAAACAGTGAGGAATGCAGCTACAGCTGCTATAACTAGCTACCTTCTGCTTGGCAAGGAGAGGAAGGAAATCCTGGTACCTCACTGTGACAAACACTACACCTTCTATTTTATCTTTGTATTACCACAGCTCTTAACTGTGCGCAAATGCAAATGAGGTGCTTAAAAGAGAAGGAACATGTTTTATAGGAGGCTGGTCTCAATCTGCAGATTTTGAAAAGTTCTGTCTTCTTTCACTGAAAAACCTACAAAAAAATTAACATCCTGGTTTTGCAGTTTTCTTCCCTCTGTTTTTTTTTCACACTCCTCATTTTTCTTCCCATTTACCACTATCAAGGAAATAAAAAAAATAAAATAAAAAGAGCCTGAATATAAGAAGAATGATAAAAAAAATTAAGACCAGTTTTTCCTTTACTAAACAGTTTTTTGCTCAGTAAATGTTGGTCACCTTTGCACACATCACATCACAATATATCAGAAAAACAGAGTATAAGTCAATATAAACTCTGGGTCTCCCTGGAAGGGACAAAATTCTAAAAAGTATTCAAAAATTATCTCGAAATCCATGTCTACAGTTTTTATATAGACTCAGAAGTGTACATTTCAGTGTGATATCCAAGCAAGCTGAATAGAATGTACACAGATATATTTTATTGATGTTGCAAAAGAAAAAACATGCACAAGTTACCAGAGAGGCAAATTTTCAGCCTAAAAGACACCTTTTGTCACAGAACAACAAAAAGCACACAGAAAGTTTTTGAAGAGTCAGAAGTTAATGGCTTGGGGTGAAATTTGTAGAAGAAAAGGCAAAACTATTGGCTAGAGTAATGTTTGGATTCAGACCCCCATTTTCTCACTATTAAAAGTGACACTATTAAATGTTAATGACAAAACAAATAATATTTAGAGTTCTTTGAAAGCTTATTTACTCACGTGCAAGTATTAAAAATGCCTAGTCTATGTAAAAATACCCTTATATATCTGAGGTAAATGACTTAGACCATCTCTAAAAAAGCACAAAGAAAAAAGACTCCAAATTTTCAAATCTGTGCCCTAAATCTCTGTGACTTGTATTTTAGCCCTACTGAAGTTCCTACGCTGGCTGTGAGGCGGCGTATGTGTTTCTCCTGCCCATTTCTAGTTTGGAAGGTGTGGTGGCACCCATGTGTCACTCTAGAGGTCTTCAAAAATCCCAAAGCCCAAATTGCATGGGAAATGATAAATATTTCAACCTTCATTTTCATCATACATTTTGATGAGAAAATAGCAGAAACTAATGCTTAAAATTTGTTGTGTTTTATTTCTAAAAATTTCAGTGGAAATTTTCCTTAACCTGAACTCGCACAGACAGGCGTGATTTGAGAAACTCAACATGAGCCAGCAGTGCGCACTGGCAGCCCAGAGAGCCAACCCTGTCCTGGGCTGCATGAAGAGAAGTGTGGCCATCAGGTCTTGGGAGGTGATCTTGCCCTTCTACTCTGCACTCATGAGACCTCACCTGGAGTACTGGGTCCAGCTTTGGAGTCCTCAACACAGGAAGGACATGGACCTGTTGGAACGGGTCCAGCAGAG
>JAOXNO010000013.1:74896619-74907446 GCA_028565335.1 Limnodromus scolopaceus | reverse complement strand
AAAAGAAAAAGAAAAAGAAAAAGAAAAAGAAAAAGAAAAAGAAAAAGAAAAAGAAAAAGAAAAAAGAAAAAGAAAAAAGAAAAAAAGAAAAAAGAAAAAAGAAAAAGAAAAAAGAAAAAGAAGAAAAAATGCTTTTTTTCTGTTGGACCGGTTTCACATATTTTGAATTTCTAGCTTTTCCTAGCTTCTCTTTGCTAAGCAGCAGAGCTTCTGCGGTTTGGAAAGATAATGATAAAGTGAAACCATAATCATGTTTGTGTGCATGCATGTTATTTCCTTGTCATATATGTAAAAAAATACCCCACCTATACTTGAATGTAGTAAGTAGGACGCTTTCCTGTGAATACTTAGTGGCATTAATGCATTTTTGCCTATATTGCTTTCTCTTTACATTTGCATTCAGTGAACCATTTAGGAAATAAGTTTTACTAAGATGAATATTCATTCCTTCTGTTACCTCTAGTGGCTTTGGATCAAGCCCAGAGCATAGTTTCAAGTGTATGTACATGAATATTTACAGGTGCCAAATTTTATATCCACATTTGCAAATGCTGCATTAGAAGTGGTTTCTTCCATTTCCAGTCACAAACATGACAGTGCCATATCTCTTTTTTGACCTATCACAACAGCTCCAGTATGAAATGATGATTATTCATGGAAGACTGTGCATGATCAAAACAGAGTTAAAAAGATTTGCCAAAACAAAATACAGTGAATAATTGTGAATAATAAATTCCAGGAAATTACAGTCTGAGAGCAGGCTTTCCACAGGCTTAAAAGGAACATCAAATAATTTCTTTGTCAGCTCTTCTCAGTATCCTCTGCATCAAATTTCTTACTGCAAAACAGTTCACAAAATCCAGCATAATCTTTAAAGTACATCAGACTTCTGACGCTAGATCTGTTAAGGGAATAAGCGGTGTAAAACTCAGACGTGGCCTTACCCTCGTTGCTCTGTCTCTGCTGCCCATCATTCACAATAGGTATGCAGCATTTCTGAGGACAGTGTATCCATATGACAGCCTGAGATAATGCCACCAAGGCTGGAGCTGAGCTGAGTTCGCTTCATGAATGATAGAGCAGACTACATACAGGAAAAAGTATATAGACAGCGACAGAGGCACTAAAAATAGCAAAGGACTGGAGGAGAAGATACTTTTTTGTTTTCTCTCTTATTGCCCATCAGCAAATGTGTTGACTTTGAAGATATTTAGTACCCATGAGACTGCCAATGTTACAAGCTTGATCTGTCTCCTGTGTGTTGTAATTTTACTGCAATGCTCCCAGTGAAGGAATTCCACTGAGTGTCTCAGATCAATGAATAAACAATTACAATGTTATAATAAACCTTTATAATTAAAGCATTAAATTCCAAATAGAGGACAAAAATTATGAAATTAAACTTGGCATATATTTTTCTTTTTTTTTTTTTTTTTCCCAACTGTACTCTCCACAGAGGTGAAAAGAAAAGAATGGGCTTTCTGTTACAGGACAGTCTCCAAACATGCAGAACCCACTTTTTAAAAGACATTTTCCCCATCCTGTAAGCAGCTGTCACACTTGCAGTTTGGCACTGCTTTTCTGTTCCTGGAAGGCAGAGTCCAGACCCTTCCCTGGCTTAAATTGGTTTTATAAATCCATGGATGTTAGTAGATTTTTCCATCTGAGCACAATCCTGATTGCAGAGTTCGTCTGTCATTTAGAGCAAGGACTCTGGCGTCTGGATTCATGTGTTCAAGTCTCTGCTGTGGCACTGAGAAGCTTCATGCCTTCAGGCAAGTCACTTTAACCCGGTGTTTCAATTTATCCTTCTACAAAATAAGTATAAATAATACTGTTCTCACTGGGGTGTTTTGAAGTCAAATTCTGATCTCGTTTTGGCAAAACTAGGAACAGCATTTCTGCAGCTGATGGAATTACGCTAAAGTCAAATCACTGCAAGTGTCTTTCATTGTGAAGTGCTTTACAAACTACATACAATGCAAAATGATGAATTGCGACCAATGCAGAGATAAAGGGGGCAAACGGTACAAGGGGCTAAGCACTGTTATGCAGAGGGCTGAAAAAATCCAAGGATCACAGGAGGAATGCTTAATTTGATTAAAATGGTAATAGCATCTTTCTAACTGCTGTGCAGGGAGACAGAGTCTTGGCATTAAGATTATATCGGATATCTTTGCACATCAAACAGCAAGGAATTTGACTCAGAATGAGGTTTTTTTCCCTTTGGAACTGCTGTTTTCAGTTCGGTTCAGCCACATCTAAGACTAAGACCTGTATTTTGCTCAAAAAAATAAGGTTTTAGAAGCTGCCAGGACAATTAATCCCTGGGAATACTGCAAAATCCTGTGGCAGTTCACTCGTCACCGGTCTCCTGGCCACACACACCACCTGCATCTCTCCCCTGATGTTCTGCCAGGTCCCTTGGTCACCTCCCCATACCCCCCTGCCATACTCTTCTGCCCACCCGGAGCTTGTCCGATCCCCTCTTTTCTCTCCTGCCACTCACTTCTCACCCTCACCAACACTCACCACGACTCTGATCTCTCACTTCCTTCCCATTGCACATGCACACATTAAAACGTCCACAGCTTTTACTGCTATGAGCAAGGAAGAAAGGGCATGACAATTTCATCCACTATATTTTTACCACTGCAGCTTTCAGTGCTTATGCTCAGTCTGCCCCGGGCAGTACTCCCGGAGATATTAGTTGCGATTAAAGAAAAGAGCAAAGTAATACTGAAATATTTGGGGAAAAGAACACATATAAATCACATATCAAGCACTTTTGGGAACACACAGAAAGCAAACTGCATGTATATCTGAGCTTGAAAATCGGTTACTTAAAAAAGCAAGCAAACCACCCTATGTAGTTACTGCAGCTATTACCCATTAATATAGAAGAGGCTTACTTTGTTTCATTTCTTATGCACATCTATAAACATGCACACACCTTTCTTAACGCAGCACCTTTGCTTTAACCTTCATTTGCTCTTCACAGCTGGAATAAATGGTTAATCTCTCGGGGGATCATGCATGCTATTTGTTATTGATTTTATAGCTCAATAACGTACTAGGGCTGCGAACAGGTTGGTATCAGATTAGGAAACAACCACTTAGAAGCAGACACCAGCTGTGCACTTGTGATAAATTACATTTTTTCTCTATGAATTTTATACCTAGTTATAGTTAGTTTACAGGATTTAGCACCATATGGACTGCCTGCTAGTGAAGTAACAACCCAAAACACAAACACTTTCCTCAGTGAAAAAAGCAGCATATAGCTGGAGACTTTTCTTTTAGAATATTATATTGTAATCATGGATTTAGAAATCATGAAAGCTTTGGCATATACCTCTGTGTTTTGGATTTAACAAAGACACTGAGGTTGTATGAAACAGCAATACAAAATGGTAAATGTGATAACATTAATATGTAGAGAACTGGGAACTAATGTATTTTAAATGCAGGGTTCTTTTGAGAATATGGCTTTATTGTTTTTAGAGCTGTTAAAAATAAGCCTTTCTGAGGTTTGTACAGGGAAGAAAATCTCAAACTCTGCATTGCATTCTGAAGATCAGTGTTATAGTGCTATGCTTACCATTAACAACTTTCCAAGCATCCTTTGAATGTAATTGAATTTCTTTTTTTTTTTTTAGAATACAGGACAATATTTTCTTAAAGAAAAGATGTGATTGTAAAAAAAAAATAATTCATGGAAACCACTTTGTTTAGCAGAATAAGGACCCGGAAACATTATGAATAAAGTAGATTTCACTCAGAGCTTTTCACTTGCTCTGTTATTTCCCTGTATTAACTATTATGTTATATACTCACACGCAAGACACTCTCTGTCTAAAAAAACCACATAAAACCACAGATATGTATGTGCATTCTCCACTTGTTTTCTGCCAGCATTATGGACTCCAGTTATGTGATATAATCACTAAGCCTATATATGGAAAGATTTGATAATTTATTTTGTATGTTATTCCTCTTCCAGGACAAAATTGTTACCTGATATACACCCAGAGGTGCTGCTCCCAGTGTGATGAGATTATTTTGCCTGGAAATTGTCTAGGCCACTTATATGCTTATTGTTTAGGCTAAGCTAAAGTATCCTGCTGAACTGGTAGCATACTGTAGAAAGCTTATTTCTATTCTCTTCTACCCTGGTTAGAAGTTTCCTGAAATAAGCAAAATTTTCTTAGCATAAAACTGATGAAAAAACTCATAAACTAATGAATGGGTACGTCATCATGGCTATAATCGTAGCATTAGTGGAAGGTAAATTTGAAGACTGGATTTTGCCATAAGGTTCATATATAAGTTAAAGTGAGGGGGAAACATAGCAAAAACCCCCATAGTCTCTGAGAACATACTGTAAGAAAACTGAAGTTTAAAATTAAAGAGACATAAAGATCCCAAATCTGGACTTGCTAATCTGAGTAAACTGCCATTTCTTTTTAAAGTAACCTTACATAAATACATATTTCAGGGCTGGACAGCATTTCACTAACTTTTGGAGTTAATATTGGGTGTTCACAAGACTTTGCAAAAAAAGAAGTTGCCATACTACAGCTAATATTCAGGAGTCAACAGATACTCCTAGAGCTGAGTGAATAATTAAAAAAAATTGAATAACTTATTCAAAACTATGAAATTCATCAACTAAATTACTTGACTAATACATCTATGAATTATGAACTGACTATGCTGGGTGAATAATACATTAATAATTAATATGAAAAATATAATTAAATTCTTCAAATTAATTACTCAGAGAATATGAGAAACCATAATTATTCTCTATACTGTACTCAAAGAATAGAATGCCTGAGTAGTCTGTATGCTCTTCAAGTTTTACAATTTTTCAGTGCAATGTATAGGATATATCTTTGCAATTACGGAGTATTGGGGTGATATCTCAAATATCGCTTCAGGCTGAGAATGAAGAAACATGTCATAATTGAACAAAATAACATATGTTTTAATAGAAATATGCTAATGTTGGGATGTGTAACACTGCCTAGCTGGCAAAGACTGGCTCTGTCTCTTTGAACAAATTGAACAAGGAATGCCCACTGGAGGGAATTTTTTGACAAGCAGTCAAGCGCTGGGGCTGTGTAAATTGCCTTTGCTAATTCTGACCATAGGTTACTTTTAAACACCATTCTATACAGTGCCTGCATCCAGAAAGGAGCACGGTTCAAGTACGCGCAGTGATTCAGCCTCCCACTCGTCCTCAGTGTTGGTGCCCGGGTACCTGCTCAGTCACAGATGTGGGGGCTCTGTCCTCAAGCACTCCTGTGATAGAAAGCTCAAGTTTTAGGACCCCACTTTGCAAGGACTTTTGGCATGCTTCTGGATCAAGCCACACTGCATCCCGCTGTCTAGAAAGAGGGGAAATGTGCACATCAAGGGACTCAATGTTCATGGGTCAGCTCCAGGACTCGCACATGACTTAGCAGGACAGACCAGCCTTAGTGCCCAATGGTGTGCTCAGACAGCTGCGGGCAGCTTGCACAGTCCATATAGCTGCATTTGCACACACAATGCGTGTCACTGCCATAAAGACATTGCACCGGCAATCCCTTTTCCTTCTGGGATGGAGCCAGATGGGAAGGGGTGGATGTTGGTGGGTACTGAGTCCCTCCTTTCTCCTAACAACTTTGGACTGAGCACCATTTATGAAGAGCAGCAGGGAAATCAGCCTTGCAAACTAAGAATGGAAAAATTTACAGGGCTCTACTTTCCTTGCCTGTAGTTATACACGTCACTATTTCATGTAAGACCACGTAGTTATTTCCTGATGGACTCTGGCATTCATCATAAAAATACACTTGCGTCCTCCATGCACACACAGTATAAAGCTTATGCTCAAACATGCAGTGATGCTCAGAGTGATGCCAGTGAGAGTTACGGCTATGGGCAGGGGTCAGTGCTACGTGTGGGTCATAGCATAGCTCTAATGAGGACTGCTGTTGAAGATAGCACTTTCTAGGTGTCTAAAACACTATGTGTTTTAACAGTTGTTTCAACACTCATTCAGTGATAGACGGGGTGTGATTTACTGTGCATTAGATATAAACAAAGAAGTCAGCACATTCATTATTGGAAAACGCCATTCAGCCACAAAATTAGGCACTTAGCCCATCCCTCTGGATACTATTGCTATCTTGAAAGCATGATAAGTTTATAAGATTACTTGAGGAGCTGAAGAAATCCTACATATCTTTATCTCCACATTTTGCTTTGACCAGAAATTTTTAATATTTTAAAGATTCCGAAACAAAAGCCCCCAACTCAGAAAAAACCCCAACCATTTAAGGATCTAAATCCTCACTTTCGTAGCTATCACACATACACATCTATCCTCCACCCCAACAAACTGAGTATTCAGGTTGAAAATAAGTTTCCTTAATGTTTCTTTAAAGGATATTTCCAGCACCTTGCCAGTTCATGGTCTGATCTTGTTGGTTAATGGCCAGACAAAAACCGTCCTGAAAGTAACTGTCCCTGACTATAAAGGCAGACCCTAAATTATTCATCCCTTGTTAGTGGATCCATTACACTGTAATTTCCAATGGCTGTCTTCTTAGTCTCTCATACCTGTGCCAGACCTGTCTCTATTCTCTAAAATTCTCCTATTAGCCTCAATCTCAGTAATAAACTCCAGGTTTTTTTCCTATGCTGTACTAGAGGTCAATTCTTTCAGTTTGTTAAAGATTCCAATTGTGTAGAATAACTAATAAGATATCCGTTTATTGTGATTAAACACAGCCATTTTTATTCCCTTCACTCCTTTCCTTTTCCAGGAGTCAAACATTCTTGCTAGAGAGAATATGTGTTTCTGGGAGCTTAGCTGTGTTTCTTTTTCAGTAACCTTCAGTATATTACTACAGAGTAGGAGTCTTTACAAATGAAAAAGCTGTGAAAAAGTTGCTCTCCAAAGGGAAAACTACTTCTACAGAAGCAACAGGTGAAGCTTATGTATGACTTTCTGCAACTACCTTGCTACTTCCTTTGCGTCTCCTGGTCTGAGACACAGTTCTGTACATAGGCTTGAAATTGGCAATTACATCCTAATTTTGCCAGGCACTGAGTGTCCTCTCCAAAATGCTGAGTCTCCTGGAGTGGTAATAATATCAGTGGGAGTGAAGGAGCTCAGTTCCCCACAGGGATGAGGCACAACTTCTTTCACTGGGGATTTCAAGTCTGTTTATTTCTACAGATTCTCATGCCCTATCAGTCCTTGAAGGTGACACAGGAGAAAACATGACGACAACAGGGCATGACAAATCTCAGGGAAGATTTGAATGTAAATACTCTCCCGTGAAATGTAGATATTATTGGAATAACCTGAACAAATCATGAAATTGGCTGGCAAGGGCATGGCATCATTATCACAGTGCAGTATCTTCAAGGAGAAATTGTGTAAGGCCTTTTATAAGATTTATTACATTTCTGAAATGAAATAAAATATTAGACGTCTAAAATTTTTTATTTAAATTCTATCAGTAACTCCCTACATTCCTTCTCCCCGCCCAATGAATTAGCCATTATCATATTTTTGTCTGAGATAAAAATGAATGATATGCTTTTGATTAAAAAAAAGAAAAAAAAGAAAGAAAGAAAAAGAAACCTTCTGCATAACTTTGAACTATGAATCAGCCTTGGAGCTCTCATTAAAAACTCCCTAACTTTTAATCGCAAAACACCGTCTCTGCTGTCTCCAGACTGCAGAGTGAGATTCCTGGCAATTACTCAAAGGCAAAAATGGTGAAGAAAATTAAGCATTATTATTATCATAACTTAAGACACAGGTGTGGTGTGAGCACAGTCATCCAAGCAAGAAGTTGCAAATTTCTGACCTTTGCACCATCATCGAATCCTTCTGCTGGCTTTTGGCAAATGTTATTCATTCTTCACCTCATTTCACCAGCAGAAAGTTTCTAGTAAAGACCTTGCTGGAGTATTGTATTTGAAAATAGTCCCACAGTTTCAAATTTGTATTTGTAGAAGCAAACACCATAATACAATGCCAGGCAATTTGAAGTGAAGAAATCATCAGTTACTGGAGCAACTTTCTTTATAGGTCTTTGCCCAAGATTACACTTTCTAGTATAACAGGCAAAGTAATGTTGGTAAGGTTCCCAATTATAAAGCCAAAGAAACTTTTAAGGAAATAATTTACTATTGTTTCTTTGCACTTTATTCATTCAAAAAAATTGAACACAACATCAACAATGTGCAGGTTCAGATGGCAGTCTGTGTTTGTGCAACATTCCGTCACCATTATTGGATTCTTGTGCTGCTGCTGAACCTGATGGCAATTCAGAGAGGAAAATCTTCTGAAAAACAAAAAGGTGGCAAACAACTTGGGAAGTTAGAGAATGAGGCGATGTGTGATAAAAAAAAAATATCTCTGAATGAATCATAAAATGCTCTATGGACCAGAATTTTCATTTGTGTCTTTGAAAAGAAATATTTCTCCATTTTTCTTGGGATGTTTCTGTTTCAGTCTAAGATACTTACAGTTCAAACAGAAATGCATGAATGTTGCCATTTGTAGTCATATTCACAGACAATGCCATCCAAACTAACTTACAGAGATTTGAGACCACAGAGATACAGGGTGAAATGGAGCTTGGAATTCACTGGCTGCAGACACAAGGCACCATAGCCACTGAACACATCTATGGCTCTGCTTTTGTGGGGTGCCTTTGGACCTTAAGGCTTGGATGAACTTGGCTAGAGAGAGGTTCCCCTTTTTGCTGACAAAAAGTTGAGAATGCTTTCCTTCTAATGACATGGGTAACCCTGGGGATTCTGGTGCTATGGAGAGGGTGAGGAAGAAGGCTAGTTAGGCAAGTCACTCCAAAAGAGCAACAGGACTGTGAAAGATAATAGAAGCAGAGGGCTCTGGAGTTTAGAAAGGCTGCCATGTGCTGTAAGAGCTGACATTCAAAGAAATATGTGGTTTTCTTTGCTCTCTGGACTTCTGTACATCCCCTCCATAGGTATGATACATGTAGAAATAGAAAACAAAATGATCAACTACAGGATTCACTAAGGGTTTTAGTGTAACCAGATTGGCATTGGTTGAAACTGCACAGAAGGTTACCCAGAAAGACAGAGTTTAATATGGAGGTTCTGATTTAACTGGTGGGCTGCACTTCCCTATCAAAACAACATTTTTCCAAATGACCGAGTAGTGCTGGTTTTGCCTTCTCTAGAACAGGCAAATTTCCCTGAGTGAGGCAATGTAAAGCTGTTGAAGGAGTAAACATGGAAACAAGTGTGCTGGGGAAAGCTGTTTGTTAGGAACCACGCATCCTTTTAGGTTCTTTGACATCCCCTGTCTGCCTGCAGTTCTCGCAGGAGCAGCAGCTAGGGTTTTCACATTTCATCAGTCTGAATGCGAGCAGCTATGAGCACACCATTCATGAACTTGTAACAGTTTCACCCCCAGCAATGGATAAAAGCTTCAAGGGCTCCTTCCCATGGAAAAATACTAACAGGTCACTTTTACTTAAGGCAGAAGCTGAGACTAGCAGTAACACTTATGGGGTCATATAGATAAGGACCGTTAATGTTGGCTGTGCCCCAGACTGGCTTACTTTATTTCTGTACTTAGCTCATTTTTAGCAATCCCTCTACATCTGACTATTAAAATGAATCAAAATACCGTGGGGCCACAAGCCTATTAACTAATATTTTCTGCACTCATTTTCAACAGGTTAAGGCAGGTATACAACCAGCCAGGTTTCTCCATAGGATTCCAGCTGTGAAAGTACTCTGTGTTGTAATTAATCATACTCAGCCAATACAAAGCCGAGCAAATAGGGGCCCAGCTATCACCATAACAGTCTTGTATGCACTGTACTTCAAATGGCCACTAGCTGCTCTAACTGTAACAGCACAAATCTAGCAACAGAAATGGGATAAGATTAAAAATCTTTTAAAAATCAATTTCTAGCTGTAGGTTTTATTTAATCATTCATTACTTTACATTACCACATCACTGAGACACCCTATTGGATATATTGATTCAAAGCATTTTGTTACATATTAAAGTCAGTAAAAGTAGCATGAGATGATTCAGCCACAGCCATATGGGATTGTTATTGAAACCTAGAAAACAGAGTTGCAGTGTGAGCAGCCAAGTCAAGTAGGTACAACGTGGCTTTGCTTCTAGATGTTGTTTATTAGCATTTACCTTCCCCTTGCTACCACTAGTCGTCATCCTCCAAAGGCCCTTTGCAGATACCAAAAAAATTGAGACTATAGCCCTCGTTCTTACACTTGGATATAGGAAACTAAAAAAGGATATTGCACAGTGGAAACTGTTGCCACCTGTGGGAGTGACAGCTTCAGGCAGCAGGTCAATGTTTCTGTGATGGCTGTGCAATCAGCAGAGAAAGGACAACTTCACCCTGGAAAGAGTTAGAGCACCAAAGTGGCGCTTCTGCTCCAAGACCTTCTCTAGAGGAATCCATTTGTCTCCATTAGCAATACAGGGAGCCCAGGGAAACAAACCTCTTAACTGATACAGCTCTATTACCTAGTTAGAAGGCTCCATAGATGGTGCCACCACCATAAGTTTGGGTTCTTTGACAATAGATTTGCCTGTACAATACCAGGTCTGTTAACACCTAATGGGAGGTGCCTCTCTCAAAGGGGGAAGAGGGTTCTTGCTAAAGAGATTGTGGGATTGATTGACAGGGCTTTAAACTAGATGGGAGGGGGGAGGGGGGTGATAAGCTTTGGAGTACCACACCAGGGTTGGAGGGACAGGGTCCTAGTAAGGGCCTTCAGCCTGGC
>JAOXNO010000013.1:74872892-74896366 GCA_028565335.1 Limnodromus scolopaceus | reverse complement strand
TGCCTTGGTGAGGCCCCATCTGGAGTACTGTGTCCAGTTCTGGGCTCCCCAGTTCAGGAAGGACAGGGAACTGCTGGGGAGGGTACAGCAAAGGGCCACAAAGATGATTAAGGGCCTGGAGCATCTCTCCTACGAGGAGAGGCTGAGGGACCAGTCCTTCTGGTATTAATATAAGCCCCAGTATTGCTCAGTGTCTTTATTCATGACATTGGATGATGGGACAGAGTACACTCTCAGCAAGTTTCTGGACAACATCAGACTAGTCAGTCCCTGAAGGATAGGGTTGCGCTATTCAGAGGGATATAAGCAGGCTGGAAAAAGGGGCTAATGGGAATCTCATGAAGATGACTGGAAGCAAATGCCAAATCCTTCTATTGAGGAGATATAAACCCATGCAGCAGTAAAGGCAGAGTCCCAACCAGCTGGAAAGCAGCTTTTTAAAAAATGACCTGGGAGTATGGGGCTTCTGTCTCTAGTTTTGAGCTCTGTAATATAAAACAGACACTTGTCCACAGACTTGGAGCAAGTCCATCAGAGGACCACCAAGGTGGTAGGAGGCTGGAGACCACAGTGTGCAAAGAGGGGCTAGGAGATCTGGGTTTGTCCAGCCTGAAGAAGGGAAGGCTGGGGAGACACTTTATTACTATATGCAACAGTGTTATGAGTAGGGCTAGAGAAGGCTAAGCCAGGCTCTCCTCAGAGGTGCACAGAGGAAGGATCATAGAATCACAGAGTCACAGAATGATATGGAAGGGTTGGAAAGGAATTTTAAGATCATCTTGTCCAACCACCCTATGCCATGGTCAGGCACATCTTTCACTAGGTCAGGTTGCTCAAAGCCCCGTCCAACTTGACTTTGAACACTTCTGATGACATCCACAACTTCTCTGGACAGGATGAAAGACAGAAAAGATATAAGCCAGAGCATGGGAAATTCCAATTTGATATAGTGGGAAAAAAACCCAGACCACCGAGAGGGTGGTCAAATGTTAGAACAGGTTTCACAGAGAGGCTGTGTAATTTCCCCCCTTGGAGATATTAAAAACTTGATTACGCATGGCCCTGAGCACCTGATCTGACTGCAGCTGCTTTGAGTGCTTTCAGCAAGCATTTGGGATAAGTGATCTCTAGTCCAGCTTAAGTTATTTTTTGGTTCTGTGAGGATCTCCACTCCTAATACTCTCGTCAACATAAAGAAAATTTAAAATTCAAACTACACCTGGTCCTGAACATCTATATAACTGTAAATGAAGATAAATAAAGCAGCAATTATTTCTTTTTCCAAAGGGAGAATAATGCATAATAGATTTCACTCTTGGGTTTATTTGAAAAAAAACTAAAAAATTAAAAGGAAAAAAAATAGAAGAAACAAGCATACAGACTTTGAATGTGCTTTCTGAGAAGCAGTATGAGTCAGTGATGGGTATTAGTTCTTCAGCAAATTTTTGTTCTGTTCTTGATACTCAGACCTAGAGTCATCTCACCTAATTGTAAAAACTGTATTCTCTCTTATCATCAATGGAGGGACAGAGATGTAACCCCAGACTTTAGAACATTATCGAACAGTGTGTTTCTATTCAATTGACAGTAGAAGGGACATTAAAAGGACTAAATTCCCAGCCATGGTTAAGCTTAGAATACAAAGGACTTAAAAAGGCCATACCTTTGAGCAATTTCTCATGGGGAGATAGTCAGCTCGTTCCCAGTGCAATGTTTTTTAAAGCCATTGATGTCCCAATATAGGGACATTCTCATCCCAATTTTTTACTTGGGAAGGGCCTTCTGATGAAAATTGAAAAATCTGATGAGAATGATGTGTTGGTGGCAGAAAGAAATGACACAAAGAACAAAACCAGGCATTGTTACCCCAGCTGCAGTGTATGAATTCTATTTAGCTCTGATGGGTAACAATAGTACCCAGCCTGAAAGTCAAAGAAAAAGATAGCATCAGCAAAATGGTATTGCCAGGAGGAAGTAGCTCTAGTTGGAGCTCTCAGTTCAAGGACTCAAAGAGAGATCAGCAGCTTCACTGGGATTGTATTTCACCAAAATTTCACTATGAGGGAAATTTTTGCAGGTACTTGAAGCCATCAAGTTTGTGGATACTAAAGGTAGAATGAAGGATGACTGCAGCTAAAGTGAGCTCTTGACTTAGGTGCTTCTCAAAGGATAAGCTTCTGCTTCAAGAAGCCCACTGGCATTCATTGTCACAAGACAGAGGGAAGCATCATAAATTATACATTCACAGACTTCAAAAAATTCTGAGAAAAAAAAAATGGCTGGATGATGAAACATTTTGAAGCTCTAAACCCAACTCTTCAAAGACATCTGCACAACAATTTTCTTCAGTGAGTTGGAATAAACAGGAACCTTTCTGATAAAAGCCTCTTCTTGCCCTTGTAGGTGCATTGCTGATTATTGAACATGTTGGAAAAACAGACATAAGGAGTTGTGCAATGGCAAAGATGGAGTGAGGAAAAATTGGCTTCAGTGGAACTATTTGGAGTTCCACCAACTGAGGCAGAGGTACCGATTGTTTTGGCAAAGGAGAGTAGTGACTCCACCTAAGTCTACTCCTTTTAGTTAGTTAATTCAGAGTTCCAGATAAAGGAATCCTTTTGTATGCAGTATAGATTTCCAACCTAATTTAGATGTCTGAAGTTAGACACTGTGAATCATCATTCTCTCCTTGTAGTTGAGGGTTGGCACTTGTTCAGCAGCTGTGAGTATTAATGAGGACTTCCTGAGGCCAAGCAGAGGCCAGTCTTCCAGACCATGTTCAAGTCAGCTGATAATTGTGACCAAAAAACACACTCAGAGAGTCACACTGAGCAGACGAATCCAACTCCCAGCCCCTTCTCCTGGCCAAGGAGCTTCCAGAAAACATGCATGATTCTAACTGGGAAGGTAAAAACTCTGTCACACCTCGGTCCATGTTAAAATGAGAGCAATACATAGAAATGTGCTAGCACTGGGGAAAAGAAGATCAATCATAGTTGACCGACACAAAGCTGCAGACATAATAGCATTTTGCAGATGGAATATAGAGGTAGGGGCATTGTTTTCCCAGGTTTAGTTCCTCAAAAGCAAGAAGTAATTAAAGAAATATTGCAGGTTTGCATTTCCACTCTCTCCCTTTCCTTAAAAATCCAGTCCTGGGTGTAGGAAATGTAGCCATATTTTTTAACTTTGTTTCTTGGCATGCAAATTAAGACTCTTTCTTTGGAGAAATCATCCTGAAAGCTCAAATGATGTTAAAAAAAATATAAAAAAATAAATATATATATATATATGAGACTTTTAAAACATGGTTGTTTTTTTTTTTCCTTACAGGACAGTTTCCTAAAGACTACCATATGACCAAGAATTATGTAGCAGCTGTTCTAAAATAAGATATGGCAACCTCTTTAAGCCTGAAGAAACCCATCATAGTTTGTGTCAGCTTAGCATTATTGGGTTTCTTTGTGTAGGCAGGAAACTGCTGTCAGCTAAATGGTCCATTCAGCTTCTGCTTAGGTCTATGCACACTAAACCACATTGCAGCATTTGAAGCTGGAACAGTATGCATTTCCTGACTCAGTTAGGAAGGTCTAGGGATGATAGGATCCTTTAAGAACTAGAAGGACACAGTGATAGTGCAGAGGGTACAGATCAGAATGCAACTCTATCTCTATGTCTTAGGAACTAAAAATGAAAGGCAAACATGACAGGAAAACCTGGCAGGCACAGCTTTTGAGAGCCATACACTTCAGTTCTAGTTTCTCCTCGCGTAACTTACAGTGACTCAGGTCACAATCTCAGCTAGGGAAAGTTACTCAGAAAGAAACCAAATTTCCTATTTCACCTCTGAAAGTTAAATTGAAAAACAAAGGATGATTGAAAAAATTAGAACAATTCTTCAGAAAAGACAAATCTAATAAAGTGGGGAATTGTGACTCCTAAAAAAAATTATAATAATATGAATCATGTAATGAGTATGGGCATAATTATGCTAATGGAAACAGTCATGTTACTCTGGGAATGATTATGCTAAGCCTCTGAGCATGCCCTATATAAATTAGTAGTTTCCTTAAACTTGAACAGTCTGAAACAAAAATAAATGTTCTTGCAGTGAGAAAAATAGAGAAGTATAGGGAAGGGGAGGGCAAGGTCATATCCCCTTTACCCAATATATAGTCATATTATGACCATGAACAGTTCAAAGCTATTGTATATACACCAGGTGCCAGTCCTATTTTACCAAAGTAGAGTATGGTAATCTTGTCAAACCCCCAGTTGAGAGGTAATCTCAGATCATTATTTAGTGCTTGTGTTAGAAAAACAGAAAGAAAAAAATCTACAACCCATTTCTAATTGAATTCAGCAGAAGCCCTAAGGAACAGATTATGCCTCTAGATAAAGATCTTGCTACTATTCAGCAAATATACTGTGAAAGAATTACTGTTCCCCCAGAACAGGAAGGCCACAATCTGCTCCAGCCTTACAATGTGGGATGCATGCCACCTCCTCTGCATCAGCTCGGCTGTTAACACTTGGTAACGTCCTACTCACTGCAGTCCCTTCCCGCTCACAGTGGGGGTGGGAAGCTCCCGCTCACAGTGGGGTGGGAAGCTCCTGCTTTCTTCTATGGAATGGACCTAAGAAAGATCTAAAGAGGGCGTACAATAACATGGGGAACTTTGTATTCCATTCATTTAGACATCATGACCTTGACCTACATAAAGGGCTTAAGATTGTTCTGAGAAAATTTACATTTTTCACTTCTTTACTTTAATTTTTATTCAAGAAAAATATTGCCTCCCTAGCTTTGATCTATATTCTCAGGAAATGTAAAGGAACCCTAAAGAAGGTGATTATTTTCCTTAAGAACAGAAGGATCAAAGAAATCTCAGATGAAATTTGAATTAAAACACCAGTTGGCACTTCAAACTGCAACTCTAACTCCATAAACTGGAGCAGTGTCTAAAGCAGAACCTCATTTGTGTTGCAGAGCCATGTGAACGCGGAGTCATGGAGTAGACCATGCTGTGAAATGCCGCGCACCTCTGACAGCAGCTGCTTAGGGGGCATCAGGCTGATGCTCTGAGAGACAGTGAGGTTCAGTGATGCCACTAAGGCATCACCGTCGTGTGGATGAACAGATCTGTTGGAAGTGAACACAGCAGCAGTCTGTCCAGCCCTTTGCAGACCCCTAACATTGTGCCTGCTGCTCGGTCCCTCAAACACACTGGGACCCCATGCTGCAGCCCAGCATGACTCAGCCACGGCTATGAACCTCTCTCGTTTCTCCCTTCTCAGTTGTTTTAGGGTGCTGCCTGTGTCTTTGAAATATATAAAAATATATTCCTTTCTTTTCATGAGTAGAATAAAAAACATTTACACGAGGTGTGGAGCCCAGGGAAAAGGAAGCTCTTTGCCCCCCACCTTCCTCTCAGCACCTTCCATTACTTTTCTACCTGAAAACAGCTCAGAAAACCTGAATTCCACCCCTCACACACACACACACACAGAGGATTTTTTTGCAGCTGAAGGGAAATAGCTGTTATGGGCAGATTATTTTATCTTGCTTACTCCAAGTAACATTGTATTTCATAGAGTAGCACCAAAGTCGCCCAGGAAGACCTTCCTCAGATAACATAATATCGAATCATACAGGTGGTTTTTTTCCTCCAAGTATACCAAACCTCTCTTACACCTCCTTGACATATTACAAGAGTCACAGATTTTCCCACAGCACTGGATGTCCCTAGTATTTTGAAACAATGTATTTCAAAATACTCAAAAAAAAAAAAAAAAAGAAAAAACAAACCAAAATAAAAAGCCATAGGGGAAGAATTTCTCAGAAAGCCAATCAAACTACTAATTCTCAGTATGGGTCCCTGCCCATGGCAGGGGGGTTAGAACTAGATGATCTTTAAGGTCCCTTTCAACTCTAATGATTCTATGATTCTATGATTCTATGACTTAAAAAAAAAAAAAAAAAAAAGAAAAAAGAAAATGATGGGGATATTGAATCACTTAAAATCCCTTTTCTCTTTTGAAGTCAAAGCCAATTCTTGATACAGAGATTTTCTTTTGTTTTCAACTCTCATTTCTTTCTTGCTTTGGCAGGAGAATATTTTAAGCAATTTTTCTTTATCAAGGGAAAGATATTTTACCTCTATTTTCTTCAGACTCAAAAATGGTTACATTCAAGCAGCGTTAAAAAAAATTATCACACAACAACATTTAGGCATTGACGAGCACAGAACTTTTTCCCCTATGACAGAGTAAGTTTCTAAAAATCATGAAAAGCTGAACTGAAAGTATGTCAGCAATTTCTTATGCTCCTGTTCTCCTGCCAGAGTCATGACTGGATCAAAATATCTAGTCCTTGAGAACTTTTCAGTTCAGGAGGCAGCAATTACGAATTCAAATTCAAGTTTTCATCAAGATGACATGACTAGAATAGAAGCCCCACATCAGGCTGGACAAACTACAAGTGTGAGTCATGATCAGGAGTAGTTAAGACCAGTAATTCATAACCTATATCTGACCACTGAAATTCTGGACTCATCTATTCTCTGTGTCACTACAGATTACCAAGAACAAAGTGTCACCCTGTAAATTTAAAGTTGTGGTTCCCAAAATTGAGTCAGTGAGACCAAGTGGTCTCTGGATCTTTCCTCCATGAAACATGGCATGATGCTTTGGCCTGTTTGCTGTTATCCATAAGGTGTGCAAAAGCACATGCATATCTTCCTAAAACATCTTTCCTAAGTTATTAATATTATCTTTTCACACACGTGAGAAAAGGTAAGATGCACACAACTGTAAATAGAAGGGTAGAAGTGTCAGGAAGATAATGTCTTCATAGAGCTGTGACCTGTGAAGCTTGAGTATCCAGAAGCACAAAGAACCTTCCTAGCATCAGTATCTTTAATTGTCCCATCTGAATTATGAGAGAAGTTGGAAAGCCCTTTTCATTCTTAAAAAGGAAGGGTAAGATGTAGGGTTGTACAAGCATCAGCTCATTAGCTTGTAAACCCCTTACCACATACAAGATCTCTTCTTGAGCCAGCAACGTGCTGTGCTGATTTTCTCTGCCATTTCTAGTGCATATAGTGTAGTTTCTTGCATTAAATGTGATTTTTAGAGGTTTGCTTTTGTGTCTTACTGCCAACCCCTCCATACACACTTTGGTTTTTATAAAAATCGCTTTTATTCTCTTGGATGTACAGCACTATTGAGTGAGTCTTTAGTGAAATTGTTTTTGCTTTTGCTCTCTTTTATCTTTTTAATGGTATTTCCCACCAAATTGACTTGCAGATGCTAATACTTTGACAACTAAAGAAGCAGGTATATCTGAGTTGTCATCTTGCAGTCATTTTTTCCAGAGGCAAAAAGGAGTGCTTCCACACCAATTTATTTAACTTTTTCCCTACCTACCTGCATTTCAAAAGCTATCTTTAAGACTATTTTATGGTCATACAGCTCTTAAGAATTTAAGAAGCTTCACAAGGATTCAGCCATGCAATTCATATAGACTCTAATAGAAATTATGTGGTTAATTCCCCATGCAATCCTTGGACTTTTTTTTTTTTCTTTTTAAAACTATAGCTGGGTAATTTGTATTTGCTGAAATGTGGCCAAAGTTCTCTGTTAAACGTCAGTAGGGGAATTATGAATCCTCTTTGCACAGTAACTCAATTCTACAGAACTGAGCCCACATTGCTCTTACCTTTCCTTATTAGACCTGATATGTTGTGTCAAGCATTTCAACCTCTATCTTCCATCAAAAGATAAATGACAGCTGTCTCTGAATTAATGGAACATCAGAGCAGATCACTGCTCTGCACCCTGCTCCCTATGAAACGTTTAAGTATGTACTCACCTGACCTGACCTTGCTGTTTCCACTTTTCCGGTTTGCTTTCTGGTGATTGAGAAAGGTGAGGGAAGAGTTCAACACCCATGTAGGATTTTTCTGTCAAATACCACTGTGCCAACCATCAGAAATTCCTCTAAAACCAACAATGCATTCTAATAAAAAAGGGTCCTGTTTAAAAAAAAAAAACAACCAAAACCCCCCCCCCCAAACAAAATAAGACTCTCTTAACTTCACGGGATTTACTTTAATTCTTATTCTTCTCCCGTTATGTCCAATAATATCTTTGCTGAATATCTTCCTTTGAGATACTGTGGCCTCAGTTTTTTCATTCTGGCTAAATAGGAGCTGTTTCATTGTATACAGCATAATAACACACCCCACCCCACCCTGAAAATGAAAAAAGAAATATTAGAAATTATAGTCTTGAAGTGTTTCTGAAATAGCAGACTGAAATTTTAACACTCTAGATTTTGTGTTGCTAACCAGATTCTCGACCATGCCTCAAATAAGAACTTGAACCAGCAACTACTTATTTTTTAGGTGTAATAGATACTGTAAATATATAGATGCTTATATATGTGATATATATATATATTTGTATGTGGGTATAGTATTGAAATATAAACAACTTTTTATTTGTAAATATTTGTGTTATTTTTGCAAATTCTGACCTAAAGTTGTGAAGAAGCCCAGCTTAAAAGCAAGACTAGGAGGAGTAGACTAAACCAGGACTTGTCTCTAAAAACAAATATGTAACTTTATCCTAATGTCTCAGTGTGAAAAGAATTAGGATAAATGGGGCACCAGTAAGCCGTCTAAACAGCGTGGTCCAGACGGCAGAATACGCTTTCCAGTATAGTGGAAGCCCCAGAGGATGAGCCTTTGGGAACCCCAAGTTGCACAGTGATACCAGCTTGCACTGATTGTGATGGACAGCTGAGTACAGCAGGGTTTGGCAACAGTAAGAAGGATGAGAAAAGCGAATGTTTCGAGACATTCATAAATACACTTTAAGCAGTAGCCACTGTCTCACAAGCAGGATGAAGGCAATGGGCTAACCTGAGCCTCACATTTTTAAAAGGTCAGTCATCCAATTGCTCACACAAAAAATGTCACAGTACTTATGATCCTAGCTTTAACACTAGCTGCTACCATGGCTTTCCAAAGTAGGTATTTATGTATTTGACTGACTGGATTTCACTCTCTGTTACATCAGTCATATTCTAGTCAAGACAACTGAGATAAAGAAAAATAGATCTGGTGTAAAAGATAGGAGAATCAAACATGGAAACTGATTTTTTTGAGAATTAGGTACTTAGCTTACAATCTCTGAGGTTATAATATAGATGCTAAAACAGGTATGAATTTTTGTATATACTTTTCTGTGCATGAGTTTTTAGATAGTATTCTAGATACCTTTTTTATTTTGAATTCCACTCTATGGCAATATGAGGAAAAAATTTCCATATAGATGAAGATATTGGCAGAGTAAAAGTGTGTGGATGAGGCCAAAATTAGAATAAACAGAGGAATTCATTTTTCAGTGATCTGAACTTGACATTTTCATAAGCTTCTCTTATGGTCTGTAAACAAAATAAGAACAGAATCAATGTCTGCTGTTTTTATAGCCAGCCTCAGAGGCTCAATACAGAAGAATGACATTTGGCCTCATCAGAATAAGAAACTGGCTTTGTATGTGCGTCTGGTGCCTGTGCTCACTTGTACACATCTCCTGAGCATTGCAAGTATACTTCTGAACTGTGGAGAATGTAGATAACAGGGGTTTTCATATCTGTGTGCAATCTAAACTTTTTGCTTTCTCTTTGACCATCTGAATGCAAAACAATATGTATTATTTTTATCCGCTAAAGTATGCCATCGCTGCTTATGTGTAGATACTCTTCTGTGAGTGGAGCATACTAGCCACAATAGAAATACAGCACTGAAAAACCGTAAGCAGAGACTTCAGACATACACATGGCTAGGTATTGGAAGAACACTGTTTATTCAAGTTCTTCACATGACTTTACCATTGTAACAATTAGTTCATAAGATTTATGG
Source organism: Limnodromus scolopaceus (assembly GCA_028565335.1). Taxonomy (NCBI): domain Eukaryota; kingdom Metazoa; phylum Chordata; class Aves; order Charadriiformes; family Scolopacidae; genus Limnodromus; species Limnodromus scolopaceus. The sequence continues at coordinate 74,886,437 of JAOXNO010000013.1, read as the reverse complement.
AATAGGTAACTTCAGCACAGGTGCAAACATATGCATCTTTGTCTGTTCTAACGAAGCAAAAACTCAAAACCAGATTCACACACCAGATTCAAACGTGACCTGTAAAGACCACTATATTTAGGATAGTGGTATGAATACTAGATGCTGTGCTACCTGTATCCCACTAACAGCAGAGAAATAAACCAACAGCGCAGTAATTAAAAGCAGAAAGGTGCAGAGACAAATTATAAACTGATTTGCTCTTCAGCAGCAGCAAATAGAGCTGAAAATTTGTAGCCTGTTTTTATGCATTTGAAGCCTGAAGGATACCACAGCATTTCGTAAAGAATATGTTTACGACACCCTGAAATGACGTTGGTGGGGAATGGTTGCCAAACCTTACCCTAATGCCATAAGCACAAACCTCATTTTTTAATAATAAATAATGGAAATATGAGTGTCCACACCATACCAAAGGAAACATGTCATTGTGAGATGCCATAGGAAAGAGTCAAAGACCCAGTCTAAAGCCTGGGGACCTGCAGATGCCAACACAGTCTGAAAAAAGTAAACCAACCGACTACAACCAGCATTGTCTTTTTCAGAAACAGAAGGGAGAAATGAAATTTAGACCCAAACTCAGAGTTTGCACAACTGAATGGACGGCTTTAGGCAAGTCAACAATCTAGCATTTTTTTAAATTTTGCAGGAATTTGTCACTAGTGTTTGACACATTACCAACATATCATGAAAAAGCCTGCAGTAATAGTTTATTTTTACACCGTTCTTCCCTCTAGAGTTACAAAACTTAAGAACATCATGTGAATTTGATTTTTCTTTGATATGAAATTGAAAAATTACCTCAGACATTGAACTAGTATTCGCTAGATGAGGATGTATACCCAGGCCTTCCAGAGACCTTCTGTACCACTGGCTTCCTGCGAGGTCTCTGCAAGAGGGCATGGCTCTGATCAGAGGATGTCTTTTAGGAGGAAGAAGGGTAGAGAAGAGAGAGCAGATGCATGCCTATGCTTAGTTTATTGTTACAGGAGGGAATGATGTATCTGTAGATACAATTCCCGAGAGAGTTTTGGTGGTGGTGGAGACTTTTTGACCTCCATTTGTCTTGGACATGTCTCAGGCTGCTCACCATGGGCCAGGTCACTGAACTAAGTTCAGCTTTGCCCAGAGTTGTGTTGTAAGTCTTGTGCTATGACACGTCTTTCTTAAACAAGGAATATTTTCTGTCTTTATTAAAGAAAAGAAAAAATAAGTTTCTGGTAACAGGGAAAAACCTAGAAACTGCTAGTACTAAGTGCTTAAACTCATAAAGGGGAAAAATGATTCTTTTTCATTTTCATCATTTTCAAACCATGAGATCTTAAATTTAAGTGCAATAAAGGGAAGCATTTAAAGAATGATGAGTGAAAAGAGGAGAGTGTATCTGGTTAGATAAATTTTCCATGCTCCAGCTTTTCACTCTTCTCTGGGGTCTGAGTAAGAACATTCTGTATAACATTTCCTCCTTTGAGGTAAAACAACATAAAAGAGGAACATTTTCACAGAGGGACAGGAGTCCATTGTGAGCCAGCAAGATGCCTTTGTGAAATGCTATCCTTATTGACTTGTTTCTTATTCTGCAATATTAAATAAAAAACTTATTTCCATTTCACTTTTTTCAATCACATTCAAGTGGTTTGTTGTTTTTTTTTTTACAACCTTGCTCTGCTTCCTGTGATATTCTGCCACTTCCTGACACTTGATTTGGCAATGCCAGTCATCTATACCACATGATCTTTTGACACTGTTGCAGACTTCACAGCGTACCAGTGTGTATCTTCTCCACAACCTGAAAGAGCATACCTGCTGGACTTTCATTCTGGGGCTGTAGTTTGGGTCAGTGGGGTCAGGTTGAGCCTGTGAGGAAAGGGCAGGATAGAGAACCACTGAAGAAGAAGAGACTCCAGCTTTTCCTGGCCACCTTCAGTTAGCCACCACTGCAGGAAAAGTCTCTGCAAACTCCATTGTACCACTGCACTTTTGCATGTTCCTTCACAAACACACAGTCAGATGAACAGGCAAGAGGGAGTGCTTCTTGCACCCATTAAGGAATTAACAGGGTGTAATCGAGCTCTGTATAATTAGTCAGTGATACTCATTCACACTACGGTGATCACTATTATTAGCGAGAATAAACAGCATAGTGGGAGATTGGCAAGCAAGCCTCTTTGCCCAAAGGGTCTCAGTCATAACAGCCAGCTGCCTGCATGCACTCCCTTACTTCAACCCCTGGGTCAGGGTCACTGATGAGCCTTCTGGTGTGCGAAAGCATTAGGCAAGCAGTTTACACTAACAAGGGCAACATTTATTTTCTTTGTGGTATTGCTGCTGTTTTGCAGCGTACAGCACTAACTAAAGAAACCTTCTGCCAGCGCAAAGGGAAGTAAATAAAGCATCTGGGAAGTATAAAGGGAAATTTTATAAAGAAGACCCTGAAGTTTTTCCTCCACGAGGTACTGTACACATCCATAGGCTCAATATATCTCTCTAGAAGGGTTGATTGAGGGAGAGAGTGGAGAAGTGCTCTTCAGAGTTACGCTAAAGAAATTGCCACTTGTGGAAGTGCAAAAGCAACACAATAGGTAAAAGAGAATTCATGCGGTGGAAGTGGAAATGGATGTAATGCATCACCATTTATTTTCTGATGCAGACATTGAAGATAGATTGCCTGTTCTTATACCTATACACTAGTTGCAGGCTAGATTTCAGCTCGGCATAGTGTATCGCTGCTATTCAAGCAGCCACCGTAGGCATGAAATTACCTGAAAGACATATCTACAAAGTGATTCCAATGCAGAGAGCTGCCTAAGAGACTTATTATACTGTAATAATATAAATATGTAAACATTACACACTAGAAGTCTTATTGATCCTTGCTACCAAACATGACATCATTATTAATAAAAATGTAATGGGAGAGTCATAAATATGCAAAATAATAGCATATTAACCTAAATAACACCAACAAATTGTACAGCTTAGCATAAAATTGAAAACCACTAACCAAATACTGTGTGGTTTGTTCGTACTAGGAGCAGTCAGGAATCATGCATAATGCAACAGTGCAACTGCTAAGAACAGCCTCATGAAGATAATTTAAGCTAGAGCTGGACAAGCTCCAGGAAATCTGCCTAGAGAGTAAATGCTAAGCTTTTCTTCTCTTTTTAAGTGAAAGGGCTCTGAGTTGTTTGGCTTCCTGTCCCAGGTGACTTTTATTATAAAGCAAAAGGGTCATTTTAAAAGTTAAGAAAGAGATAAACAGCTTATAAGTAATAGAAATATACATAGATATAAGAAAAAACCCCACAAACTAAAACCAAACAAACAACCCACCTCACCCCCCTGCAAAGAAAATCCCCACAAAAAAAACCCCACTAGGTGAGTCCAGACAGATTGGAAAAAGGAAAAAAAAACGCAAGAAAAATTAGGAAAAAGAGTCACAGAGTGTTGCCAAATGTTATTCATTAAAAAAAAAGTATTACACTGCAGAAAAGTCCAGAGGATATCAGACAACATAGCAAAGAAACGTTACACTATAAATTGTTCAAAGCTGGCATCATATTTTATATCTTGCTAAATACTGAGTATTTACAACCTATATAGTATAAAAGCATTTCTAGTAATAATTAGGAAGAGACACCACTAATGAGAGTGGAAAGCATGCTGCAGTTCAACCAAAAATAATAGGCTTAATGCAGAAATTACTTGTGAAGGTTTTTTGCCCTATGTTATGCAAGAGGTCACACTAGCTCCTTTGAGTGGTCTCTTCTGGCCTCAGACTCTACAAAACTCAGGTAATTTAGCTGACACAGGCTTTTCCTCGCTCTTCATCTTTTTTTTCCTTTTTGCAATGGGATGAGGGAAGAGGCATCCCTGAATTCTTAAAAAAAAAATAAAAATAAAAATAAATAATGTTAGTCCTGACAAGGACATAGTGAGTCAATGTCAGCATGGAGAATCTGAGTCTCTGGCTTGGGACAGTGCCCTCAGAATGGCTGCACTGTCCCATATTCAGAACCTGCCATCAGAGGCAGAACTGGCAAGAATGCCTCTGTTTTACATGGCAGCTTTAAGGCCTCAGGGAGTATATTTTATTTTAATTCATTTTTTTTCCTGTTTCCAAAACATACTTGCTGAAATTTCCATTTAATGAGAAATTAAAAGAAAGATTTAGTTTAGTTGAGTGCAGTCAAAACACACACACACAAAAGACCAACCTAAGTATCTTGCAAATCACAATTCCTGTGATTTAGTCCTAATTGGATTCACAGCAAATTCTTAACAAAGTTCTATTATTTGCTAACCACAAATTACCTAGTAGCACTTGAAAGGTGCATAAACCTTTCACTGAAACTGGGCTGCATTTGGGTTTGTAATGAAGTCCCCAACTAGAGGTTTGGAGGACTTAATAACAAAATAATAAAGACTAAAAGTTAATTAGCAGTTTTCTTCAAACCACCATGAAAACTTTAACTAGGTAATCCTCATCCCCTCCCCTGTGATATGTTTAAATGTTGGTGAACCATCTGGAAAACAAATGTGTGTTTGTTCATGATCATTCCCTTAATACCATGACTTCTTGAATTCCTGCTGTTCAGTATGATTTTAATTTTATGCAGTGTTTGCAACACTTACAATTTTATTGTGATATTTGGGATTTGTGTTACATCTTTACAACTACATCTGTGGCTACTCCAGATTTTCTTAAGTATTTTCCCAATCTTCATCATTCCAGAGGAGAGGACAGAAAAAATGAAGCAAACACATCCCAAAGTCTCAGAACCCAGAAGAAAAAAAAAATTTCAAAGTGTTTAGGTAGTCCACAGAAAATGTTGTGTTTCCTAGCATCAAACTCAATACCTGAATATTAGGGATTGTTCAGAGCATTCAGACAATATATGCACCGTTTCATGATAAAGTCCAATGTCAAGCTCTGACTTTATATATACACACACATGAAAGCTACCTCATCTTGCGACAGCACACACTGCCAGTGCGAGAAAGGTAGGCTGAGGAACTGAGACACAGAGATGTGAAATGACTGAGCCTATAAAGCTAGCCAGACCAGGGGCAAAGTGAGGCATAAAACTCAATTCTCATTCTGAAACCGAAGTCCGTCCTGAGAACATGCAGATATTTTTTTCTTTCTGTGCATTTGTTTGTTTGTTTGTTTATTTGTTGGGGTTCTTTTTGACAGAATACCACTTTTAGGTTAATATATTCATTTCATACTGCTATATTAAGGACATAAATACTGCCACCGCTCACTATTTTAGCATGAAGAGATCTTTTAGTTAAATATTAGTGCTAAATTCTATCACTTTGGCTTCTTCCCAACTGGTGATTCAGAAATGAAACTTCTTTCAGAGACAATTTTACAGGCAGCTGGTGATATCCTGAATTGCAACAGTGTTTGCTGGTTTTGGCTGTTCGCTGGTTTTGGCTGTTCAATGATTCTTGTTCCTCCCAAAGTTCTTCTTAGTGGAGGTGGAGAAGAAAAAAGGAGGAGGAACTTATTACACATCCTTAGTGTTCCTGTTTAGCTTTACAAAAACTGCCATGGGTGTCTTAGGTTGATGTGCAACCTTTATTCACAACATCCCCCACTCGATCTTTCCTTAAAGTTCACATCCTTTGCATTGTTGGAAGTCTGGCACTGAATTCAACAGACTGAAATAGTCTTGTAGAAGGGACTAGATGAGTATATCAAAATAATATTAGGGGTGAAGAAAGAAGAGCTCTTATTTGTGCTCCTTAAAAGAGGAACCAAGTGATACTCAATGCCAGGTTGAGAAATACACCATGATTATATATCTAAGACAACAGATACCAAAGTACATAAATAACCTATGGAACTTATTGCTAAGGGACATCATTGGAGACCAAGAATAAATTGATATTCAGGGAGGGATTATACTCTCCCACAGACAATGACCACTTGCCGTTCCAGTACAGTGAAACAGCAGTTTCAAAGTCAATTGGCATCAAATCTGCTGGTCACACTTGGGCTCTCAGAACCTGTCCTTCTGAAGGAGACCTCCAGAACCCTCATCCCCAGGACACGTGCCAGCTCAGTCAGACCTGTCAGTCTCATCCACAGGGTGTACTTGGGTCTACTTTTAGGAAGGAGCTAGAAGGAACAGGAGCAAGGACATGTAAGGGCAAAAGATGGTAAGGAATCAAGGAGGGACTTCTCCAGAGGTAGGTATTTTTGCTCCACTGATTTTTTGAGCTTCCTCTGGGCAACCTCTGGCTGTCCATCTGACCTGGGATTGCCACCCTTGTGTTTCTAAATGCTAAAGTGACATTTGACAGAAAAACATGTTGTATTTCCTCTATTAAATTATTCCATTTATTAGCTTTTGGGCTCTAATGTCCTCCTAAGTGCCAGGTATGAATGTGATACAAGAGCATGGCATGCTTTTCTCCTTGGGTTGACGGTATACCTGGAAGATCACTCTATCAAGATGTAAAGTTTCAGTTTTTGCAGATAGAGACCAAGACGACTTCACAGTTTCTCCATCAACCTTTCCACACAACGTATCATAACATTTTCATCATGCTTACCACATCTGAGAAAGGGACTGCCCAATACCTACAATGTCTTAAATGGTATGTTTGGTAGAACTCCTCATTTCCTCTAAATCACAGGCAATTGTTATCAAGGAACTCAGCAGTGTAAAATGGTGAGATTTTATCTTGCAAAGAACAGAGATGGCACTCATTATCATGCTATTGGAATTTTTATATAATTAAAACCATATTCATACATATATATGTGTGTTATATTATATATATATATATATATATATATATGTAGAAGCTCATGACTGTGATTCTCTTCTGTCCTTTTAACAAGAGCACATCTTTGAGAAGGCAGAATGGTTTTCATTAAAACAAGGATTTCAAGATTAGACAGTGCAGTATTGTGCTGCTTTGAAGCCCCCCAACAATGGAAGAAAACAGACATTCATATATTATTCTGTGTCACAGAGTTTATCTTCCTGGTTTTCAGAGTATAAAAGGAACAATTTACAATAGGCACAGCTCCACTTCAACATCTGATCAAACATAAATGCTGCAGATAGTTAGGGCTAAATCTTGCTATTGATTTCAGCAGGAGTTTCAGTAATAACTCTTAGACACATTAAATCATGCATTTTAAACAAAGTCTTAATTCTCATTTTCATACTTGTTTTCTGCTTTAACAAAGATTTTTCTTTTATGTATTGTAACATGAAAAAAGAAGTTTGTTTCCCCTTAATCTAACTACACGGATTTCAGCAGAACCTGTGATACCTGGGTCCAGCATTACACACTGCTATAGCTGTGCACACGCAGCAAGAGCCAGATGCGGCTATTCAGCAAGGCTTATTTATGTACAGTGGAGGGAGCAGATAATGAAACATCTGAGCGAAATACTTACTTCAAGTGACAGAAATTTGTTTCCTGTATATTTCTTTAAATAAATTGTTATTAAGGTAACGTATAAGTACTATGTGTTTCCCTTGGAGAGCTCATGACATTTTTTTTTTTTTTTTTTTTCACAAACATGTCTTATGAAATTTGTCAAGAAGATGTTAGGCAAAATCTAAACCACAACTTGTGGTGAAGCATTTATTTTCCTTCTGCATTCAAAATTGTAAAGCCACACTTCCAAAGGAAAGAAATAAAAAATAGCACTAGCAACATTTTACACTGCATCTGTGCATGCTAAATACAGTGCTAAACCTTTCAAGCCTCTTGCAAAAACAACATAGCTGCAAATAGACAGTCATTAGTGCTGTAACTATGGTTTGTATACTAAAATGTACTCTAACCACATGGGACTTCCTGTTGGTAGAAAGGAAATACCAACTTTTGTTCAGAGTCTTTGAACCTACCAAGGATCAACAGAGATGATCCTTACTGTAGCAGGATCTGATGCAATGGGGCTACTATTGAGAAGAGAAGGGTCTACATGTCTTCTGTTAATGGTTTCTGGAATGTGGTAAAAGGAATCCAAAAAAGGAAGAACACGCTCCTTCCTCCACCTCTACTACTGCGGCATGTAAGGGAATAGAGAGAGGTCTGTCTTGTGGTTTTCCCATTAACACAAAAGAGTTCTTTAAAGACTGACAATTATAGCCCAATCAAGACTGCATCAACATTGCTACTAACTGATGTCCAGAGGCACACTGTCAGCTGTGAACTTGCCTTTGTCTCTTTGCTCTGCTCCTCTGCCTCTAAGGAATGCAGCTGGCAGTTTTCCGCACAAATGCTTGTAGCAAATCAGGGCGTAATCAGACCCTCCATGGTCCCACAGAGACAGACAGGCTTGTGTTCTTCAGTCTGTCTACTAAGGAGCAGTGAAAGCTGGCACAGGGGACAGTCCAAGTATGCTCATAAACAATCCTATTAGTTTTACTACTGGTATTCACTATACTTTACCCTTGCTATTCTCTTTCTCAGCTTAGTGAAGAGCCTCTTTAAAGCACTAGCTACCTTCTCACCATTTCCCGAATTGCTTCCCTCCCTTGACCCATGCCTTCTTGGACTTCCCTGCTTCCACTTTTAACTCTTAGGCCACCTCTAGTGCTGCTCTTCATGTAACCCTGCAATGAAATTCTTTAATGTCTAGTACAACAAATCCATCTCAAAGAGGCTGCAGTACATGTTTCTTATGCATTGGTACAGGGCATTAAGGACAAAGGCACATTGTACAGTAACGTGATTGTTTTTATTCCCCTGTTTATATCCTAAAAAAAGCTGGAGATTATCTTTCATCTGGTTATTCTTCTGCCTTTTGCAAGGCTGCTTTGCAATATTTCTAGAGGACTCTTGAAAATCTTACAGGCACCTGAGCTCTTAAGATCCGATAGTCTTAGTGCTGTGCCAACTTTTGGCACCCAGGTTATTGCATGCTTAGAAAGTCAGGTGCATACAGCATTGAGCTCCTTTTCCCAATAGTCTGCACCAGCCAGATGTGAGGTATTGCCCCTGTCAATTCCTGCTGCTGCCAGATGATTAGGCCACTCCAACAACTGTGCCAGGGAGAAGAAGGAGCAATGCTACTGCACAAGGGAGGACGAGCCAGGAGTTGAGGGCAACCACAGCACACGCAGTATCATTCCTTTCAGGACACCCTCCTGTGCTGCCTGAGCACCTGGGGATAGTGACCAGGACTGGTGGCCATGAGCAGGGCTGGGGGAGGCACCAAGGCAGGCAGGTCACGGCCAGCAGCCAGGGAGGTTGCGGCCTCAGGGCCATGACAAAGTGCTCTGGTTCTCTGTGGTCAGTCCTGCTAACCCCTTCCTGCCTGTGGGAAATCCACCAGTGGATTTCAGCTTTGCCTTGTGCCAGGTGAGCTATGCTGGCCATACAGAGAGGATCTGATCCGTTCAAATTTTCCATCCGTTCCTCTTCCCTCTTCACCTATGCTCTGAATCATGAAGGCAGCCACATGAACTTATTTATCTACATGTCTAGACTGAAATTAGGCATAAGTAGGTACTTTATTCACCTCATTACTTCTGCCTACCAGCAAGGCTTTGCTTACAGGTAGATGAACCATATCTGCAAACCCTATGATGCCATTGGCAAACCAGGAGGGGGCAAACTTACTCTCTCTTGCCCTCATGCTCCAGAAAGTCTGCAAGACAAAAGTGAAGGCATCCACCACTAAATATGTGCACCTTCCAGGCCCCGGACTCCTGAAAAGAGATTTGTGTCCCTTTATGCAGCAACCTCAATGGCTAGTAGGCTGTTGCACCGCCGATATAGGTCATGTGTTAGAGAGATAAATTAGCCATCTACCTGGGTATAGAAACCCACTGCACCGCAAATGCATAGTGAGTATATCATCATTCCCGTAACAACACATTAGCATTCCACTTTGAGCAGTAGTCTGTGTTATCCCCATTTTTCATATCATACATCCTGCTTTGTAACACCTGAAAGCATTTCTTTACTGCTGGGAAAAAATAAAAGACATCGGTATTACAATGCATGCTTATTTTCAGGCACCTGCACAATCTGATGTTTTGACATTAAAAGTCTCTGGCAATCAGTTATTTATTTCACAAAGACTGAATCAGCGCTGTCAAAGATTTATTGTTTTAAGTTCTTCCTATCAGACATCCATTCACTTTGCCAAGCAGTGTCTTTTAATAATTCTATTCAGACTCTCAGCACTACTGCTGTCACTGCTGTTCTTGTGCTGTAAGTACAATCAATAGTTGGATGGACAAAAATTAAATCATTTAATGGATTCTGGTTGAGTTGATTTAGGTCACAGGGTTGCCCAATGCTTCTGGCAGCCAATATTATCACATATTCCTATATTGTCATACCAATGCTTGTTTCCACTTGGTTGCTATCCTATGGCATGTCATAGCAGCAGATGCCGACTGGCTTGATGATTGTGTGGAGTCATGAGAGAAGCCTCTGATACGCCTGATCAAAAACACAGAGGTTTCTTTTTGCTTTCTTGGTTATTACAGATAGCAGTGGAAAAATGTTTATCTAAGCATGGTCCTTCCTTTCCCCGGAGAGGATCATGCCTGTTCTACAAGTTTGCATGCTCTTACTTTCCCAATATAAGCCTCGATATGCAATATAATCATCCAATAGAGTGCATAGGCCTTGGTTTCCATGCCTTAGCTCACATGGAAAAGGCAGCAGTTGCCAACAACTGCTGTGCTACAGGGAAAGGAAAGGTTGCAGCTATTTCTTCTCTTGACTTCAGTAAAAATGGAATTATAATCCTGGAGTCATGATAAGCAGAATTATCACAAACTCACTAAATCCTAGCAGAGCATGCACTCTTGAGTGTTGAAATAGACATGCCTGGAACTTATTGTTGGAATTTGATTTCTGGAGATTAGAGCAGGACCGTTCCCAGCCATGTGTAAATTCACTGCAGCATCCATGTGACTGTTGTAAATTAACCAATAGAAAAAGAGTCATCCTTTTCCAGCTGTTGGCTTAGCAGAATAGAAAGGAGATTTAAAGGCCTCTATTGTTCTGTGGTGAAACCAAAGAACTATTTATCCCTGTCTTGTATTGTAAGGAAAAACAAGAAGATTCAGAAATCTGACTGGCAGTAGAGTTTACCAAAAAAAGAAATCTGTGCCCTTTAATATGCTGAGAGCTCTTGATCTTTGAATATATGAAGCTACAGCAGCCAAGTGTCTTGCCAGAGCAGCCAAAAGCTGCTGTTCAACACATTTCATTACCAGCAGTCTGGTAGCACATATTATAGCTGCTCTATATTTCTAGAAAGCCTGTGGGAAGCTAAGGTAGAAACACCTGAGAAAGTTTTTGAGTTGCATAAAAGAACGAAAATATACAGTTGAAGCCAGTGAGTGATTAATCCAGCTGAGAATGTGCTAAATATTATGGTCTACTACAGAAATATGTAATCGTAAGCATGCTTATTACGCTATGCATAATCAAGGATTTTTTTTCAATGTTTTATTTACTTGATGGCATGCAATGGTTTAGAGTAAATAGGCTTTTTAATCTGTTTCTAATTGGCATGTTATACTTCTGAATCAGGAATAAAAGGAATTAATAAATTTTACAAAAATTGGATTGAACATAAGATAAATTAAAATAGAGCCATTATAGTCCTTTGAGTAAGTATTTAGAAATTAAATTATAAATATATTTGAAATGTTAATCATTTACCCAACAGGCTATAACAGCTTGCAGTGCACCATTACAATTTGACATGTAAATCCATATTTAGACATGGAATAAAAGTGTGTGGTAAAAAAAAAAGGGTACTGTGCATGGGCAATCATAACTACTACAGAACGGCATTGACTCTCCTGAATAATTTCAGAATCTACTTCAATCCTGAATAGAGGAAAACACCAAGAAAATCTGTAGCTAGCCAATACAATTTCCTTTTTAAAAAGTGCTCCTTGCATAACTTATGAAGACAATTTAAAAATGCCAGATTAGATCATGATCAGCGGAAGAGGACAAATGTACTCTAGTGATGCAACACTCTATATATCTTAGACGCATCTGTCTTATTACCAGTGTCACTGAGCACAGCCATTGAATCTGCCCATTCTCACAGACCCCTGATGAGCCACAGAAGTGTCACTTTCCATGGTTGACAGACAAGAAACGAAGATACACAGGATGAGATCCATTCATTATTCCAGCAGCAAAAACTCCACCACCCCACAGTGCCCACTCGATTTCCACCTAATCATAAAAGTCCTCATACCACTGTTATTCCTGTTCCCAGAGGAGGCACCCTGGGCAGGCAGAGTGTCTGCTCTCAGCATGGACAGTCCAAGCAGTAGCCCTGGAGCACCTCAGCTGTGGCATGGGGCCAAAAGCAGCTGACCATCCCTTCATTGCAGACTGCCCTGCACAGAGGAGGTAAAAATGATTCCCTGATGGCTCTGTGACTCAGGGTCTCTTAAATTAATGTTGTGATGCCCTGATTTTGATGCAAAGGGTGGCAGATAGGAAAACACTAAGGGCACAAGAAGGAGAAGTTTTTTGGCGTTGTGTGTTATCAAATCCATCACTTTTATTGAAAGCCTCTTGATACTTGATTTCACTGAGTGCTGGGTACATGATGAAGCCTTCTTACGTAACATCTTAGGTGTTGCACACCTGTGGTTGTGGAGGTAGTCACGCAAACACAGATCCCAAAGGTTTTTTTAAAAAGATATAAACCTTTATACACCTGACTGTTAAACCAAACCCTAGATTTGTTTAGAAATGCTAATTCCTCTTATCTCTTCTATTAACAAGTTGAGTGTATGCCATTAGGGCTTTGATAACAGCGAACAAACTCTGCAGACAATCAGCATAGGTGGCTGTTCCCTCACCGTCTATTGTCTAACAAAATGAGGAACCATCTTCCACTGCTTTGATACCAATAAGACATTAAATGATCATTACTTCATATCTTGGCATTGTATGAGGAAGAGATATCTCCTTTTCAGGCCAACAATTTGGGTATTGCTCAAGAGCTGAGATGATACTGTAAAGGAGAGATGCATAAAATGACACCTACTGCCAAGCCTGACTTTAAGCTTTCAAAGTCAGAACAGAAATCTTGAAAGTACTTATCTATTTTCCAGCTATCCCTAGAACCAGCTGCAGTTCAAAATTGTCTAATTTATTATTGATACAGACCCATAGGTCTGTCTGCAGCAAGACACACCTCAAATACATGAAGAGCATCCCAACACTCAGCCTATGCTAATCACATAGATTCGCCGATCTCACATGCCTAGTTTAATTTCAGACCCAAATATGTTTAGTGCATCCTGACTGCTCCACATCTGGTGTCCAGCAGGTGAAGTATGCTGCTGATGTCCAGCCTCTGGCCAAGGACATTTGACCACCCATCTCCACAGTGTCCTAGCTGCTAGAACTTAGGCCATTCACACTCGCACACCCTGGTCCTAATGGAGGACTTCAACCACCCCGATATCTGTTGGAAGGACAACACAGCAGGGCACAAGAAATCCAGGAAGTTCTTGGAATGCG